>CAUYUJ010017227.1:779453-906205 GCA_963575745.1 Prorocentrum cordatum
GAAAGTTTCCTTGGAAACGCGAAAGAGACGACCCAGACAGGATGCCTAGGCGGCCCCATGGCCCCAACATGGTTCCACGACGGCCTCAGACGGGCACGAAGATGACCTCAGGCCGACCCTAAGAAGACCCCGTGGCCCCTGCAGGATCCAGACACAGCGTCGAAATGGCATGGGGGCGAATCCAAGATGGCCCAAGATGTGAGCGATGCCCTGGAGACCAGGTGCGGAGGCCCCCGAGCGACCCCGAGGTGGCCGGAGCATTCCGAGAGTGCAACACCACGATCTTAAGATGACCTTGAGATGATTTCAAGATGACTTCAAGATGGCCCGAACACGTCATACATTGGCGGGATTGGGTCCCACCGCGGGATTAATCCGGACCCCATATTTTATGGGTGGGATTTATGGTTGACTGGACTACAAGTATATTATTAGACGGGGAATTACTCGCCAAGGATCCCGCCGAGACCACGCAAGAGGGCTATCTTGCTAGGCTTCTAGGGAGTGAGGGGGGTTCAACGCACCCTGCCCCTCAACCCCATCGGGGGCCGTTGCCGAGAGGGCTGCAAAGTAGGTGAGCACACAATGCCATCGAGCCCATGTCAGAAAATTCCAGGAACTCTCGGAGCGGCGATGTAGCGAGCATCTCAGGGCCTCTCGAAGGTAGTTTGAAAGCGTCTTGGGTTCTCTTGAGGCATCTTCCCTACGGCCAGCCCTCTCTGGCGGCCTCGTCCTGTGTCGCCGCCAGGGCGATGACCCGGCCCGATCCGACCGTCTCGAGCCTCAGCGCCGTTGCCCCGCTCATGGCGTCCGTCCTCCGTCCTCCTCGTCCTCCTCTTCCTCCTCCCTATTCTCGGTCTCCTCCCCCTCCTCATCCCTTCTCCGTGGCCTGGCGTCGCCAGATCTGGGTTTCGGGGGAGGGGGCGGCGCTCTTTGACCTGAGGGGGAACCCTGGAAAAGTTAATCTATGCGCGTTTCTCTTAGATCGGCGACTCGAAGGGCACATTTCGCACTACGACGGTTTGGCAATGTCTGGACCTCTTGCTCTTTCCAACGATGGTGTGGGATGCGAGGCGTTCGCATGGGAGAATCACAGATAGGGGATTGCTGAAGTCAAAGTCGCGCCTTCCCGACCCTTCTCGAGGTTCACGAGCCAGGCCTCGTGACGGTCATCTACCCCAACCCCCTCGTCCTCCAGCACGGCTTCAGGGGCAAGGCTGTATTCCACGTGACCGTCCCAGTCGCGCGCCTGCGGTTGTGGAAGGCTCTCGAGGGAGGCGTTATTGCCGACGGTACTCCTGCTCCTGCTCCTGCCCCTCTCCTTGAACCCCTGCAGGGTCCATCGATCCGATCCGATTCGATCGATCTGATTCGATATCGATTTCGGCCGGACCGATCCGATTCGATTCCAGAATTGCGACGATGTGATCTGGCAGGATGTTTGCACGGCGATGTTGTGCATTCGGGCGGTGCCGAGTCGATCCGATTCTGACTCTGTGCCGATGCGGCCCGATCCGACGCACGTTCCGATCCGATCCGAGTGCCCGCTTCGATGTTGACTGATCCTGCCCGGGGAGCAACAGAGATATCGATGTGGTTGCACGGCCACGTGATGGGCAGGAGTGGGTTAATCCGGACCGAAGCAGCCATCACGCTTGCAGGCAGGGCGGCGTGGAGTGTTCCACTTCGCGCCCGCTGAGGAAAAGCAGAGGGAGGGGGGGGCAGCTTCCGCCACGGATCCTGACCCCTGGAGGTCCCTGGAGGTCCCCAGACGCCATTGGATGCCGTCTTCCGGAGGCCCGCTGAGGCCCGACAATTGAACGGAGATCTCTTGGTCCACCCCCCTCGATCGTCGAGGGCCAGAGGCAACACGAAGCAGCAGGAAGGAGGCGGCGGATGATGTCGGTGTCGCGAAGACGTTCTCTCTCAGCGCTGGGCCTGTGATAGTATTCACGGTGCGCCATACCTCCTGGGGCCACGGGACGATTGAAACATGTCAATGGCGCCACGCGTCGCGTCCTGAGGGCGTCGTCGGGTGGTCGGTCCTAGGCGGAGCTTCAAACAAAACGAACAGCAGGAACTCCCTCTTCCTGGAGGGGGGAACTCCTGCCGCCGCTCGGAAGGGCAGCGCCGCCGAGAAGCAACGGCTCGACGACGCGCTCCTGCACGCCGTCAAGAGCCGCCCTTGCTGGCTGGACGCCCGCCCAGCGCTCGTGACCCAAGGCGACGCGTGGGGTGAAAATCTTGTACATGGAGGAGGAGGCGAAAGAGGAGGAGGAGGAGGCGGAGGAGGAAGAAGAGGTGCAGGAGGAGGAGGTGGAGGAGGAGGAGGAGGAGGGGGACGGAGGGCAGGAGGAAGGTGGGGAGGGAGGGAGGGAGGGAGGGATGAGGGGCAAGTGTAGGGAGGGAGGCAAGAGGAAGGGGAGGGAGGAAGGGAAACAGGAAGGGCAGGGAGTGATGCAGGGAAGGGCAGGAGGGGAGAGAGGGAGAGAGGAGGACGAGGGGGAGGAGGAGGAGGAGGAAGAGGAGGAGGTCCGCAGCCATTGTGGCTCAATTTAAAGCCGCGAATCTCTGACGGCTTCACTTTGGCCGCAAGCGAGGGGCTTGCTCGAGTCCCTGCAGGCGTCCGCTCCCGACCTCCACAGGAGCCTCAGGCGCTGTGGATCGCCTCGGCGTCGCACCCACACCAGATGTCCCATGGTGGTGGGAACGCCTTCACGGGGGAGGTGGCGGCGACGATCGACACTCCTGCCACACTCCCCACGCAAGGCAGTCGCGGATGGCGAGGTGACATGGGTGGCAGCGAGAGCCCCCAGGAGAAAGTTCAGGCACACAATGTTCATGATGCTACGGCTGCTGTGCAACAGGTTTGGGGCATCGTCGACGACACCAGATCGGAACTCGTGTGTGCACTCGAGAATTTGCAGCAGTCCGTCGCCATGTTCGGCAAGACTGCCGGCACCAAGCGCGACCAGCTCAATAGGAAGATGGAACAACGCCGGGGATAGGCCCGTCGACATCAGCCGGTGGCAGGCAAGCGCATCACTAATCTTGAGAAGCCGATGGCAGAGCTCCGTGATGTACTCCATAGTATCAGGGCGGAGGAACCGATTGCCGCGAACGTGGGCTCCACGCCGAATCGTAACATTGACCCATGCATCGTCGCGGCCTGGTGCAAGTCCATCATCACGAAGGAGGAGGTCCAGAACGTTCTTGAACCCTGGTTCCAGCGAGCCCAGATCGACAAGAAAGCTTGCTTGCTCACTCCAGACCCCGCCGACAAGAAGTTCGTTTTCAGAATTCGAGGGGACGCCATGTACGCTCAGTGGAGGGTGGCCCAGGCGATCGGCGCACTTCGGTATCCCACTTGCGAGTGAGAGTGGCACGTTCGGGCCGAGCTCATCGGGCAGCGCGCCGAGACCTATGTAGGCACGGACAAGTCACCAGTCGTGGTCAAGAGGGAACGCGGCCTCAAGCAGCCCAATCGGGCCTTCGAATCACACGCAGGTGCTCACAGGTATTTCCGCGACAAGCAGGAAGGGGAAGTTTCAGCTGGGTGGAAGCCGCTGGCGAAGCTCACCCTCTACCCATGAGACAGGCCCGCGGACATCGAGTGGTGTCTCCGGGAATGAGCGGAGTTCGTCATCGACAAAGAAGGGGTCCTTCAGTCTTTTCCAGTCGGCAGGCAACGTCGCAAGCCCGCCCAGGTTTACTCTTTGCAGGCGTTGGACACGCTGCCTCTGCCTGCTCAGCTTCATTCCAAGTTGCGCATCGACGACCCTGGCCTGTCGTGATCTGGCTCTGCCAAGTACATATTGCGTCATCTCCCACCCTTTGCGCAGAAATTGTTTCGCGCGTTGGAGGATGGAGCGGGGGCCATAGTCAATCGGAAGGTTGGGGGGCAGTCGTTGATGCGCTCGTCTCGCGCGCTCGCGGTTCGCCTTGGCGGGCGACTCGGAGGCCTTGCTGGGCCATTGGTCAGCCTTTCCGGCAATCTCGGGGTCGATGGCGCCGTTGGCCGCACTCGCCGTTGCAAGAGCCGTTCCAGCAAGTAGATAGCTGGGGGGGGGGGGGGGTCGGGCGCCGGCGTTCACTGAGATGTTGGCCAGGATCAGGCCCAGCTCGCGGGCGGGGGGGGGTCGCGTCCCTCGCAGTGCCTCGGCGCCTGGAGCTGCGCGCTCTTCCTCCTACGGCTCTGACGTTCACGGGGTGACAGATCGTGAGCTGCGAGCGCTGTCTGGGAGTGCGCTGCAGCCGTCGGCGAAATGCAGGGGCCCCACTGACCTCCTCCTGGGCCGCCAGGGCCCAAAGTGGCGCGCGGCTGTTGCGCCTGTCGGTCGACTATCCAAAGAGAATTGGACTTCCCGCCACCGCCTCTACAGCCAGTCTCTCCCTCTCGTTGAATTAAAGGCTGCTTGGGGTTTTGTGTTTCCCAAAGAGAGCCCCTTCTCGTTCCCGACGCGGGCCGCGGGGCGGCCCTCGCGGAGCCCCCCCCCCACACACACACACACACGCACACACACACACACACACACACACACACACACACACACACACACACACACACACACGCACACACACACACACACACACACACACACCTGGATAAAAACGCATTTCGCGGCGCGGCCCGCCGGGGCCTCAAGCGGGGCCCGCGGGACCAGATGCGATTTGAAGTGAGTATGTTGGCGGCGTTTCCAATGTTTGAATTCCACGACGTTCAGCCCCTTCGAGAAAGGTCGCATGCGAGTCCGCGCTAACCGGGCGATTTTTGCCGGGCAGTGCGCCGCCAGCTTAGGTCATGCGTTTCCGTCTGCGCGCTGCCCGCTGCAATGGGGGCTGCGAGGGCGCGCTGGAGGCATCGGCTTTGGCAGCGCCAGCGCCGAGCTTTTCGCGACCTGCGCGGTGATTGCGTCGAGGAAGACGCGCTGCGATGGGCGGCCGAAGCCGGCGATTTGCTCGCTTGTCACGCCCCCCCCCCCCCCCTCCTGGAGATTCGCTTTTTGGGGCCGCCGCCGAAGGGGGGGCGCGAGTTCAGCGGGTAGACGGGGCGCCTGCTGACCTTGACTCGTTGCCGTCCGAAGGAGGCCCCCTCGTCGATGGATCGCGCATTCGTCGAGTTGTGTAAGAACTAAACCGAGCTGGCTTGGCCTTCACACTTGCGCGCAGGCGCGCGCGTCGACGCATTGCCCAGTCGCGGGGGCCCGCGCGGCCCCCGTGCCCGCGAGCGCCTCGAGCCGCCGAATTGTTCGCCCTCTCGACCTCGGCCCGGTGGTTCGCGGGCCCGCGCGCTGTTTCCCCAGCAGCCTGAACGCGGTGGGCCCCCCTTCCCCCCTATGGTTTGCGCAGTGCTCGGCAAAGAGAACGTTCCCTTGCAGTGCCCACTTTGTCCGCACTGGCCCAAGACGTCGGTTGCCGAGGTCGCGGCCCGCCTCGACGTCGAGGGCGCCGCTGATTCCGAGGACCTTCGCCAAGGTAGTACTTGGGCTGGCGAGGCGGCCAAGCGCGGTGACCCTGCGCCCCGCGCTTTCCCCTGGTGGGGCCGAGGGCCTCGGTCGATGCCTCGCCGCCACTAAGGCTGTCGCCCGCCTAGCTGCTCGAGCCCCCCCGCTCCGACCTCGCCTGGACATGGGCCCCGGCGCCCGGCGCGTCTCGGAGGCCTCCGGCACGTCGGCCGCCAAGGCGGGGGGCGATTTGTCCCCCCCCCCCCCCCGCCCGCGCCAGTGGGCGCGGGTAGGAATGTGTCGGCAGCGTTCTGAATGCTCGCGCGTGGCAGACGCGGCACTTGCCAACGGTCGCCCTGCGAGAGGCCCGCGCGCCCTGCCCCTGCGCGCGCAGCCAGCCGCTCTCAGGGCCCTCGGCCACGGGCGCGCCGCCATGGGCCGCTCCGATGTTTTTTTGCGCGCGCCAGAAGTGCAATCACATGGCCTCTCGCGGCGGGCTCGTTAAGCTCGGCAAGCCATGCAGACCGGATGTCCACGTTCAGTTCACGCCGCGGTCGAAGGCGCAGCGCGGGCCCCGCCCTCTGCGCGCTGAGGGCGCTGCTGATGTCGGCGCGACTTGTCCGTTCTAGTTCGTGGACCTCCTGGTCCTCTGGCAGCCTCTCGCCCCGAGCTGTCTCGCCGCGTGGGCCGCGCGAGGGTTGACTTCAAATCCGCGATCCCAAAATCGTTCGCCTCCGTCGACCGTTGACGCCAGGTTCCGTCGCAGCAGCGCAAGGGAGCCACGGCAGCAGGCTAGAAGTGTTAGTTCTGGGCCCTGGGCACCATTCTGCCCATGCTTCCAGGCAGGAGGTGCCATTACCTGAGTTCCCAGTTTTGATCACCTCTGGGAGGAGGCCCCGCGCGTTAAAGTTCGAGGTTGCTCCAGGTCGCGCTGTCTAGGTTACTTGCAATATGCATGGCGGCACGGTGATATTCCATAACAGTACCCATAGCTGTAGGCTCACCAGGGATGAGAGGAAGAGGATGTAGGACATGCTGTTCATGGAGTTCGATCGCGCCCACGAGCTCCCCACCCAGTCTCTAGTCATAGTCAGCGGGGACTTGACTTTCGCCTGCAAGCCGCCTAGGAAGGAGCCCGACGCGGAGTGGAGGGCCACGCCAGATGAGGTTTTCATCGGGTTTCGTAGGGGGGCGGTGGAGATGGAGGCCCCCGAACCCAGTCATCATGTTACCCTGAGGAGAACACTCGGCCACATCGGCAGGCAATGCGCTGCGCCCCCTGGCTGGCCACGCACTCAGCTCAGCGGCGCAGGTTCAGTGATGGGCCCCCCCGAGCTGGAGCAAACGAGAGATCTCGGACCACGCCTCCACCCAGGTCGCGTTCAAGCCGCGGGGGGTCGCGCCTGCTTGCGAGCGCCCTGTTCCGCCCGAGGTATGCGGGCGCCCTGAACGCCGACGACCTTCGGGCAATGTGGCTAGGGTAGCCTGCCCAGCTCCCCCGCCGAAGCTCGAGCTCCGCGCCCAGATGACGCGCGACGCTGCCACGATCGCTTGGGGCGGCCTGATCTCCACAGGCCCAGAGTCGCATTTTGCCCGATTCTCCGTCTTTGAGGGCGTCGGGGGGGGGGGGGGGGGGGGGGGGGGGGCGATCTGGAGACGGGGCGCCCGACGAAGTGCTCCGGAGATTTGGCGATCGCGTGAACTGAGCAGGCGCTTCCTTGGCGCCGATCCGCTGGAGGGGGCAGTGGGGCCGATCGCCCCGCCAGTGTTCCATTGCGTTCCATCGCCACCCTAGCTCAATCCACCGAGTGGTAGCCTCCCAGGAGGAAGCCAGCCCCAGACAGGCGATGCCACGCGCGAGCGACGAGATGACGCGGAGGCAAGCCCGGAGACAACTAAGAATCACCATCCAGCTGAGCCGACTTCGGGCACCTTCTGATCGCAGGATGTCTTCGCGAGGCGTTCGGACAGGCGCGGGAAGTTGGTTGTGGCGGAGCCAGCTGCCGCGCTTCAGCCGCTCGGGGGTCATTGGCGGCCTGTCCTCGCCGGGAAAGAGGTCGAGTTGTGGCGCGTTCTTATCTGCGTCAAAATGGCGCAGGCGCTCGTCTCTGTGACCCCCATCTTCCTCTTGCCGCCCCCCCCGGCGGGGTTTGGGGCGAGCTGAAGACGGCGCCCCCGGGCTTGGCGGGCTTTCTTGCTGGGCTGGGAACAGACGCTCATTCGCGCTACGCAAACTAGATATTGCGTTTTGGTGACACATGAGTGGAAAAAAGCAACGTTACCCTCATCGAACTAGAGCGCGTTTCTTTATTGCTTGGGGCATGATAGGCGCCGCGGCCCCCGCGCCCCCACCCCTACGACGCGACGCCCGCCTCCGATGCGCCCCGGGCACTGCCGCAGTGCGCATCGGGGTCCGCATAGGTGTCCGCATAGAAATCCGCATGTCAAACTGGTCCGTCGTCGTTGTCGTCGTCGTCGCTCGTCGCTCGTCGCTCGTCGTCGTCGCTCATCGCTCATCGTCGTCGCGCGCGCGGGCGCGGCTGAAGCTTGTTTTTCATTCCAGCCCGACGACGGCAATCATCTGGGCGCGTGGAAGGGGGCCCATGGCGTCGCGTTTCGCGCCGGCGGCGTCTGGCAATGCCCAGGAATGACCGAGGACGGGCAGCAGCAGCATGTAGGTGGCGAACTGCACCACAACGCCTGTGTACACCACACCGCCTATGTGCACCACAGCAACCGCGTGCGACACAGCGCCGGCGTGCGCCACAGTGCCTGCGGGCACCGCAGCGCTTGTGTACACCACAATGCCTGCGCACACCATCAGCCGCGTTCAACACATCACCTGTGAACACCGCAATGCCTGCGCGCACTAAAGCGCCTGTGTACACCAAGGCGCCTGTGTGCACCGCGGCAACTGCGCGCAACAGAGCACCGCGGTTGCATATAGAACTGCAGGAGAATTGGATCCTCATGACAAAAAAGGAGCGCCTGTGGATTCCACTGAAAACAATTGTTTTACATCGGATTTGGAAAGGGACCCCGGTGGAAAAAAGGAGCGCCGCTGGAATCTACGAGCCCCCCCGAGTCCGCCCGCGTCATCTTAACTCCCCCCATCTGCGCCCAGGAAGCCCCAGCGTGGCCGCCCGAGCCCCAATGGGCCGATTCGCCATGTCATTCTGCGGCGCACGCGGAGATGCGCGCGCGCGGCAGCGCCGCCCCGCGCGCAAAGGGGGGGGGCGAGGGAAAAAGGAGGAGGGGGAGGACCAGCGTAAACCTCAAAGTCATCAACGACGTTGGAATTAACCCTCCCTCCAAGCTCCCTCTTTTCAGAGGCCCCTACAACGGTTCATTTCCATTGAGGAAACTGCCTCGTTGGGAGACAACTGTTTGAGGATCCTGAATCGCGCCTAAACATTGTTCTCGGGACTTCAACGCCGCGTCGCGTCAACCTGGCGGCTGCGTCTTGACGATTCGGAATCGCGCCAAAGCGCCATTTGTTGGATTTCAGTGCTGCGAATCAACCGAATTTCTGCACCTGCATAACCCGGCACCCTTCCAAAACGCCATTTCAGTTACGTTGACCATGGGCATCCGCGAATCTTTTGCAATGCTTGAGAACGAATGTGCGCGGCGCTCAGGCGAGAACCACATTTTTTAGGAACCGCCCTCAATCCGTGAAGTTCTTGCAAACGTTTGAAATTAATGCGCGCGCGCTGAGGTGCGAGGCACATTTGGAAAACCACCCGCTCTCAATCCGTGAAGTGCCTGCAATCTTTGCTCAACGAATGTGCGCGGCGCTAAGGCGAGAAACGCACGCTGAAAACCACCCGCCGTCAATCCGTGAAACTCTTGCAACAGTTTGAAAAGAATGCGCTCGGCGCCAAGGCGAGAGGCACATGTTGGAAACCGCCCGCCCTCAATCCGCGAACGCATGACTTGCAGTTGTTGTTAAGCGAATGTGCGCGGCGCTCAGGCGAGAGACGCATTTTGAAAACCACCCGCCATCCATCCGTGAAGCGCATGCAACTGTTTATGTGCGCGGCGCTAAGGCGAGAGCCGCATTATGAAAACGACCCGCCATCAATCCTCGAAGGTCTTGCAGTCTTTGAAAACGAATGTGCGCGGCGCTCAGGCGAGAGCCACATGTTGAAAACGACCTGCCTTCCATCTGTGCATAGGCGCTGCGTTGCACGCGGCAGTCGCGGTGCACGCAGGCGCAGCGGTGTGCGCGCGCTGTCGCGCACGCAAGCATTGTGGTGGCACGCGGGCGCTGCGAGGCAGATCGCCACCTACATGCTGCTCGCGTCGTCGTCGTCGTCGTCGTCGCTCGTCGCTCATCGTCGTCGCGCGCGCGGGCGCGGCGGGGGGCGGGGGGCGCTGCGCCATGCCCCCCCCGCCCCCGCGCCCCCCCCCGCCCAGCGACGCCCGTCATCGCCGAAAACTAAGAAATCCGACCATGCGCGCGCGGTGCATTTGAAGCCTGAAAGGAGGGCGACGCGCAAGGCGGCGAGTTGGCTTCCCGCGAACCCCCCCCCAGCGTTCCTCGGCCTCGAGCAGTCTTCTAACGGGCTGCCCACCCGCAGCGCTGTCGAAAGTGCTGGAAGCAAGTCCGCGAATGAGATCTACTTCTCACAAGGGAGATTTGACGGTGGCCAATACTTCGGGCAAGCCATATTAGAGCGGGGTGAAGAGCCGCATGATTTCCATGCGTTGAGGCGCAGCCTTTCGGCCGCCCGCCCCCCTGCGCTCGAGGTCGACCGGGGGCCGCGTCGAGAGCGTCTTCGGTAAGATGAAGGGCGGCAGCGATGACTTCACCGACTGCGGAGCGCACCGGCACCGCTGCGCCGATGGCAGCGTGGCGCTCGACCCAGACGAGTACATCGACGCTCTGATACCTATCGGGCGCGCTGACCTGGGCAAGGCCGACGCCGGCGAGCCGGCCAGAGGTCAGCTTCCCGACCTCCTTGTCCCCCTCCTGGGAGCAGCGGCCTACGCCCCGCGCGCCCAGCACCGCGTCGCAGCGCGCGCCGTCGCCCTGCAGAGAGCCAAGAATGAGCTGCCCATCCGACGCGCGATGCAGCTCAACTCCTTCGCTCTAGCCACTCCAAAAACAAAGGCGCGCGTCGCGTTTTCATCCATGGAGCGCGCCGAGCGACTCAGCGCGCGCGGCGACGGGCCCCTCGGGAGGGAGGGGGGTCAGGATGCGGCGCGAGAGGGGCCGTGTACGCGCGTCGCGGCAAGCGCCGTCGCACCGGCAAGCGGGCGCGCCACCTGCTGGACGCAGCGAGCCGATCGCGTAAGCTTGCTTGCAGATCCTCATTCTGCTTTGAGCTGCTCACGGCATGCGGCGCAGCCGACGGCCTGCAGGCGCGCCTCCCTTCGTTGCGCGGGATGGTGCACGGCCCTGCGTCTGCAGAGGAGATCCGGAGGCTAAGGGAGGAAGGGGGATGCGCGGTCCCTGCAGACCTCGCCATAGGCGGCGCGTCCGTCTTCAGCGCCCTGCCCATGGACCTGGCCCGGCCGCCGTCCGAAAACAGCATGGCTGGCCACCCGTGGCGTGTGAGCTGACCAGCTTCGCACTAAGCAGATCGACGACTTGCACTGGTGTGACAATCGGGGCACGCGGGCCGACCCCATGACCAAGGACAGCATGGGCCGAGAGCTGATCCTCAGCGCAATGAACGGCCAGACCGGCTATGACCACGCCACGGTCAAGTCCAGCGACGAGAAGCTGAAGAAGGTCGTCCCGAGCTCACAACATAGCTTCACGCAGAAATGCGGGGATGACTCTCGTGACTGTGTCACCAGGCCACACGGAGGCGGAAGTGGGTACATATTTCCAACAGCCGCATTGGCCCATCGGGGGCGGGGGGAGTGCTCCACCGCCAGCGGGATGGACGAGTGAGCATCACAGTGGGCGGGTTTGCGCAGACTGTGTCTGCGCAGCTTGCGGTTCTTTCGCAGCGCTCCCCAAAATATTCTCGCGAGTTTTCAGTCGGGGGACTTCGGTCGCAGGCTTTGGCTAATCCATGGGACAATGATGGGAGTCCTTCCGCTACTTTCCATTGGCGCCGTAAAAGGTTTTTGCGGTTGGTGTCGCGGGGGCCAGTGTGCCCGGAAGCGGAGTGAAGGCTTATCCACGGGACCTGCCGACACAGACGAACGTGTTCTTTCACGCAAGGCAATTTTTCGAATGAAGGGAGCGGTTAGTAGAGCCCTTTGTGTTGAATCCTGCGATGGCACGACGGATTTGCTTGAACACCGGACTCGAACGGTAGCTCTTTGTCCAGTGCCTTGTTTCCCCTGCCTTGCTTGTTTCACCTCGCCAGGTCGGCGTTCTGGTTCAAGTATGGCCAGACACCGTGCCCGCTTAATTCTCGCCTTATTCACATCTGGCTTATTCACAAGGACATTGAACAGTACGCCTTCCATTTCTGACATTATCATTTCTAGTCTCCTCCTTCCCCAGGCAATCGCGACCGGAGCCGCTCTCGCGACCGGGATGTCGCGGCAGATGGAATCACGGCCCGCCGCGCGGAGGAGGAGGAGGCCGCCGCGCAGAGCCCTTTTCCTGGCCATCTGAAGGACGGCGGGGTGTTTCCCTTCAGTTCAATCGTCCTCTTTGGGCTCCCCTGGTCGTCGTATTTCGTCGTCACCGAAGTTCCCCAAACAGTGCTTGCACCCAAGGACTGACTCTTACTTCTGTACTAAGGTAGTTGGACTCCCGCGTCGGTACGGTCAACTTGTGACCGCCCGTCGCCGCCGTCCGTCGCCGCCACGCGCACTGGGCCCCAGTGTCGGTCTGGCCGGCTTGTGGCCGCCCGTCACCGCCATCCGTCGCCGCCACCGTTCCTTCAGTTAGGCGGTCGCTGCATTGTTTCGCACTGTCCCGCATTATTTCGCATTGTGTTGCGTTGTTCCGCACTGATCCGCATTGTGTCGCACTGCGTTGCGCTGTTTTGGATTGTTTTTGCACTGGTGTGCATTGCATTGTTTTGCGTTGCTTTGCACCACATAGATTGCACCACGTGAACTGCACCACTTAGATTGCACCACGTTGATTTTCTTGTCCTAAAGAACCATAAGCTCTAGCACTTTCTCGCCCTCGGAGTCAGCGGGGACCCCTGGGACATTGCACACTGCATATTCAACTTCCACACGAATGTATGCCAACCCTGGCAGGCCTGGTATCGCCCCCTTTCACTTGTTATAAGTTGTACTATGCGTTCATTCGTCTATCGCTCCACATGTCCACATGTGTGTGCGTGCACATGCCGAAACCATACTGGACACACCAGCTTTGCAAATATATCGACATAACACTTTCAGAACATTAAGTTTGTTCATTATACATATTGCACGTGTCCTTCCCGCGCGAACATGCTGGCATCATACGAAAAACCCTATGATCGCTCCCGCGCAGCATCCGCATTTTCATTCCACGCGGTGTATCCGCGTTGCTCCAGCATGCGCGCAGTGCACTAATCCGTATCAAATAAGGCCATGCGGGCCACGCGCGCGCCGCCATGCGAGGGTGTCGACATCCGTTCAAAACAGTATGTTCGACGCACTTCAAAATAGCGATCATCAACAACGTATGAAAAATGTTGTTCAACACAAAGTTTGCCAGGCTTCTTGGATGTCCGAACGCGCGCAATGCTTCACCAACACACTCACCAGCGCCGCCGCATCACGTCATCGCTATCGGCGGTCGCCGCAAATGCCGCCATCATCATTCAAGTACCATCATAATCGACATATTTACATCATCATCGTCATTGGCGTTGATAGCATCGGCGCCGTCATTGGCGTTGCCGTCGCCATCTTCATCATCGGCACCATCATCGGTGCTGTCTTCATCGTTGCCGCCGATGCCGACGTCATAACTAATGATAACCGCGCCCGCCCGAGCCACCGACCCGCATTGAAGGGCCCGCGCGCCAGCGCGGTCTTTGGCACGCGCTGGGACGTTGCCTTTGGTAAGCGCCGTCGTGGCCGCTTCGGCTGTGCCAAACCAACTGACCGCTCTGCGCGCGAGCTTGGACGTGCCAGCGCGGCCGGAGAGATGCGCCAGCCATGGCCCAGAAGTCATCGCAGTCGTCACCGCATCGGTTTTGCAAACTAAGTTGCGGATGAGAGGGTGAGAGGATTGCGCGAGCAGTGGGTTGGCAACGCACGGGTTGGTAATAAGTATGTGCACCACCTACAATTTCACCGCGTTGTTTGCAATACGCCGTGATTTGGTGCCCACGTTGGCTAGCATCTTCAGCGTACAGAAACTTGTGTTTCTCGCAGTATCGCCAGACTTAACGATACGGCGGGCCAGGCGTGAATCCTGATAGATCGAGAGTGTCAGCGTTTCGTGCTCTGGAGACGTGAACTTCCTTACAATTGCGCTGATGGAGGCGATTATTTTTCAAGATCGAACTATCGCTGACGCAGCGCACGTTCTTCTGAATGTTTCTTCCAGCTTCAAGGATGGAGGACAGTTTCTTCCCAAACTCACTCCCTAAAACATGCTTGCATACAACGGTTCTTACTTCGGTTCCTCAGAACTTGGTCGGGAGCTCGGGACTTTCGCGACGATGCCGCCCGTTCTCGATGCGTGGGCGCGGTTTTCGCAATGTTGTCGCACGTCGGTTTTGTTCGTGGGCGCCTCACGCGCCAGCTGGGAGCTCTGGGCTGTCGCGACGTTTCCTCCCGTGGGCACCTCGTGGCCGCCTCGTGTGTTGGCTGGGAGTTTCAAGCTTTCGCTCCGTTACTGCTCGAGGGCGCTTCCTGGACGCGACATATTCTCATTACACCGCATAGCTTGCACAACCACTCAGCTTACATGTCATATTGTGCGCCACATCACACGGCTTGCACCACGTACCTTGCACGTGCAGTAATATTCTCTTTAGGATTCACGTTGGCAAACATGAGCTTTTGTACGCTACGCGGTCGAATCTGAAATGTGATTGTTGTCTAGCGCTGTAAAGCCGACGTGGTTCCCACCATGACAGGCCGACCACTTCGCTTGGCAGGGCCCCTTTCTCACCCTTCCCACCCACCCCCAGAAAAGTAGTGCACCATGCAACGTTTGCAGGTCGTGTCGAAGAACGTCCAGGGGACTTCCCTGGGAATGCATCCTGGGTCCATTTTGGATTGTCCCCAGGCCCGAAGACGACGAACAACCAAAGGCGATGATGAAAGTTGCATTAAGATCCCAGTGTAGTGCAATTCCCAGACCTCGCGCAGTGCAACAGGAATGTCACACTGGCGATAACGTGAGTGACTTTGGGAGGCGGGAGGGGAGGAAGGGGGCCGGTGATTTCACGATTCGCGCCGGCGCCATTTGGGAATGTTTCAGTCGGTCGGTCGGAGTCGCAGGCTGCGGGCAGCCCCTAGGAGCGGGCTCGGGTATGCAGATCGGCATGTCTGACCGCTCACCCAAAAATGTTGGGACAAATATTGCGCACTGAGCTCCTCGAATAATGACATAGAATAGCAGAGACATTTCAGAGGCGAGGAGGAGCAAAGGAACAGGAAGGGAGGGGAGAGACAATCCAGCAGTAGATCTCTACGGTACCATGGCAGAGAATGAATCGCTTCTGGTATACGATCTTTTTCCAAGCATGTTCCTCCTGTGCTCGCTCACGGACTTGTGTATACGATCCTGTCGACCGGATAGCCCCTGGCATGACTGTGTGCATCCCTTCCTTGATCGGTCGGCCCCTCCGTCGCTCGTAGCGATCGTTGACTGAGATGTCTGTTCCCGTCATGAAAGACGCCATTCTCGGTGCCGATCTCGGCGGAGAGCGCATGATCTTGCTGATGTACACGAGCTGCCGGTTGCTAAGCTGGTCTGACGCGGACTGCACGCCAGCCTTGTGTAGAACAGCTGCGTTCGAATTCAGCAAGACATACTATGGTTTGGTACCCATGGTATATCGCAGGTACTTAGCTTGGAAGCCATCAAGCCTCTGCAGAACGTGTTTTACTGCGCGGAATTCTGCGCTCGCCAACTCGATTCTCTTGTTGAGCTCGATCGCCATCTCTCCGTCGGACTTCGGGGTCGACCCCGAATTCACGAGAGATTCCTCGCCCTGCAGGCTGTGGTCTCCGATATGAGTATCTGCGCGGCGGCCGGTCTGTAGCAGCTGAAACTTGTTGACGTGGAGCTCCAGTCAGTATGCTTGTCCAGCCTTGGCGATCTCCTGGACAAACTCTTGGGGACGTGCGCGGCAGTTGTTCCCACTATGAGTGTGTCGTCAGCGTAGGCGATGTCTGCCAGCTCTCCAGATGTGTACGCCCTGGACGCGCGTCCAGGGACAGCAAAGCAACCAAATTTTCCGTGAGGCATGTTATCGCAGCGATGGACAGCAGCGGGCTAAGCGTCCATCTTTACGAGATACCGGACCGTTGCGGCCGCCTCTCTGGGAATGCTTGAGAATGGTTAATTCCCACGTAGTGCTGGTACAAATCGTGACATGACCAGGAGTGGGGAAAGCCAAGCAAGCCGGAGGATATCATTACAATTGCTCGAGGGTCTGCAATTCGTTGCGTTCAGTGCGGTTCAGCAGAACGTCGTTCATGGACGTACAGATAGTGACCTCGTGCATTGGGAAGGCCTGACGGCGACGACGACGACGACGACGACGACGACGGCGGCGGCGGCTACGACGACGACGCTGACACTCTGGAGCCCATCTTGGGGTTCTCTTGGGAGCCTCCGGGGCCTAGGGGCCATTTGACAGTTGGGCCGCTTGTCAATCGGGGCATTGGGGCGCATTTGCAAGTGGGGCCCACTGTCAAACTGGGTGGCCTTCGGGTCCGTTTGACAGTGGCGCCCACTGTCAACCGGGGACTTGGAGGCCATTTGACCCTGGAGCCCACTGTCAGCAGGGGACCTGGGGGCCATTTGACAGCGGCGCCCGCTGCCAAACGAGAAACCAGGCGGCCTTGGGGCCCATTTGACAGTGGGGCCGTCTGTCAAACGTGAAACCTGGCGGCCTTGCGGCCCATTTGACCTAGAAGCCCACTGTCAACAGGGTGCCTGGGGTCATGCGACAGCGGACCCCACTGTCAAACGGGGATCTGGGGGCCATTTGACAGTGGCCCACTGTCAAACGGGGGAACTGGGTGGCCTTGGGGTCCATTTGACACTGGCGCCAACTGTCATCTGGGGACCCGGGGGGCAGTTGACAGTGGGGCCCACTGTCGAACGGAGACCCCAGGGGGGCGGCATTCTGACCTGCTCCCCCTGCTCCCCCCCCCCCATCCTCCCCTTTGGGGGGGCATGTGGCAGTGGCGCTCACTGTCAAAAGGAAACCCTGGGGGGGCAGTATTTTGACCCAGAGTCGTTCATGGAAATACAGACAGTGACCTCCTGCGTTTGGATGTGTACGTGAAGTATTGGGGGGGGGGAACAGGATTTGCCGTCCCAGGTCTTATGGGGGAGGACGACCACAAAGATGTGATTATTCCAGAGGAATGTGCGATGCGCACCGACTGTTGCGTTTGTTACAGTCGCTTGACGGCGTCGGTATGCGTATTGAATTTTTTTTTTCTGGAGCTCGTTTCTGATTGGTTTCCTTCAGGGGCTCGTTTTTCTATACGACGTTGTTCTTGATACATGGCGTGCACGCGCGAGAGGTGACCTCCACTTGCCGGTCACGCCCCGACTCGCGCATGCATTGCGAGTCATTATTTTTTTCCGCAGCTTGAGCCAGCGACAAAAAAGACGTCTGGCGGCTTGACGTTTGAATCATGGTTACACTCCCTCCAAATATTGTTTCGGCCTCCAGGGCCGCTTCTGGCCCTAGGGCAATCAGAAAACTGCCCTGTATGAAAAAATCATCCCGGGAGCTGGAGTGGGAATTGAAAAACAAACGCTCCGCCAGATGTCCGGGCTCGTATTCGCCCAAGGTGGGATCAGCATGGTCGAGCTAGGTCCACCAGCAGGAGGAGCAGGAGGAACAGACCGATCGCACCATTCAGATAACAGACCTGCCCCCATCGTAGATCGCAGGCGGAGGAGAAGCAAGCGGAGGTGAGGGCGGGGCTTCGGACGGAGAAGGAGATGAGGTGGATGAGGTGAAGGAGGAGGTGGAGGAGAACCCGCAGACGGTGCTAGAGGAGAGGGAGGAGGAGGAAGAGGACGAGCAGGACAGGGAGGAGTGAGTGAGTTGGCGGAGGAGGGAGGAACATCAGGTGGAGGAGAGGGGTGCGAAGGAGGGATGAGGAACAGGAGAGGTGGAGGAGGGAGGAGGTGGAGCAGGTAGTAGGGAGGATGATGCTGGCGGGTTATACAGCCTTACTGGTGCCTGGCCCCTGAAATCAGGAAGCACATGGATTGAAAGTGCCTGCGTGTCTGCTGATATGAAGCAAAGAGAGTCGGGAGGAGGAGGAGCAGCAGCAGCAGCAGCATCAGTAGGAGGAGGGGGGGGAGGGAGGGGGGGGGAACAGGACGTCGCAATCTCCGATGGGCTGGGCGCGGTGCCCGCGGCGGATGTGGCGGCGCGCGGCCCCAGCGCAGGCTGCCAAGCAGAGGTGGCCACGGGGCCCAATCATATCGCTCTCGTCTTCCGAACCCTTGTCCGCTTTGTCCTCGTCGTCCTCCTCCTTCCAATCAGGTTGCTCTCATCCCCACTTTCGTTGTCGCGTCCTCCTCGTCCTACTCATCATGCTCCTTCCAATCAGATCACTCTCATCCCCCCCCTCGATGGCTCCTCCACTCGCAGCTCTGCAAATGGTTCGCACATACGAAATCACTCTAGAGTGCATACGCAGGTGTCTCCTCAGACTGGGACGATTGTTGAAGGGCGGCAGACGAATTAAACCTTACAGTGTCGCCCGCCCTGCGCTGCTCGCTGCGTCCGCTCTCTAACCGCCGTTCATGTCGTCTTGGGTTAGGAGGCGAGTTCGACCATAGCTTGGCGGAGGCTGGACGTGTGCGTGTGCATAATCTCGTTGTTGCATCCACGTGTGCAATAAGACTAGGCGCATGTCTTACTGCTGTTCAAGGAGAGCATGCGCGCCTCGCTGCACGTGCAGCCCGCCGCATGTCATGGCGGCGTGGCCGCTCCTCCTTGTCCTCATTATCCCCGCTGTCGTCTTCGTCCTATTCCTGCTCCTCCGCATCCTCGTCCTCCGATTCCTCCCGATCTTCGCTCAACCAAATTAGCCTGGCGCGGGGCCCAACCATATGCAGCTGTGAGTATCGCCGGGTATGACTCTCTCCCCGCAACTAGCGCGCCGTATGAAACCTGGGGCTGGCTGGCTCAGCGCAGGTGAGCGCCGCAAAACGGGTGAGGGGTGTGACGGCATAGGTGCGGTGCCGCCCGCCATGCGAGCCCTGCCATTTGGGCCTTCGGTGTGGCTCCCATCTGGGGCCCCGGAACGTTTGAGCGGTGTGACGAATTTGTCGTGGTCACGCATGCGAGCCCTGCCATGTGGGCCTTCGGTGCAGCTGGCCCCGAAATGCTTGATGAGTGTGCCGAAATTTGCGCAGTGCCGCCATGCGAATCCTGCCATTTGAGCAGTCGGTGGAGTTTCCTATGGGGCTCCGAAGCGTGTGAGGGGTATGACGCATTTGCTGCGGTGTCGCCATGCGAACCCTGCCATGTGGCCTTTCGGTGGAGTTCCCCATATGGGGCCCCGAAGCGTGTGAGGAGTGTGCCCGAATCGACGTGGTGCCGCCATGCGAACCCCGCCATTCGGGCCTTTGGTGGAGCTCCCTCCGTGGCCACAAGACGCGTGAGGGGTGTGTCGAAATTGGTGCAGTGCCGCCGTGCGAACCCTGGCATTTGGGCCTTCTGTGGGGCCTCCCCTGGGGCGACAAAACGTGTGAGGGGTATGCCGATATGGGTGCGGTGCCGCCATGCGAACCCTGGCATTTGGGCTTTCTGTGGGGGTCTCTATCGAAGACGCCTGCGGCGAATCACTCCCGCCCCCTGGCCTTGTGGAAGCGCCTATGTGTCCGACAGCTGGGCTAGAGCTTGGGGGTGCGCGCACGAAAATGTTGTGCCTGTCGCGTCTTGTCGCTCCCCCCCTCGCTTTGCCGAAAGCCTTTGGCTCTGCAGATCAACGGGGGAGTCGGCGGCGCGCATGGTGGCCGCCGGGCTCGCTCACTGGCAGTGGGCGATCCTGGCCGTGCTTGCTTCGCTGCCCGAGCTGCGCTGGCTCACGCCTGAGGCGAACGAGCCCGCAGCGGTCGGTCCTAGCGTGCAGGCAGTGGTCACCTCGACGCTCGAACGGCTGAGAGACGAAGGCCCCCCGCCCCCACCGCCGCGGACCGTGGCGCAGGCCGAGGGCCAGGAGGGCAGCCAAGGCTGGGCCGCCCCCGAGTGTCGCTGCGAGTGTGGCGACTCCGAGGCACCCCCGGGCGGCTGGGCTGGCGTCCTGCTGGGCCTGCTGACGTTCGGACTCCAGGTACGCGCCTGGCTGCAGAGTCGTCGAGATGGCGCTGCTGCCGAGAGGCCAAAGAGGCGCGAGGCTGGTGCTGGAGACGGGGCTCGTCGGCACCGGAGAGGCTATATCGCCTAGGCTTCGGCCTGGGCAGACTGTGGCGGTGAAGTATGGCGAGGACGCGCGCTGGCACGAACGGCTTCTGGTCGGCACGAGTGTTGAGGAGTTGGGGACGTCTCCAGGCTGGAACTGGCGCATCATCACGCCTGACGGAGATGAGTATGACGAGGCGCTGGACGGCAGCCAGCCGGGACCTCATCGGCTCGCGATGCTTTCGCTCGACGGGAGCCCGCCTAGAGTGCTGCGCGGAAAGTCCTACAGGTTCAAGGAGTACCCGACCGACGAGCAGCTGGTGCGGAAGGCGGTGGAGCACTACCGCATGCAGGCCCTGGCCGGGGCCCCCCAGCGCTTGCCCGACGACTACGTGACCAGCGCGGGGGAGGTGGCGCCGTGGCCCGATCCATTCAGCGGTTCAGGCGGCCGCCTAGCGTGGACGTGATCACCGCGGAGGGCCTCAGCAGCATCGAGTTCGATGTGGGCCCAGGCGAAGAACTCGACGACGAGCCGGTGACGTCCTTGGCTGAGCGGTTCTCGGTGACGGTGGGCGCGGCCGACATGAAGGACGCGCTGCACAGGCTGAGGACGCCGCTCTTCTTGCGGCGCTACTTCTGCTTCCCCTCGGCGCGCAGCGGAGCAGGCGGCTTGGCTGGCCACGCCGCGGAGGGCGTCGTGCTGACGGGCAACGAGCAGGCGTGGCCTTGTCCCGTCGCTTTCCCCATGGGCTTCTCCTGGAGCCTGTTCTTCTGCCGGGTGTCGGGGGAGGAGCTGGCCCGCGCTGTGCCGCCGCTGAGCCCCGGCAGCCTCCTGCGAGATCGTGGGCGGCCGTCGGTGCTGGGATGCGAGCGCGGAGAGGCTCTTCGCCACTACATCTACGTGCATAACATGGGGATAACGGAGGCGGGGTCGCAGCGCGTCAGGTCGACGCTTGACGGAGTGACCGCGGCTTTCATGCAGAGGGGGCTGCTGGTGCACGAGCAGGCCGCGACGTCGGGCGCGCCCGAAGTGTCGGGCGTCGAGATCGACGGGCAGCTGATGCAGTTCAGCCTCGGGGATGCGGCGGCTGCGGGCGCGGATGGCCATCGCGGGGCTGCTGCAGCGCGGCCGGTGTTCGGAGAGCGCTCTGGAAGTCCTGCTGGGCCACCTAACGATCCTTGCGATGGCTCGTCGACCTGCCCTCTCCTGCTCCCATTCCTGCTATGGTTTCGCGCAGAAAAACTACCTCATCAGTGCCCGACTGTGGCCAAGCGTGGTCGACGAGCTCCAGGTGTTTGCTGGCTTAATAATCTTCTCGTGCAGTGACTGGGCCCGACCATGGAATCGGCTCGTCGTCGCCTCGGATGCCTCCGAGTTCGGATGCGGAGGGGCTGAGGCTTGGTGGCCGTTGAAGCTTGCGCAGCAGACAGGTAGGAGTCGCGAGAGAGGTCGGTTTCTAGTCCCTGAGGCCGTGACTGCCCGTGCGTCGGCTTTCTGGGTTTCGAGGAAGTCTGCGAGAAGTTGTCTAGGGGCCTGCTTGGTAGTGATGGGGCCACGGGGCCCCGAGCAGCGCTCCCCCCTGCCATGCAGGACGTGGGCCCCGAGTTTCTGGAGGTGCCCGGGGTCGGCCTGGACCCCGAGCTCTGGCGCCCGACCTTTTGGGGGCCCTGGCGCTGGAAACAGGGGGCTGTGCATCTCGAGGCTCGGGCCCTCGCGCTGAACATCCGCGGGGTCGCTCTGGTTTCTTTCGGCCGTAATTTGCGACGGCTTCTCCTAGTGGACAACATGGCTGCGCGTCTTGCCTTTGATAGATGCCGTGCCCGTGATTTCCTCTTTCTGAACCAAGTGCGCCGGTTTCGTAGTTACTGCCTTGCCATGAATATGCATGCAGCGGCGCGCTGGATACCGTCTGAGCTCAACAGTGCTGATGGTCCTTCCCGAATCTACGGCCCGAAGCAGGGGGTGGAATGCAAGTCCAGGGGGCAGGGCAGTTTCAAGGTTGATCGAGCCAGGCCAGACTCTCAAGAGTTGCGTCCGAAAGAGGCGGAGGCACCCCCTCCCGATTTGCCGCCGAATCGTCCGTCACCACCAGGTCGCGTAGCCATCTTGGCTCAAGCCGGCGGGGCCCTAGCCCCTTCTGGCTGCCTGCGTGGCCCCGTTGCGATCCACTCCGAGATCCCTCGGGCAGTTCGATGGCCGCTGGCGGGCGCCCAGACGCCCGATGAGGTGCCGGTTGCTGACGGCGCCGTCGGCGGGCGAGCGCCCCACGGGCATGGCGGCCGTCGCCCGCAAGCGCGCGCTGGAGCCCTCCGTGAAAGAGGGCGAGGGGCAGAAGCCAAGGCGGCGTCGGCCGTTGCCTGGCGCTCCTCTGCCGGGAGGTTGCGCGACGACGGCCGCGCGGACCCTGCCGGCAGCGTGGGAGACGCTCGCGGGGCACGGGCAGACGTTCCGCGCCGCCCGAGCCGCCGGGCGGTCGCGCACGGGCGCTGCAGTGTCGAGCAGCTCGAGCAGCACTGGCACTGCATCCGCGGGCGCCGCGCCGCCGGCGGGAGGCCGCGAGAGGGCGCTCTGGAGGCGCCGCAAGCGGCGGGTGCTGGCCCATGTGGAAGAGGCCTGGGACATGCTGCTGGTGCGCTACTTCGAGCGGGACTTCTCCCTGGGAGAATGGGCTCATCGCGGGGCCAAGCTGCTCGCCGCGCCGATGCATGCGGAGCCGGGGTTTGGCCGGCACGGCAGCCGCCGGGCGCCGCGAGCATGGCGCGCCCTGAAGGGGCGGGGGCGGCCGGCGCCAGGGCGGTCACGCCGGCCAGAGCCGCTCTGTCTTCGGGCGGGGATGGCCAACGAGATGGCGTCCCGAGGCGAGCCCCGCATGGCGCTGTTCGTCTTGCTCTCAGCGAGTACCTACCTGAGGCCGAGCAGTTCGCTGGCCCTGGGGCCAGAGAGCTTCCTGGCGCCGAAGCGGCCCGACGGCCACTGGAGCCTTCTGGCGCACCCCGCGGAGCGCGGGGTGCCAGACAAGATCGGGGAGCTCGACCACTCGATGCTGCTGGACAGCAGTTGGCTCCAGTTCATATCCCTTCTCCTGCGTACTTTGTCAAGGCAAACGGAGGGGGGGGGGGGGGGGCGATCTTGGGATTCGCGTATTACGACTATCTGAGGGTGTTTACGGAGTGCGCGAAGTCCCTGGGCGTCAGTGTGATGCCGTGCCAGACCAGGCATTCGGGGGCTTCAATCGATCGGGAGTCTCGAGCGAGAACATAGGGCGAGGTCAAACAGAGAGGGGGCTGGAAAGCAGACAGCAGCGTGATGATATACGAAAAGCACGCTCGGCTTCGTCACAGCGAGCTGCGCCACAACAGAGACCCCAGCGAGCATCTCCAGGCATGCGAGCGACACTTAGAGGACATTATACTGCGGGGCAAGGTGGTAATTTGCTGCACCTGAAGATAATGGGAGACCGCTGATTCGTTGACCTCTTCTCGGGGACTGGCGGCGTCTCCAAGAGCCTCTGGAATGAAGGATACCCGTGTAAAAAGCTAGAGATCAAGACAGGTTTTGGTGTCTTGGATAAAATGTCACGTCTGAGACTTCTAACCGACGTTAGGTCGGGAAGAGTGGCCGGCGCGATGATAGCCTTTCCCTGTACTAGCTTCTCAATCGCTCAGAATGGCGGGCTGCGTTCGGACGCGTATCCACTGGGGCTTCCAGGTTTGGCTACCAAGCTGCAGTCTGAGGTCGACCACAGGAACGCTATGTTACAAGCTGGCTTGCAGTTGATTAGAGCGTGTGTAACGCAAGGGATCCCGTGGATTTTGAAAATTCCTGGAAGTTCTTACGTCTCTGAGACGCCTGCCGTTCGAGAGCTCTTAGATCTCGGCTGGTGTTTTGAAATCGTATGTGACCAATGTCAATATGAAATTCGCTGGAGAAAACGCACCACATTTTTGTCAGGAAATATCAGTCGCGAGGACTGTTCGCGACTTGTCAGACAGTGCCGTTGTAGACGGGGCCTGTGCTCTCGCATTGGAAAAGCGCATTGGCATCTCCAAGGTTGATACGGCCCTGGGGTGCACTGGGCCGCTATCGCGGCCGAACACCCCAGGCCTCTTGCCCGTGCGTTGGTTTTGTGTCCCTCCTCTCCCCTGTCCGCTCTCAACTGCAATCGTGTTAATTATTATTGCCAGCGCTGTCCCACCCCAATGCCAGTAGGCTCGCTTTTTGTCGTTATGTGAACATCCGTATTTGGGCTGTGTTGGAGCAGCTGGCAGCGGCTGCGCGTACACGCTGCCACTGCGTTTCGAGACGTATCTCCGCTCAGCGGAAGGTAAACCATGGGGGTGCGCGCGCGAAAATGTTGTGTTTGTCGCGTCTTGTCGCTCCCCCCCTCGCTTTGCCGAAAGCCTTTGGCTCTGCAGATCAACCGGCCCTCCCACCACACCCTTTTTATTCTCCCTGTTCGTCACACTCAGTGATTTACCATGGGGCAACTGGCAGCGGCTGCGCGTAGACGCTGCCGCTGAGTTTCGAGACGTATCTCCGCTCAGCGGAAGGCAGAACATGGCCAAGCTATCGGACCACGTGTTCCCCGCGTCGGTTTGGAAAGGTTTCGGGGAACGCGGGGGGGAGGAAGGGGACGAGGAGGAGAAGGAGGAAAAAGGAAAAGGGGGAGGATGCCTCTTCGGAGCCTCTTGTGGCACTCTTGGGCTCGATTGGGCCATCTTGGGACCGTCTTGGAGACCATATTGGGGCTATCTTGGGCTCTCTTGGGGCCTGTAGAGGGCCTCTTGGGGCCATTTTGGGGTTTCTCGGAGGCTTCTTTGGCCGTCTTATGGCGTTCCCGGCCCGTCTGACGCCGTCGGGAGCCATCTTGGGGCCCTCTTGGGGCGTTTCGGGTCCGTCTTGGAGGCCAGCTTGGGCGTCTTGGAGGCCTCTTGGGCCGTCTTGGGGCCCCCTGGGGGCCGTCTTGGGGGCTTTTTGGGCCGTCATGGGGCCATCTTGGAGGCCTCTTGGGTGATCTTGGGGGCCGTCTTGAGCCGTCGGAATGCCGAGAAGGAGCAAATGTCATAATCTTTCGAAGACCTCAGGCAAATCAATGATTTTGGCCTCTTCGTGCCCTCCTGGAAGACCTCCTGGACGCCTTTTGGGCAGGCTTGGAGGCCTCTTGGGGGCCTCTTGGGCCGTCTTGGGCCATCTTGAGGCTATCTTAGGCAGTCTTGGGTGCACCTTGGGCCGTCTTGGAGGCATCTTGGAGCTATCTTAGCCGTCTTGGAGGCCAGCTTGGGCGTCTTGGAGGCCTCTTGGGCCCTCTTGGGGCCGTCTTAGGCCGTCATGGGGCCATCTTGGAGGCCTCGTGGGCGATCTTGGGGGCCCCTTGGGCCGTCTGGGGCCGTGCAATCCTTCAAAAACCTGAGGAACATCCATGATTTGGGCCTCTTCGGGCCCTTCTGGAGGACCTCTCGGAGGCCTCTTGGGCCGTCTTGGGGGCCTCTTGGGGGCCTCTTGGGCCGTCTCGGGCCATCTTGAGGCCATCTCAGGCCGTCTTGGGTGCATGTTGCGCCGTTTTGGATGCATCCTGGGGCCATCTTAACTGTTTTGGAGGCCATCTTGGGCGTCTTGGAGGCCTCTTGGGCCGTCTTGGGGCCCTCTTGGAGCCGTCTTGGGCTGTCATGGGGCCATTTTGGAGGCCCCGTGGGCGATCTTGGGGCCATCTTGGAGGCCTCTTGGGCCGTCTTGGGCCGTCGGAAGGCCGAAAAGAAGCAAATGCCACAATCCTTCAAAAACCACAGGAAAATGAATGAGTTTGGCCTCTTCGGGCCCTTCTGGAGGACCTCTAGGAGGCCTCTTGGGCTGTCTTGGAGGCCACTTGGGGGCCTCTTGGGCGTCTTGGAGGCAGCTTTGGCCATATTGGAGGCATCTTTGGGCCATCTGAGCCGTCTTGGAGGCCATGTTGGCTGTCTTGGAGGCGTCTTGGAGCCCATCTTGGGCCGTCGTGGAGCCGTCTGGAGCAGGAAAAACCTTTTGCAACCACCTCTGGAGAAGCCGGGCAACCTTTCAGGGTGGCCAGCGGGACGGGCCGAAGCCCCCGGGCGAGTTCTTTTGGAAAAAGACCCAAAACCCAAACCGAAAGGATCTAGCACGCCAGCCACCCCTGCGATGAATCGACAGCCGCCCCCTGTTCCTTTGGAAACGCCTCTGTGGCCGACAGCTGGGCCAGAGCTTGGCCAAGCTATCGGGCCAGTTGTTCCCCGAATCGGTTTGGAAAGACTTCGGGGAACGCGTGGGGGAGCAAGAAGAGAGGAGGAGGGGGAGGATGAGGAAAAAAGAGTAGAGAAGGAGGAGGAGGAGGAGGTGGAGGAGGAGGAGGAGGAAGTCGAGAACCCCCTGCAGGACGGCCCCGACGAATGACGGAGAACGGCGACGCCCGTGTCGCCGTGGTGGCTCAAGGCCGACCGCACGGCGCGCGGCCCGGGCGGGCGCGCGCGGGCCCGAGGGCCCGGATCGAGGCGCACCGAGGGCGCTTCGGAAAGGGAAAGGATCCTTCGCGACTTGGTAGCGGAGCCTTGGTCCACGGTGGATTGGGGTTTAGCGGCTTCCACTGCGCGAGAACCACATCAAACGCGGCATCGAGGTGCCGCACGGAGCGCCGTCGGACTGCATCGAGGTGCTGGTACGTCCACGGCGCAGACTACGTACTCCTCTTGACCTTCGCTGCGCGAGCAGCTTCGCCGCCAAGAAGGCATTATCATCTACACCTGGCGTGAACACGTTCGCAGACTACGATATCCGATTAGAAAATGGAGCACCTCCAGCTGGAGGTCATGGACAGCCTGAATGTATGTACCACCGGCGTGGAGCCCCGAACAGGATCGGCAGTACCCCTTCGGGCTCTGGATTACGGACGTGACTATGCGGGCGGCAGCTGCGGCGAGAGAGGTCTCACCCGAACAACAGGCGCCTGCAGTTGCCCTTCGCCTCGGAGGAGCAGCACGAACTTTGGTACGAGAGATACCGCAGGAACAGCTACGAGACGGTGCCATTGCTGATACACGCGACGGACAAGGCGCACGACAGTTATCAGGGCTTCAGCTGTTGCTCTTGGTGTTGTCGAAGTCTTTCGCCCCGCTTGGTGACGAGAGCGAGAGCAGAGCGACCAGCGACCTGCTGGGTTTCTATAGGAAGATGCACGAGAGTATCGACCAGACGCTGAGCAGGTTCGAGGTTACGCGACGTCGATCAGCAGCCCTAGGAGGATTTCAGATGGGAGCTCAAGGCTATGCGTGGATGTCGCTGAATGCCTTGGGCTGTAGCCTGTCCGAGTGGTACGAGTTGCTGATGCACTTCAGAGGCCACCTACCTCGGACGGAGCAGCAGTTCAACGGGTTGGTAGAGTACGTACGGCGATATGGACATATATTGGAGAAGGGCCCGATGTCGGTGAACCGACATGCCAGAGACAAGGGCTAGGGCACCTTCTCCTTTCCCACGTTCAATTTCGGTGGCGGGGAACTGATCAGGACGAAGAGCCACACTCCGGAGGAGGCATGGCGGCAGGGGCTTATCTCGGGGCTCAAGAGATGGGGTCAATGCAAACGGGGGTCAGCCAGGGCACAGGATCCTGCAGGATCCTGCGAAGACCCCCTCTGGCTGACCCCGGTTTGCGAAGACATGCGTTGCAGTTTTTTTCCTGCATTGTAGTTGTTTGGTTTCCTGCTGACCTGGGTCTGGATTGACCCTGGTCACACGATCCCCGATTATCAGTCAGGACAATCATCGAGCTGGGTGCCCGCGACTTCGTGGGCGCCCATTGCACCTCCGCCAGATCCGTGGCAGGGATACCTCAAGAACAGCGGACGGCACGATGACAATGACACGGACGCGGATGAGGGCGATGGCGAGGACCTGGGCGGATCAGGGTTCCCCGGGCAGATGGGCAAGGACGACGGCCTTATCCATCAGTACTTGTTCCAGAACTACGCGTTCCACAAGAAGCGCCGGCGGCGCTTCGCCGGGAGATCCACCAGGCACAAGCGATCCGGCAAGGGCAAGAATGGAAAAGGATCATTGACGCCGTTTCGCGGCAGTGGTGGCGTTTTCGGCCGGCGACAAGGCGGCCAAGGATGCCACTTCGAAAGGGAAAGGGCGGCGCAAACCTTTGGGACGAGACGGCAAAGTCGTGAAGTGCCTGACGAATTGTTGGGAGAGCGAGTTCCACCTGGCAAAGGATTGCCCGCGTCGGCAAGGACAAGGAAAAGGAGGCAAAGGATCGTTTGTTGCCAACGGACCTCGACCTGTGTCTGGAGCAGGACAGTTTGTACCTTGGTTTGGTTTCAACACTGGACAGGCGGTGAGTTCGGGAATTGCATTGCCGAAGCTTGCTTCAGTCACCCCCCCGGCTTTCGGATCAGGATCGGTGGGCTTCTGCGCGACGGGGGCGAATATGAGCGACCAGAGGGGCGACGGCGCGATCAGGCGCAGCGCGAGCGTGGAGGGCCCCCGAGGCTTCGCAGGCGCGGTCGGCCATCGCACCAGCGGCTCCCAAGGCGATCAAGGACGACCGACCGGAAGAACAGGGGCCAGGACCGATGACCCACGACATGGAGCCCCCTACGGGCATAGAAGCAAGTTCTTCGTCGAGCAGCGGACCGATCTTTCCGTCGATTCCGATGCCAACATACAGCTCAACAGTGGCGAAGATCGGCGGACCCGGATGCGCGGGGCTTCAAGTGACCCTGGCCAAGATCAGCGAGATGACGGCCACATCGAACGCGACGCCTATCGAATAGCCCTTTGGCCTGTAGCATATACTGGGGCTGTCTTCGATCAAGGTTACGAAGGAGACTGGCGAGGACGAGAGGCCAAGGGCAGCGTCGGAGTCATCGGCGACCGAGAACGAGGACAAAGAGGCGCAGGACGTGCCGGCCATCAACGTTGGAGGTTTGTCTTCCAGCCCGGCACCTGGAGAAGCTCAGATGACCGCCCCCGCGAGCGTAAGCAGTGGCACCCGCGGCTCGATGGCAAGCTGGGGCCGTTTGGCAAGCAGCCCTGGAAGCGCGGCGGAGCCTACCGCGGAAGCAGAACAAACACATATTGACCTTTCGACACTCGACCCAGAGACCGAGGAAGACCTCCGGCCCGGACGTCAAGGACAAGAGTCGTCTGAGTATGGCGAGACGCCTCACTGGGGCCCAGCCGCCAACGAGTCGAACGAGTAGCCCCTCTCGCGCGACGAGCACGACGACGATCTCGAGCGCGTGGAGCACGACGATGACACCCGAACGAACGCCAACAAGAAGGACGATAATGCTGGCAGTATCGCCTTCAGCGACAGCGGCGATTTCAACGGCGCGGTCTGGGCGTTGGACGTTCAGAGCAAGGAGCACTACCTAGGCCACGAGCGCACGAGGTTAGACGGTGGCGAGATGGGCATCTTGGTGGATCCAGGTGCACGCGGTAATCTCGTTGGAGACCGATGGGCGCGACAACGAGCAGAGAAGGCCGAGCAGCTTCAGCATGCTACCGAGGAATCCGCAGAGCGAGAGCCGTTGGAGGTCAACGGCGTTGGAAGAGGACGCGGCTATTGTCGTCGCCAATGGAGGACCCCCATCGGCACGCAGGAGATACATCAGCAAAACGACGGCACCGGCAACCTCGACACCTACGCCGCCCCGACAGTTCCTGGAAGCGTCGTGCCGGCGCTGTTGAGAAACAGCTCATTGATGAAGCTTGACGCGATCATCGGGCGTGGCACCGGCATCCTACACTTACGCGGGACAGGACGTCGAGAACTCGTTCTACTCGCGGGCGCGCGCAGCTACAACCTGAAGGAGCGTGGGGGCGGACATTGGCTGCTACCATGTTCGAGGTTCAAGCAAGCAGCTTCGTCGAGTGGCACGGGGTATCCTATTTATCGTTTGCAGCCTCAAGCTCAGCACTTGGATTTTGCGTGGAATGCGTTCCGGAAGGAGATGAGCGGAATGGGCCTGACAATCAACAGTATGTCGGATTTGTACGCCGAGTGTCGTGGACATTCTGAGAAGAAGAGTTGGAATGGCTTTCAGCGCTCACTGAAGAAGCGCGACATCCACGCGGAGTGCATCCCCAGCAAGAAGTGGGCGAGCATCAAGGAGACCTTCAGCGAGAAGAAGCCCGAGAAGGAGGTGAGCTTCGGAGGATTCGAGGTGCTACCGCACCCGGCAGCTTTCTCGGGATCTGCCTGAGGGCGCAGGGCTCCGGCCGCGGCGGCCGGGGCAGCTGCCGAACGCCGTTCTGCGACGCCGCATCATGTTCATGTTCTTGGCCGCCGGTTGGGCTTGGCTATTGCGATGCGCGCGGCGCGAGAAGGGGGGTGGCCGATCGCGCAGGCGAGGGCCTACGACCAGGCGATAGGCAAGGGGGCGCGAATCTCAAACGACACCTCACCGAAGGACGTTTCCAGCTACTGTGGGCAGATCTTCCAGGGCGTCGAGGAGTTGAGCGAGAACAGCGACCACAACGGCGACTGCGAATGATGAGGACTGTACCAGGGCACATATCGCTGGGAACGGAGACGCCGTGCTAGTTGCTGAGCGTGGCAGCCCTATGCGGGCGGGCCCTGCTGTGGTGAGGCCACGGAAGGACGTGCCTCACGAGGTGGAAATACGTTGGGCGTTCTTTCGATGTGCAGTCTCTGCCGGACGAACCACGCGAACGAGGATGGAGTGATCGAGTTGATCGTGTTCAGTCGTCTTTTCCATTGCAAACTCGACCATGCAAATGCCAAGGAAAATGGCGCAGACACAGGAGTGATTGGAGGAGTTCGTCTGGAAGTGATCAACGGAAACAGCAGCGGGACGAGCAGCACATGACTTATTTGGTGGCGATGTTTCGGGAGATTAACGACGCCTTCTTGATCGATGGCGACCGTTCACCGCCAGAGTCGAGAACGGAAGATACGGCAAGAAACGCGGAGAACCCAGACGAGAATTCCTACCCGACATGGGCCAGAATGCGCGCGAATACGAGGTCATTGGGCGACAAGCCGAAGGAAGCCAAGAGGCATGAGTTCGAGATCGAGAACCACTTCGATGACTGCGGCGGCGACATCAAGGGCTTGGCCATGGACGACCCTCTCTTCGCGATCTTCGAGGACTCGGACATATACTCAGACGACGACGACTACGTTATCCCGTTCGTCGAGGAGGAGTTCTACGACAGCAGCAGTTACGCAACATGCCTACGCGGGGTGGCCGGAAACGATGGAGTTACGTGGTGCGAGGGCCTGGCGTCAGGAAAGCAGCCACTTTATCACATCTGGTGGCGCACCTTACGCAGGCAGCTTCGGGCATGGAAGTTTTGGAGATTTTTGGCCGAAGTGGCTGCGTCAGCCGCATTTGTGCGAGAGGGAAATGCCGAGTTGGACCCAACTTCGACATCGCGCATGGAGCCGACCCGACAGAACCCGACGAGCAGTGGACATTGCGGCAGAACCTGGGGCGTGGAGTTATGGTTGTGGTCATGACACCTCCCTGCGCGCCTCGCGGGCGCTTCTCCAGCGTGACTATTGTCAACGTACAGGACAGCTGGATGGAAATCTACAGGCGCTGCAGGCCACTTAGGGTGCTTTGTGGAGAGGTGGTTCTGTATTAGTTTCGAAAGGACGGAGCGTTTCTCAATGAAAAGCCAGCAGGATCGAAGTTGCATCAAGAGCCACCTTAGCGAAAAGTGGCACGCTATCCTGGATTTGTTTACGCGGCGGTGAATCAATGCATGGCGGGTTCGAAGGGCGCCCGAGATTTGTTTCAGAAGAAAAGAACGGTGTTGTGGGCATATCACGAGGCTTTGTTGCGACACGTGGTCGATTTTCAATGCGACGGTCGAGGGGCGAGAAGCGACATCGAACGCGAGACTTTGGCCGCGGAGATTTGAGAAGCGGAACGAGGAGGTCAAGACACACATCCAGAGCGTAGCAGCTTATCCTGGAGCGGCAGCAGCAGCTCCACCGGAGGAGTAAGGGCCTTGAATGCCCCTTGGGACCCCCGCAGGAGGTTGGTCGAGAAGACCGACGGCGGGACTGTTCCAGCGCCGGCACTTCTTGCGCCTGCCGCAGCGGCGCCAGACGCCGCCACCAGGCCGCCGAACCCCAAGTCGCGACAAGCTCGAGCACGCGAATGGAAGTACAGAGCTTGCAAGGGCGCCCACGTGGCGCACTCGCGGATACTTGGAGATTGCAGGGTTGCTACGCCTGGAGTTCGGACATGGAAGCGCAACCAGTGCATGCGTGGCAAGCCTGAAGATGCACCTGGACATGCTTTCGTGGCTGGCCAGCGCCGGTGGGCTACCGAGATTGGCCCGAGACCGGCTGGCGGAGGACGCCGACAGCCGCGAGCAGCAGCTCAAGATCCAGCACCGGGAGCAGAAGCACCGTGACCCGATGGAATGATGGACGCAGCAGACGTTCCAGATGGAAGTGAACGACCTCAGGTACCAGACCCACCAGCACCACCAGAAGAGGATCGAGGTATGGGCGCAGATAGGTCTGGTTGGGATCTGGGTTTGGCCAGGCGTGCACTCTTCGGCAATGACGAGTCAGTTTCGCGCAGGGCATTGCGAGAGCCACACCTGCGCTGGTTTCACGCCAACAAGAAGGCGATGGAGAGGATGCTGACGGCGGGAGGCGCACCGCCGAAGGTGCTACAGCTCGTGGACGATGTTGTGGACACCTGCCGAGCATGCAGATTGTGGATGAACGGCGCCAAGGCGACGACAACCGTCAAGCTTATCATACAGTTCAACGACGAGGTGCCGTTGGATTCATTGTTTTATAAACGTCGTGTGGTTGGTCACATTTGCGATGGTTGCATCAGGTTAACGGTGGCCCGCGAGCTGGTGGGCAAGACGATCGAGACGCTCTTGGACTTTATCTGGACCGGCTGGATACAGGTTTTCGGCCCGATGGCAGTACTGACGGTTGACGGCGAAGGAGCTATGGCGCCTGAGGAAGCTGGCGTTGCCCGGGGCGGCATGGGTACCGCGCGGAAGCTCAAGGCTCCAGGACAAAGCGCCCAGGTCGTCGAACGTCATCGCGATATTCTAAGGAAGCGTTTACACCTCATCGACGCCGCTCTCAGAGACTGTGGAATCATGATTCCGTTCGCCAGGAGGCTGGCCGAGGCTACGTTCGCCACGAACGCCATCCTGACCATCGGCGAGGGCGCGCCCTACAAGGCGCTGCACGGACGCGAGCCGCTGATGCTCAGGGATTTCGACAGAAGTGACGCTCGGGAGATCGATGACGAGGTCGGACTGGCTATGTTCAGACACTCTCAGAGGCTTCGTGGGATAGCTACGGCGTCTATCATCGAGGCGACTGCCCAGGCTAGAACGGAGCGAGCGGCGAAAGCGAGGACGGCGCCGGTGGCCGAACATCTATAACTGGAGGTTGGCGATCTCGTGGACGTCTACAAGCAGGCCAAGGCGCCGAAGGGCGTGCCCAACTGGAAGGGTGTGGCCAAGGTCGTATCAGCAGCAGCAGCAGCGGAGACGGGCATGATTACGGTACGCTGGCAAGGAAGGGATTGTATTGTTAACGTTCCAGATGTGCGACGTGCGATTTTGCACAGCTACGCGGTGTCCTTCATGGCCGTCGACAGCGACCGGGCCTTCATATTGTTGGATCTTATGCACAACATTGGGGAAGGATTGGAACATCTGGGCTGGGCGAGCACGTCGGCAGGATGGACGCTGACACGCACATCGAGGAGATGCCCCATCGTCGTGGTGGCTATGTTGCAAGTGGCTTCTCGTGGTCTACATATCAACGGATGCGTGGCAGCTCGAGTCGGTAGGAAGGTACCTGCGCTACCCGGTCTCCACGATTTCGAGTAGTATACGATGTTGGTGGACCGCCAGACGACAAGGTAGGGGGTATCTTGGAGTGGAGGCAATGCGTTATGGAGAAGGCGCTGCAGCGGAACATCTCAGTCTTCGCCACATCTTCGGGGAGACAGAGTGGAGTTCTTGTTATTTGCATGCAGCTTCTGGCTGTGAAGCCCGACGCGTTGGATGCGATACAAGAACAAGCACCAAATATTCCACGCGCTGCAATGGGCACCCCACCTTGCCCGGAGTTGAAGCGTGGAGAAGGCAGCGCCGGCCGACGGGCAAGAGACCCCGGTCGGCAGGATCACGAGCTTCGGAGGACCCCAGAGAACACATCGCCCGAAGACTGGAAGACGATCCACCAGAACCACCACCTGGTCTTCCAGCCCCTGAAGAAGCTCCGGCAGCAGTAGCAGCTGAAGATCAACCAGCAGAAGAAGTTGAGCCGGGGGAGGACCTTTTCAGTGTGAAGGAGATATGGGCGATACCTAAGGAGGCCAGTGGCATTCCCACTGAGACGGATGATGACAATTTCATTGACATGATGTGCTACCTCACCGAGGAGCCAGACACGTCAGTGATCGACCGGAGCGAGGTGATCAAGGACTGCGACATCACGGAGGCGCGGGCTGCACAGGACATCATTGGCGGCAAGATGACCGACGAGGCGACGCAGTCCCTGCAACCCGAGAAGGTCATGCAGATCGGCGTTGCAGCGGAGGCATGGAATGTGTTTTGCGAATCTTGGGGGATCCCGAACATGAGGATGACGTTGTTGTTCTTAGTTTCTACTAGGACGGACGACGTTGTTGTTCGGCCAAAGCAGTGGTCGAGAGAGTCGACAGCCTGTTGACCCCAGCCGAGAAGGTCGAACATCGAGATGCACTTCGTGCAGCACGTATAAAAGAATTGCGACACTGGGCTAGGTTCAAGGCTATGTCGAGGAGAGGACGGGAGTAGGCCAGGAACCTCATAAATGCGATGTGGGTCGACAAATGGAAGTGGGCGCAAGCAGCGGACGGTGCCATGACGCGGATCACCCGTTGTCGGCTTATTGTTTGTGGGTTCAGGGACAGGCATAAGGGCGAGGTCTAAACGTTTTCGGCGACGAGTACCAGATGGGGACAGAGAGTGGTTGACATCCTGGCGGCACAACATCGGTGGAAGTTGTGTTGCGCAGATATCTCTTCGGCTTTTCTTCAGGGCATGACTTTGAGGAGGTCGCGAAGTTGCTAAACGAGCCGGTTAGAGACACATGCTTCGAATTACCGACAGGAGCGGCCGAGCTATTGTATGAGGTAGAAGGCTTTGCGGGCAGATCCTCAGCTTTGGTTGGAGCATGCCGAGAAAGTTTTGGTGATGGTGGCTTCTGCGCACGTGGGTGATTGAAATATGCTGGCACTGATGACACGACGGGCGATATGGTGACAGCATTGGAGACAGCATGTGGCAAAATGGCAACGAGTGAAAGGAAATTTTTCTCACTGTGGACGTCGCCGCAGACAGCTTGTGGATGCGTCTATCGAGGTGGATCAAGTCGAATGCATCAAGACCCTGAATTGTATCGACGAGAAGGGGCTTCAAGGCAGAAGTGACGACGATGATCCACTGGAGAAGCACGTGAAGCTTGATCCCTCGCTGTTGGGCGCTATCGCTTGGTGTCTTATGACGAGAATTGATACATGGATTTACGCAGCGGCCCTACAGCGTCACGGGAAGGCCCCCAAGGTCGGACGCATCAGGAAGATGATTATTTTTTGAAGTGCATGAAGGAGCAACCCTTGTCTTTGGTTTCGAGGCAGTTGGAGTTGCCGGTGAAGCTTGTCGCGGTTGGAGATGCTGCTGCTCTTCGACGCGAACCGGGCGACAATGGTTTGGCCATGCGCGGAGCAGTTTACCTTCTGATCGAGGCAAAGCAGGAGATCGGAGGCAGGTGCAACATGCTGGAGTATTATGCGAGGGAGCAGGCGCGCGTCGTACGATGGACCTGGGGAGCTGAGTCAGTTATCAGACTGTTGTGATCATTTGTTGTTGCTGGCTGGATTCGTGACGGAGATACAGACAGGAAGGATCACATCGAGACTGCTGCGCAACATGGTCGAGGGCAGCGAGAACTGCGTGACGCCATCGGTGGGGCTGGACGCCTGTGTGGACGCGCAGAGTGTTTTCAGTGGCATCACGGCCGAGCAGGTGCGTATCCCAGCCGAGAGACATACGCTACATCACGCACAGTGGATACGCGAGCTACTGGACAGAGCAATTATCAGCCGGCTGTGGTGGATCGGCCAACGAGATTGTTGCGCCGACGGGCTCACGCAAGGAACACTTGTACGAGAAGCACTGAGGTGTGTCGTACGTGGCGAGCGGAAGGTTCTACACCCGGCTATCCCATGGAAGTCTTCCGGGAGAGTGCTCCAGAGCAGCAGCAGCAGCTCAAGTTGAGCATCGAGGGAGCGATCGTGGACCCCATATGTTGCGCGGCGGGCAGTGGCGCCACAGGTGCCTAGGCGACGGAAAGGTCGTGATGGCGCCAGGGTGCCAGGGCCCACCGCACGAGCTCGGAAGCACATGCACGATGGACACGACTGTGAAGACATATCAGTTCGTGTACTACGTCTTTGTTGTGGTGTTCGAGGCGATATCCTGGTTGTGGATCGATTGCGTGCCGGAGATCAACGAGCGCGACACGTTCACCACCAGAGTCGAGAACCCCCTGCAGGACGGCCCCGACGAGTGACGGAGGATGGCGACGCCCGTGTCGCCGCGGTGGCTCAAGGCCGACCGCACGGCGCGGGGCCCGGGCGGGCGCGCGCGGGCCCGAGGGCCCAGATCGAGGCGCACCGAGGGCGCTTCGGAGAGGGAAAGGATCCCTCACGACTGAGGAGGAGGAGGAGGAGGAGGAGGAGGAGGAGGAGGAGGAGGAGGAGGAGGAGGAGGAGGAGCAGCAGCAGCAGCAGCAGCAGCAGCAGTAGCAGCAGCAGCAGCAGCAGCAGCAGAGGGAGGCCTCTTGGGCGCCTCTTGGGGCACTCTTGGGGCCTCCCGGGAGCTTCTTTGGGGCCTCTTGGAGGGTTTGGGGTGCCCTTTGGGGGCTTCTTGGGGGCTTCTTCAGCCGTCATAGGGCGTTCCTGGCTTGTCTGACGCCGTCGGAAACCGTCTTGGGGGCCTGTCTGGGTCGTCTTGGGGCCCGCTTGGGGCATATCAGGGGCTCTTAGAGGCCATGTTGGGCGTCTTGGCGGCCTCTTTGGGCCGTCATGGGGCCATCTTGGAGGCCTCTCGAGCGATCTTGGGGGCCTCTTGCGCCGCCTTTAGCCGTCGGAATGCCGAGGAGAAGCAAACGCCAAAATCATTAAACATCCTTAGGAACATCAGTGATGTTGGTCTCTTCGGGCCCTCCTGGAGGACCTCTTGGAGGCCTCCTTGGGCCGTCTTGGAGGCCCCTGGGGGGCCTCTTGGGCCGTCTGAGGCCATCTGGAGGCCATCTCAGACCGTCTTGGGTGCATCTTGGGCCGTGTTGGAGGCATCTTGGGGCCATGTTAGCCGCCTTGGAGGACATCTTGGGCGTCTTGGAGGCCTCGTGGGCCTTTTTGGCGCCCTCGTGGGGGCATCTTGGGAGCCCTTTCGGCCGTCTTGGGGCCATCTTGGAAACCTCTTGGGCGATCTTGGGGCGGTCTCGGGGGCCTCTTGGGCCGTCGGAAGGACGAAAAGAAGCAAATACCAAAATCCTTCAGCAGCTTTAGGAACATCCATAATTTTAGGCTCGTCGGGCCTTCCTGGAGGACCTCTCGGAGGCCTCTTGGGCTGTCTTGGAGACTCCTTAAGGGGGCCTCTTGGGCCATCTGGAGGCCATCTCAGGCCGTTTTGGGTGCATCTTGGGCCGTCTTGGAGGCATCTTGGGGCCATCTGAGCCGTCTTGGAAGCCATGTTGGCCGTGTTGTAGGTGTCTTGGAGGCCATCTTGGGCCGTCTTCGAGCCGTCTGGAGCAGGAACAACCTTTTGCAACCACCTCTGGGCAATCTCGAAGATCTTTCCGGGTGGTCGGCGGGACGGGCCGACACATCTGGGGGAATTTGTTTGTTATATATCCATATGCATACAAACATACATACATGCATGCGTGCATACATGCATACATACAAACAAACAAACAAACAGACAAACAAACAAACACACAAACAAGCAAACAAACAAACACACATACATATATATATATATATATATATATATATGTATATATATATATGTGTATATATACATATTTATATATACACACATATGTATAAAAGGATCTAGCACGCCAGGCACCCCTGCGATGGATCGACAGGGGGCGGCGGATCGAAGACGCCTACGGCGAATCACCGCCGCCCCCTGCCTTTTTGGAAGCGCCTATGTGGCCGAACGTTGAGGCCAGACCTGCCAAGCTATCGGACCATGTTGTGTTCCCCGAATCGGTTTGAAAAGCCTTCGGGGAACACGTGGGCATCTTGAAGGTCATCTTGGCCGCCTGGAGGCCATTTTGACCCTTTCGGGCCTTCTTGGCCGTCTCGGAGGCCATCTTGAGCGTCTTGGAGGCCTCTTGGGCCACCTTGGGTGCCTCTTGGGGCCGTCTTGGGCGTCTTGGGTGATCTTTGGGGGCACTTGGGCCGTCTCGGGCGGTCGGAAGGCCGAACACATGCAAATGCCACAATCCTTCAAAAACCCATTGGGAATCAATGATTTTGGCCTTTTCGGGCCTTCCTGGAGGCCCTCTTGGAGGCCTCTTGGGCCGTCCTGGGCCATCTTGGTGCCAACTTCGGCCGTCTTGGTGGGCCCCCGGCCCGTCCGACGCCGTCGGAAGCCGTTTGGGGGGCTCTCTCTGAGCCGATTTGGGGTCCTCTTGGAATGTTCCTGGGCCGTCTTGGAGCCATCTTGGGCGTAAGTCAGTCTGTTTGGGCGTCGCATTGCAAGTAGAATGGTGGAGTTCGACAGACAAGTAGGCCGACATAATTCGACAGTCGCGAAGAAACGAATCCACTTCGAATCGCAGGATCTACAACCTGTGCCCGCCGAGCTATCTTCCTTCGATCTACCTTTCTGGGTGAACCCTGACAGGCGCCCAGCCATGAGGCTGCCACCGTGCTGAGCGCCGACGTGGAGGAAGAGATGGAGGTTGAGAGCCCCGCCGCAGAGGCGCGTGGCGAGCGAGAGAACTTATGGCAGTGGATGCCAGTGTTCGTCAATTGGCCACGAGGGAGTCAGCTAGCCATCAACATGACCTCAATTAGCTTTTTTTGCTGGCAGCCCAGAAGGACACTAGAAGACGTTTCCAATCGTCGCAGATCGCAGGGAGCAACAGCGCATCGTCATTTTCATTGGAGCCGTCTGTTGTTTTGGGGCGTGACGTGCTCGACGCCAGTTGGCAGAAGTTGCTATTGTTTTAGCACGACGGCTGGCTTAACCCCACCCTGGCCTCGAAGTGGTTTCAGAACATCGAGAGGTTACAGTCGGGGACTTTGGCTTATCGTGTCACGCCGCTGGTTCTGACTCACCATGCTTCGGCGCGACACGCAAACACTGCCGGGTCCCGAGGCGTCAACGTACTGAGCCTTTCCGAGCCTCCTGCACCGCGGAGCGGCGCGACACGCAATCCGCTTGCAAGGCACAGCGTGTCGCCGGGGCCGCCGTCGCGACACGTGAAGCAAAAGTTCCCGATCGTACCAAGAGTGCTGAGCCAGGTGTGAGCGCTTCCGGGGCTGAGTCGTCCTGCCCGCGCCGGTTTTGCTGTCCGCTCGAGCAGCAGCGGGAGCGCTCCTCTCGCTCAACAGGCACGGGCGGCGCAGGCCCCCAAATCGGTCATTGGCAGGCTTATGAGTTAGCCGTGGGGCCCAGGGTGTTGCCTCTCACTGTCGCTGATGTTGCTCTTGGCGTTGCTGCTGCGGCTGGTGAGATTGCAGCCGCCTCGCCTCGACGCACCCAGCTGACCCACGCGCACGGCATCACGCGTTTGCAACGGTACAGCTCTACATACAGCAAAATAATACCCGTGTCCAACCGGGCATCCAGAAGTGCAGGGACATTTGAGTGAGCGACGTCCACCTCGCCCTCCAGCTGTCCACCCTCATCGAAGCTCCCGTGCGACGCTCCTCAGGGGCTGGACGAGGAGGACGCCGCGCCGGTTTCCGAGACGGCGGAGACCCCCGCGACGGAGGCAGAGGGGAGGACTGAACAAATGAAGTAAATGAGCATTAGTAGTTATCGGGTGGCCTTCAGCCCATTCCTCTGTGTCTGGGTCGTGAAGAAGGAGGGTTTGGGAGGTGTCTCGTGATGCCTAGGTGTCTCGTGATGCTTCTGGGGGGCTTCTTGATAGCTTCTTGGGGACATGTTGTCGATTTGTCAGTATCGGGGGCCATCTTTGGGAGGAAGGAGCCCCATTCCTCCCCTAAACAAACAAACAAAAACAAACACAACGTTTGGGAGGGAACTTTTGGGGCTGCTTTTGGGCGATCTGTCCTCTTTGGCCGTCTTAGTCGCTCTTTAGACCGAAGTTCCGAACATGGCAATGTCATATGTTAGCCAGCGTGGACCATAAACAGTAAGCTACATTCCGTTGTGAATATGGTAGCTATGTGAGGCAACCTGCACGGTGCAAGCCATGTCGTGTACGCTATGTGGTGCAAGCTACGTGGTGCAAGCCATGTGGTGCAGCCTCGACGGACCTCCCCAAGTCTGGTGGATGGCAACGAGGCGGCAACGGGCGGCGACGCGGCGAAACCTCGACGGACCCCCAAAGTGGACGGCAACGAGGCGGCAACGGCCAGCGACGCAGCGAAACTTTGGCGGACCCCCCAATTGGGCGGCGACGCGGCGAAACCTTTACGGACCCCCCAAGTTGGCGGCAACGAATCGGCAACGGGCGGCGACGCGGCGAAGCCTCGACGGACTACCCCCAGTGGGCGGCAACGAGGCGGCACCACGGACGAGGCGTTTCAAATCATGTAAATCAACTTCGGATACCTTCCCATCCTTGGGGCCCCATCCCTTAGGGCTTTGGGCTCCACCTTTGAACCACCGATGGGGGCCTGAAACGTCCTGCACAATATTCCGTAGAGAGACTTCAGAGTGGCCTGATGACACTCCATACAGTGGCTCAAGGCACGGTGGCATATAGCCCCAAGGATCCGAGGTACAGTCTGCAAGACGCCGACCGATTCTAGGGATTCGCTGCTTTCTCCTTTACTTAGTGGGTAATGTTCAGCTGGCCCAATACTCATTCTCAGCGTCGACCCTGGAGCTATGCTGACTGAGCGGGTGAGTTGGCGTACAGCCTGAAGTGCCCCTGAGCGCCAGAGGAGGCGGGACGTGGCCCGATCTCGCTGAAAACAAGGGCCATGGGTCGCCTGTCGTGGCGGGGATGCGGACGGCCCCGTCGCCCCACCTTCTTTTGTCGTCGGCGATCCCAGGGGGGACAGTCAGAGGGGGCAGGCCTCCTGAGAGGACGGCGGGGCTTCTCAGACGCCCTCGCGGCTTCCGAGAAGCCGTCCGCGGCTTCGGAAAACGCTTGCAAGGCTTACAACTCGGCTCAAAATTTGTCCCCAGGCCCTTCCCCTGGTCCATCTGGTGCAGTTTTCCGCCCCGTGTCCGTTTTTGACGGCCCCGGGGCCCGACAACGGCCCCTGGAGACAGAAAACCGCCACATGCCTTCTCGAATACAGCGCCTCGTTGGAGGTCCGCGCTGATTTCTGGGATCGGCGCTGGACCCCCGCCCCCGCCGCCCTCTGAGAAGGCCTGCCTCCTCTCACGTCCGCCCTGGGCTCGCCACCGATTCCTGCGCGCGCCGCCAGTGACCGCGGGCAAGCCTGCGCAGGCGTCCTGCGGCAGAGCTGCGCCGAGCGCCGCGGCGGCGGTGGCGGAGCTGCCCGCCACGGAGGCGCGGGGGGGAGCGGGAGAGAACCGCGGGTAACAGGACTTGGGCCTCCCAGATGGGGTCGGATGATCGCGCCGCATCGCCGATGCATCCGGCGATGCGGCTCGATCTGGGGCCCGACTTTCTCCACGCCGGCGGCGCCGATGCAACGCCGATGCATCGTCGATGCGTCGCCGATGCTGTTCGATTGTCTGAGCCCATCTACTCGGGCCCCATGTGGGAGGCCTCTGCAGGAGGGCAAGCTAAACAGAGTGGGAGGAGGCTGTCAAGTTTTCCGCGTCGGACATGGCATGCCTTCGGGCTGCGCCGCTGGTCTCAACACCCTGGCGCCGCCTCTGGTGGCGCCCCTGAGGCCCTCCACGCCCCAGGGTTGGGATGTTAAGACCGCCCTGGATTATTCGGGGGGTATCTTGAGGCAAGCTGAGACTACTATGCGACGGGCCTGTTGAAATCGTCGACGCCCTAACGCGCCGCGCCCCCCTTCCCTCCCACCTCCGACCCAAGAGGAGAGAGGATGGGCAGGGGTTTACCCTTCCCCAAAGGGGAAGCAGGGGGGTGGAATGACTGATCCAACCTACGCCCCGAGAGCTGGTGGGATTACTACAGGGGAACCCTTGATAGACAATATGGCAATGGAGCTATTCTGCAGTGTTCTTCAGGCGTCCATGTTGTAGTTGACCAGGCTGTCCCCGCCCTTGTTTTCTTGTCTCCAACATTGTACGACATCTTAGTGCGCAAGCGGCGGCCTCCAACCATGACTCATGTGATTTACAGTGCTTGCCAGCGTGGACCCCAAACAGAAAGTTATGTCACTGTGGATGTGCAAACTGTGTGATGCACAAGCGTTTCGGCGGTCGTGTTTCGAAGGGCAAGTCTGCATCCTCGGGACACCCCCACAGGCGGCAACGGCAGGCACCGGGCTGGAACGTGGCGAATCTTCGGGACACCCCCACAGGCGGCGACGGGGCGGCAACAAGCTGGAACGTGGCGATTCATCGGGACACCCATACAATCCCGTAGAAACACCAGCAAGAACCCCTGAATGCTAGCGCGGTTTGGGGAACATTTGCCAAACTCGAACTATGGCAGGCTCGTGCGCTAAGTCAAACAGATGGTCGCTGCCACACACCACTTTTGCAATGACCTATCGTTCACTGCGTAAGAAGAATGTGACTGCCGTATTTTCCCATCGACGCGTAGCCGCCAAACTACCGATCAATTATTATGTTTCGCTTCCGCTTCCCCTTTGCGAAAGACGAGCCGACCATGTGAGGGCATTTCATTAACGGCTCCAGTGCGCGAGGTCCGCCGCAGGTTGCTTAACGTCAGCGGGAGCAGGCATCTGTTATGAACCTGTTTGAAGATCGACTGCAGATCCGTAGCCATGTGGGCTGAAGTTTTCGGATCAAGGAAGCCCCTTGCCACGCCGCGGGCCGCCCGCGCCCGCGAGGCGATGCGCCGCAGGTTTTCCACGGCTCGGCCTGTGGTGGCGCAGCCAGGCCCTCCAGGGCCCGAAGTGGAAACAGCCCCGCTCCTGCACCCACGGGAGGAATCGTCGCCCGCCCAGCCGCCAGACGGCGATCACGGCGCTGCCCTACCGCCGGGCGGGGCGGCTGCTGCGCGGGCCGGGTCCTGGGGGGCGTGGCCCCCGCGGCGAGTCAATGCACCCCTTCCGCACCACCATCCTATTGACCTTCCTGTTCCTTTGCCTTGCGTGCATTGTCCGATGTACTGACTGTTTCTCTCCCGCAGCTACACGTTGGCTTCAGGTTGGCGGAAAAAGGAGCGTGCCTGCGGCGCGCGCGCGTGCGTCGGCCGGCGGGCCGGCCTCCTCCCTTCAGTGCTGTCCTAGTGTAAGTTTGACGGCATCATCCCTTTTTCCCCATGTCATCGGCGCAGCCCACTGACCATGAGACATCAACAGAACATATTGCAGGGATGATGAATACCCAGGCAAAAGATTGGTTATAAGCCGAAACGACGGCACAGCAACTAGCTTCGCAGAGCCTGGGATCACAAGAAGGAGCGCTCGGACGAACAGAAGACCAATACCCTTCCGAGCGCAACGAAAATGTAGACGCCTCTACGAGGCGACCAAAGTCTTTCAACCTTCCCAGAAAGCAAGCATCAGAGACTGCGTTTGACTTGACAGAAGAGGGCTCTCCGGTTGACTCGGCGACAAGGTCCACAGCACAGACCTCGGGCGGAAGGTACGGCACAGCCAAAACTTCCGCCGAGGGACCATCTGAGTTGGTGCCGGTACATCCGGGCTTTCAGCCGTCGATCGACGTAGATATTGAGATGGAGAAGTTGTTGGACCACGTCCCCATAGGAATGTCGGGCGACGGGGGTCTCGGCGCAGAACGCGCAGCGCAGTTCGCGCTGCATGGGCAGAGCGAGGATGTGAATGACCTGCAATCGGAAGGGGACAGTTCCCATTCGATTTGAAAGAACGAAGACTATGCCCGATTCCACACCTCGCCTGGTCCATCGTATCATCTCGATCCTCTGCCCGATGGATGTGACGGGCTCGCCTCGGGCGCAGCTCCGTTAGCGAGCGCGTCAGTTGACCATGTAACGGTTGCGGCAAGCCAGAAGGCAATTCTTGTTTCGGATGACGATATCGAAGACGGAGGAAGCCCAGACCGAGGTGGATGCTCGTCGGCACAGCCGATGTCGAACTCCCCCGATGTGATACGCGCAATGAAGAATACACGAGAATCAACAGGCATGACTCCCCATCCAATGACAAAGAAGCCGAAGGGTGAGAATGATTATTTAAACTCTTTGCCTGTATTGCACGGTTTCCACCGACCAGATTTCTCATTGCCGAGGACTAATTAACAGGGACAGAGCACCAGAACTTGATGAGTTAGTAATGCAGGACGAAAGAGACGATTTCGCACATAATCGGGGCGTCGAGTTCACCAATAGGAGTGTGAGAACAAGGGAACAACACGCGCCTACCTCCAGCAGTGCACGGGGGCGTTCCAGTAAGGCCCCCAGGGCCGGACGTTCCAGTTCTAGGGGGTTCGACGCCCTTGGACCACCGCGGCTGTCGTCGAATAGAACCGCCAGCAGCTTCTCAACGCGGGAAAGTCGCTGGAAAGCCGGGCCCGCGTGCCCGACTCAGGCGGGGAATCGATGCCCAGGGAAGGCGCGCAAACCGGGGGGGGGTCATGTCGGAGGCTAGTGTGTTCGCGATGTTCGAATGTTTGTCCTAAGTATAGTCTAGCATGGTTTTGTGAGTGATGCATTGCGACGGAAGAGCACAATTGCCATCGTATCGCCATTCTAGCGTGGGCCGAAAGAAGTAGACAGGATCGAGAACAATTAAGGGTTGCGAGTGCACAAATTCAACAGATCATCCGTGAGGCACAGGTAGACAAGGAGGCTGAACGCATGCTTGCAGTTTCTGAGGCAGAGAGGCAGGCAATGGCACAAATGATGGAATATGAGAAAACTGCCATTGCGGAAAATGCGCAGAAACGGATGCAGCATGCTGAGGCCAGTGCAGCAGGAGTTGCAGACGAAGCCCAGCAGCGCCTTGCCCAAGAGGAGAATGAAACATTGAGAATCCAGAGCATAGCCGAACAACTGGTGTCAGAATCGCAGCAAAAGGCCAAAAGGGAGAGAGCTGAACGCAGAGAAATGGCTGACGCAGCCAGGGGAGAAGGAGAGAGAGGAGCCCGAGAACAAGCAGCGCGAGAAAATCAGGAGCTCCGCAGTCGACTTGAAGCTGCTAGACTCGAGGCCGAAAGAGTAAAATCGGAAGCCCTGCGAGCCCTCCGAGAACGAGAGCAAAAGGCCCAGGTAATCAGAGACGGGCCACAAGAGGATGGCCGTCGCCCGGGGTCATCTGAAAGGGCACGCAGATGAACAGATAAGAAACAACGTTCTCGCCTCTCGGGCCGCGAGCGAGGACAACAGGAGGTTGAGGTCTGACCTGGGGCAGCATCGGATGGGCGAAGAATCGCGGGATAAGGTTCGGTTAACCGGGCAGCCCGCGACGTAATCTTTGACAGGAGTAGGGCCCGCGACTGCGGCGTCGCCGGCAAAAGTGGACCCCGAGGAAAAGGTCGGACCAACACCGGCACAGCCGGCGTATGTTGAGCCGCCTCCTCATCCGATCGCTGCTCGCCCCATTCGGGAGCCTGGCACCATGCAAGCTCAAACACGAGCAGGCAACCCGAGTCAGACCTGTCACGTGGGTATTGAACCTTCGAACGAGGTACGCAAGGGTTGCTTGAAGCGCACATGTAGGGATCATCTGCACATGGGTGCCAGACGGCGCGATGAGCGCGCTTGGAAGAAAGAGTTTGGACGACAGGATGATCGCGAGAAAAGGGAAGGACCTCGAGGCATACCTGATACTCAGCGGGCCAACAACGATCCCGATGAAGAGGCACCGGGGCACTCGGCTTTGCCTAAGAATGTTGGACCCGAGCGCGAGACAAGCAATCTTGCTCACATTATGGGCATGCCAGTTTCCAAATCAGAAAAGGCGGATTGTGGTAAGATGCCAATGCTGACCGCTCCGTCTGTACCAACGCTTCCATTCGCATAATCGCATTTCATTCCTGGACCAGCTGTCGAGAAGACTCTTGGAGCGAGCGAAGGCTCGATGCGGGGGCGTGCCCAAGGAGCGAATCTTGTGAATGTCCTTCTCAATGCCAAGAAAGCAGAGCCTCCTGGCAACCTCGACTTGCCCGGGCGCCTTCCTTTCACCGCCGGCCCAGCCGCGATTGGCGAAGGAGGTGAAAACACGGGGGGGGCACCACCACGATCAGAGAGACGATCAGAGCACAGACCCCAGCACCGGCATGATCGTCGCGATGCAGTCTGACGAAACGGGTAAGCCCAGGCCACCCAAAGGCCCTCCAGGGGGACCTGGTGGCGACGGCGATCCAGACGGAGACGGCGGCGGGGGGCCGAATGGCGGCCCAACCTGGCGGCCGCTTAATGCGAATCAAATGGATGTGAATTGGAGGAGCTTTGGGAACAACAACGAACTGAACTTGCTCGACATACCGAGCGCCCAGACACTCCGAGAATGGTAGCAACGTTGCATCAGAGCGGTAGCTGCATCATGGCATGATGTTCGCGCGGCGCAGACATGGGTTACTGAAGCCATGGGACCCGCTGTGCCGAAGGAAAACCTTAGAGACTCCGGGGCATTGATGCGCCTTGATATGATGATCGCTACAAATCTGCTTGAGAAATTTGCATAGGTGAAGCGTAGCCAACGTCTGTCAGTACAGCGCGCTCGTTTCTTTTCACCAATGAATCGAGGGGCGTCTCCTCGCGGGCCGAGAAATGATGCGAGCGATATGCGTTTGGTGTTCTGTCAGGTCGGAGAGCGGACAACACTGGATATGGCGTGACCTCTTCAAACTGAACATTGATCGACGTGAGCCCAATCAGGACTTCTACCATTTCTATAGTGAATGGATGGAGCGGCACCAAGAATTGCACGGTGCCAGGGGGCCGTCGGATGACATGAAGGCTTCAATACCTGCACATTTCTACGAACAGATTAGACAGGTTCCGCGGCTTGAGCACGCCATGCAATGGTATGAATTGTCGACAGACCCTCCGGGCACGGGAATGCGCACTTATCGATGGCTTTTGCTTCAGGTAGAATCGCTCGTGATGCGGGACAGAGAATAGTGGTCGTTCTCCGAACATGAATCGACCCTCAATTCCAGAAATGGACAGGCCCGCCTGACAGGTGGGACGAACGAGGGTAGCGGAGGCGGACGAAGAGCCCCTGCCATGGCGGCAACATCCCATCGATTAGGATTGCCTACGGACAAGACGGCGAGCGGAATAACTAAAGGCGATACGACTTGCAAATTTACGAAGCAAGGACACCGGCTGCACCGGCGCAGCCGGGGGCGGGCGGTGATCATAGAGCCGCCGGCGGAAATAATGATCGCAGAGGCAGGATCGAGGGGTCTGGAAGTAAAGGCCAGAAAGGAAAGGGCCAGCCTCGCTCCTCGACTCCACCGAACAAATTCGGCAACTCCAATGCGGCACAGTCGCGGATGAGGAGTCAGCCGGAGGCCTCGCGAGAACGCCAGAGTAAGATGGCGTGCGACGCATGGTCGCGTGACCCTCGCAACTGCAAGGGCCCCCAGAGCGGGTGCTATCTGCTACCAGCAGCGCAGAGGCTTATCAGAGGTTGAGAAAGTCAAACGTGACAGATACGAAGAAGCACAGCTCAAGGCTGGCAAGTCCTTAGGCTACCAGAGAACCTCAAGGCAGGCCGATTCTGCCGCTGCGAATGCTGGTGATGCTACGCCAGGCGAGACCCCGAGAAGTCGGGAATCGAGTAAAGGCCGTGGAAAGAACAAAAGCAAGGGCAGTGGAAAAGGTACAGGTAAGCTATGTAGGGTGTTCACCGAGACAGAAGCTTGCTCACGAGGCAAAGACTGTTGGTTCGCGAAGAACACGCCAAACCATCCGTGGCGATGGCCAGGCACTGGCGTACTATGGGCCAGTGCCAAGATGATTGTCATATATTTCTTTCTTGTCTTGCTGATGCTTATTCGCCTTATGACAAGGTGGTCGCGATGTTCCCACTGGCCAAGCCGACAAGGGAAGGGCAAGCATAGGCTTCCAGTCACAGCCAGCCGAGCCCTCTTTGCCTGGCCTGCTCCGCTGGCTAGGGGATCTAGTGGTCTACGTAGCAATTCAGAAGGACGACCAACGACGGTTGATTCCAACAATGCATGTTCATTTAATCTAAACAAATGTTCCGAGGAAGCTGTTCCCGCTTCCGAAACGCAAAAAGAACACAAAGAGAAGTTGGCGAAATTCGTCGCTATCCTCGTTCAGTTACATCCTCTTCCAAGGGAGGCCATCGCGTCCAGTTGCGTCAGACCTGCGAAGACGGGTAGACGCGGACTTAACGTCAAGTTCCACCCTTCTACTCGTGAGCCGACTACTACTCGAAGGAAGGCGCGTCGCCGCAGCCCAAAAGAGCTGCCTTCGAGTGTGGACGACAGATGGAAGTTCCCGAGGGAAGAACATCGACGAATGCAGACTGAATGGAAAGCATCGTTGAGGGACGCAAAGCTCAGAGCATCTGATTTACCATACGAAGTTTGGCATCTTTGGCTAGCATCTGAGGGAAATGAAGAAACTGCCCAAGGTGGCTCAGCCGCTGCGGGGTGCAGGGAGATGTCGTCCGTGCACCTCGGCGCGCTTAGATTCATAGTTGACACATGCTGTGGTCGCGACCTCATTGCGGACAGGTCTATTAGAGCTGCAGGCGCAATGGGTATGATCAAAAGATTAGAAGATTCGATTACCCTGAATACTGCTGGAGGTTCCTCTCGGGCCCTCGGTTCAGCTTGCGTCGCATGCCCCGCCTTCAGGGGTGGGAATTTTGAAGCGTTGGTCATGCCGGAGACACCAGCAGTGATCTCAGTAGGAGAGCGGCGCGTGGATCACGGCTTCAGCGTCGTTTGGCTCGCAGGCCAACGACGCTACTCACTTCTGCCCAGCGGTCGCAGAGTAGACCTAACCGTCGAGGGCAGCGTACCATACTTGACCCTATCTGGCAGAGAGGCGCTGGGTCAGTGGATGTGCGCGGCTGCCGCCAGAAAGCCTGCAGCTCCCGAGCGGCGGTGTTGCGTCACGTCAGGCGCCAAGAGATTCCTGGATGACGTGGAATCTGCGGGAGGTCCTCCGCCCCGCCCCATTTAGCGCGTAACGATAGATTTGCACACGCATGCGATGATTGGTAGCCGCGGCTATGCGGATGGCAGGCCAACAACGGCCGAGTGCTCATTTCCGTCCGCCACAGACTCCATGGATACAGTCACTTATTTATACGATTCGCCTCAGACAGCTCGTGCATGGCATGCGGCTGGGGCAAAAATCCCACAGGCGTCGTGAGTTCTGTAAATCCCCCATCTGCTCCTAATCGCGACACAGTCGTTGGTTGCACGAAACACACCACGGCACAGCCGGGGCTTGTGCGGCTAAGTTCAGGAACCCTCATTGGCATGGGGTCTCCGGAGTTTTGCCTTGCGACACGGATTGTGGACAGGATTCCATCACGATGGCCGCCGCACCTGGTCAAAACGCGGATACAGATGAGGGTTCGGGAAAAGGTGACCTCTTTGATATCGACGTGCATCCCGAGATCGACCCAGATGGTGCTGAGGTTGAGGTGCCGGTCTCGGCGACTGAGCGGCTCAAAAAGAGCGCGGCCTCCCTCTCACACTTGCTATCTCACACTCCTAAGAACCATTTTTGCTCGGTGTGTAACTGTGCAAAGGCTATGCGGCGTCAACAAAGGAAAACGCAACATAAAGGGCTGAGGGTACCGAGACCATGCGCGAATTCCACGACATTCGGACACCTGACCACCATGGATCAATGACTTGCGATGGATGACCTATCGCGGGGGCTCCACGACGAGACCGCGCGCGTGACTTTTCGCGACCAGGCAACAGATTTCATGGCAGCACAGGGCGCGCACGACAAATCTGCGATTCACGTATGCAACTTTTTGATTAACCTCAGAGCCCCAGGAGAAAAGTTATATTATTGTTATACTGACGGTGCGAGGGGACTTGCACGTGCGTGCATCGGGCTAAAGATTGCACGTGGCCCTACCACCCCTGGTAACAGGAAGCTTATGGATGCCGCTGAACGATCCAACGGAATCGTTCAGATGGGGACGCGAGCACTGATAATGCAGGCCGACCTTCCCCCACCTTTTTGGATGCATGCTGTCCGATACTTCTGTCTTTGTTACAGCGCAGGGATCGCTGATGAAGGCGAACCGTTGTGGAGGCGCAGATTCGGGCGCGAGGTTGCGGCACCTCTTCTTCCATTTGGCTCCCTTGTCCGATTCGTGCCCCCTCCCGAATATCGATTTCGGATCGCCAAAATAGGCGGGGCGATGGCCGCGGGGGTTTACCTCGGATATGCACATGAAGCGGGGGGGCATGGTAGGGCCAGAAAGCTACGTGAAACCGCTAGGGGAACTTGACGATCTGAACGTGGAAACTGGGCGGGCGCGAGCAGCCAAGCGCCCGATCATCGAAGAGCCAGATCAAGTCGACAGCAATATTTTGGACGGTACTGCACCAGACCAAGAACAAAAGTTCCTTATGCGTGAAGCATCTGCGATAGCACAGACGAAGGTCAAGAACGTCGTTATTCCCCCAGGCGGTTCCTCTGACGGCCCAGCCAGTGAGGGGGCCCGATTAGGGTCTCAGGCGACACAGTCGCTTGGTGACCGGGATCCAGGCGCACCGTCGCCACCGCCTCCAGCGCGAGGCGAGGCCGCACCACCACCTAAAGGACGATGATGACTCCGATGGCGATGGTCCGGGGGGAGTCATTGTGGATGACGTGCCTGCGGTGCCAGACGGTCGGGGTCCCCAGCGAGACTCGAGACCATATGATGATGCGAAAGAAAAGCTCGGCCTCGCGCATAAAGAATATAGATTGGATCGCCAGGCTAATTTCTCGATGGCGCAGCCGCGGTGCCTGGGCCAGGGCAACTCCTCGCCCGAACCGCGCAAAACTTAGGCACGACGGAGTATTAGGAAGAACGACGCATTGTTGCAGGCCTAGGTCAGGATGAACTCACAGGAAAATTGCCCCTGAGAGGCTGACGGAAGACCTGCAGCATTAGTCGTGTTGTATTACGATCCTGACTATGCACTTGTTACACGAGTCTAGGTCACTGACCCAGACCCACGATATCGCGCTCAACGGCCTAAGAAATTACCGAGTTCCACCAGCCCGGGAATTCGCCCAAGCCGATGGTTCAACATGAGCCATGCTGAACGGAGAAAAGCAGTGGAGCAGTTTCGGTTCGAGAAAAGAGGTGTCTTCGGGGTTGAAGACCCAGGGCCTTGCGTTGCCCTTCTCCGCGACATTGGAATCGACGCAGTCGACTTTCAGGACGCGCAACACGGCAATGAAAGCACCGAGCGCCCAGAAGGCAACGTCCGGGCGCTGAAACCCGAAGAAGAAAGAGAGGATATACTATGATTGTGCCAGATGAAACCGAAGTGGACTGGCGCGCGCTCCTGCATCTTGCGGGGCCGGCAGGGGGGCTCTCCACGGATGCAGGCTCTGGGAGTGGCCAGGGCACCTCCGACAATGAAGAAGCGCGGTGGAAACAGATTTGGCATGGTGGTACAATCCTGCGAGATGGGGTTCCTCCCGACACAGTCGGAGAGGACCTAGCGCCCCCACAATCCTTAACGTTTCACGGGGACATCCCGACTTCGAGTCCGGCGGCCGCCGCTTCGCGACGTAGCGTACCCCGCGTGCCATTGCAGTCATCAGAATGATCCTTCCTTTCACATCGAGAAAAAGAAAGTTTTGGCGCGGAATGCTTATCAAAACCGTTTACTGATGATATTCGGATTGTTGAACAAGCGCACCAACGACCTGCTGAATTAAGCCAACCACGGATTGCTTCAGCCGCGGTTCGACACGTATCTAAGGCCGAAGCTGCGGTGGATCAAGACGCCCGCAAAGCATTGCAAACCGAATGGGATCGGTTACGAAGCATTGGCACTTGGGATGAGTCAGGCGCGATGGAACACAACGATCTTGTTCGACAGCGGAAAGGGCAAACAACACATTTCGGACGCCTGCATGCAATTCTGTTAGAAGAGAATTCAGCGCACCCAGTAGTGCACAAAGACCGTGCATGTGAAGGCCGAGTTGTGTATGATGGGTCAGACGTTAGAGATCAGAACATGGACGTCGCCTTATTTCAGGAACTTTCTAGCAGCCCGGCCACGATGCAGGCCAGCAAAGCGGCAGACACTTATGGCCTGTTCGAGGGGCATGACATCCGACAGGCTGATGCCAAACAGGCTAACATTCAGTCCAAATATGGGGGAACTCCAACGTGGATTTTCCTGCCAAGAGACGAGTGGCCGCCCGCTCGGAAAGACATCAGAAACCCCGTATGCCCCTTCATTATTCCACTTTATGGACATCCTGATTATGGTGACGTGATTTCCAAAGGTTTTATTGCATGTAGTCCTTGGCGTAGTTGTTTCTTCCACACAAGCCTGCGCTTGGTTCGTACCATTGACGTTGGCGATTTCAAATTTTCGGGACCAAGAGCGAACCTCAAAAAGGGGTACGCAAGAAGCCTCCGAAGGCTGCCCCAAGGACATCGAGACCGACCCACCAACTAACGTGGGGCGTTATTTGTGGTGCGAGCAACATTTGTCTACGCAATGGTTGAATCGCAGGGAGAGTTGCCAACTTTCCTTGGTCCCCCACCACCAAAGGTAAAGAGAACGTCCGCCTCAGGACAACAGGTGGAGAGCAATGATTGGAAAGCGGGGGGTGACTCAGCGGCGCAGCCGAGTGAGCCATATCGACCTAGACAGTCGAAAATGGTCAGAGCCCTTGAGTACGACATGGCTGAGTTATCTGATTCCTGTGTAACACTCTACGCACAGCTAACCGATACCGGCCCTGCTACATACCCTGCAGCTGGTACCCAATTTGGCCCCGAGTTGACTGACTGTGAGGATGGACAAGGTGGCCCAAGAGGAGAAACATATTCCCCGGCAGACGAGGCTATAGCAGCGGCACTCGGGATTCAAGTTGGCACAGGTTCCCCAGACAAGCCAGTCGAGGTTCCCGGCTTGGCCGCGGAACCTGGACCAGATGACCCTGAAGCACCGACCCCGCCGGGAGTTCTTCAGCCCATTGCTGGCAAAGTTCTCATGGAGATCTTACATGGCGCTCGAACGGTTCGGTTCGATCTTTTGCGCGCGGTTTGTCGCGCGGCCAGCTGCGTGACGAAGTGGACCGAACAACAGGACATGGACCTTTTTTTTGTTTTCGATTGATATGCTACATCAAATCCACAACTCCATGCAAAATGACGCCATGGGTAGGCGACAAAATGGAGGATGCCACAATCCGACAGTACTCTGACGCAGACCTTGCCTTACGAACGCACCGCAGCGCGAGTGCCAGCCACCGGGTAATTTGGGCACCATGCACGAGAGCTGATCAGAGCATGGCTTCTCGTCGACAGACTTGAGTGTCCCACAGCGCGCTTGAGGCAGGAACGGTTGCTGCGGATTTGGCTTTGCGGACTGAGTTGCCGCCGGCTCTGCCGATGTGGGAAATTCTGTTACAACGAGAGGTCAAATGCACACTCATGGAAGATAATCAGGCGGTTTGCAAGGTGATAAAGGCGGGGGGCTCGATGAAACTGATGCACCTTCCGCGAACCCACCCAAGAAGATGCCGCTGCCATTTCTGAACTGCTTGCCCGCGGAATTGTAAGTTTACAATGCGTACGCACGCAGAACGAAGCCGCTGATATCGGTGCAAAAACATTGTACCGATCCTCCTGCATGGGTAAATCTATTTTACATCGTCAACATTGTTAACCCTAGGTTTTGGAAAGTCAACCGATATCGAGACTATCTGGCATCGATGTTCACTGACGGACTTCCCCTGAAACCCGAGGGATTCTGGAGCCACGGATAGGTCCGAAGGCTGCGGTGCGTCAAGGCGTTGCGGTGCAGAGCAAAAAGATGCATAAAAAAGAAGGGAGCCACCAAAGGTAAGCCAGTGACGGCCGTCCCGATGAAAGACACGACCAACATAGCAATTACGTCATCAGACGGCAAAGCTTGACCCGGTGAAGCACATGCACATGCGCATCTTTTGCCAGAGCCGAACTCAGCAGTAGCCACCAAAGAAAGAGCTAACAACGCACCCGGCAAAGCCGGAAGCGCTAACAGCCCGAGACCCTCCGAGAGTGACAAGGATGGTTCCAGGAAAAGCTACCATCAGCGAAAATTGAAGGAAGACAGAGCAATGGTGGCTATGCTTGACATGACTGACAGTGAGTCACATGCATCATACGCACAGAAACAATGTCCTGAGATCCGGGAACAGAAAGGGCATCATGACAAATTTACTGATGCGGCTGCGGCCAAATCGAATGACAACGAGCCGATGCGTTTGATATATCCGTCGGAAAAAGGGCCAACAAGGGACATAAAGGATTGAAATTGTGAAAGGTAAATGCTTGAATATTGTTGTGGGCCGAATACCAAAAAAGGTAACCCAATAAACTTCGTTGATCACTCATGTGGGATGATGCGATGCGCCGAAAGCGAGGATACGAGGACGGACGGAGGCTAAAACAAAGCACTTACGTATATGAAAGAGTTCAAGGGGAAACCTATTTCGCTCTGGGGTTCGGCCCCACGCACTGGAGGTTCGCCCTGGCAATATGTAAATGAAGCCCCACTATTTCCGTGAAGGTGACCACAGGTCCCTCCGTCGGCTCCGAGGTATCCGAACGGACTTTCGATATCTATTTTGAGATTGCCCGCGCTGTCGTTGGCGCGGGTGGTATTGTTTGAATTGGGTGGCCTAGCCAATGTCAGCATTGGAGGGGCCCTCAAGTGAAAGCATTTGTGAGAGAGATAGGTTTGCATAAGACAGTATTGCATGGATGCGCGTACGGACTGAGGGATAGAGAAGGGAATTTCATGAAAAAGCCATGGACCAGTGCTTCCACATCTGGCATTGTGACCAGCGGTATGGAGCGGAAGTGCGATGGCACGCAATGCGAACGTGGAGGCGCGTGGCAAGGATTGCAAACTTGCGGAAGATTGCACAGATGAGTTTGCAAAACAGATTCATATGGTTCTTGCGCGCGCGGCATCGCACTCCTCCCTCGATATCTCTTCCCCTCATCATGATGTGCGTGCCGCTGCCATTTTCTCATGAGCAGGGGCGGGATCGCCATCGGCCGTGCCCCCTCCGGCGCAGCCCGCGCGTGGCCGCCGCCGCTTCCCCCTCGCAGGCAGCGGGCATTAGCCCACAACCTCTCGGTCGCGCGCCGATCTTGGACGACAGATTCTTGGCGCCTCGGCGGTGCAACCGCCCGAGATGACCGGGAAGGGAAAGTGGTTCTCTCTATGCACAGCGATAGGATGCAGGTACCTTGCTGGGATCACCTGGACACAGTCCACGGCGGCTCCAGTGGGCGAGAGGAACTCGGCCAGTGAGCACGCGAAGGAATCGGTGACAGCACAGCCGAGAGAATACCACGAGAACGCAGATTGGTCAGATCATTGTTGCAGGACTTATCAGGAAAGTTCCGAGAGAAGCGACGATGATGATAGCTATACTCATGATAAGGGTTGTCTTATGCATGCGTTCCTCCCTAATAGCCCGAGCAGGATAGCAACAAGGGATGCCGAGAAATTTGGGATACTTGACTCCCGAACGGCAGAGCCGCTAGGAAAGCTCAAATTCCCGGTTACATACACAACGTTACGGTACCCACAGATGATCGACTGCGAGATGGTTGTTACGGAGTGGTAGGATGTTGAGTTGAAAGAACGAGTCATTCCGATCCCAGGGTGGTCACTAACAAGTGGACTGATGTTGACTTGAAATGCACGCGCCACTTGGAACCAGAAGAAGAATAATAACAATAATTTCTGCGTGGCGAGAAGATGCAGCAAATGCCTCGTGGACGATGGATACAGCAGGTTGCGATGACTCGGAATGGTAACAATTATTTTCGGACTGGCAACATTGTTGGTGCATTCAACGAGGATTTGAAGACATCCAACGAGTCAGTACTTCAGAGATAGTACGATCAAATGTATGTGGACCCATGGGTTGTCTTCTGGGTAGCATGTAAACAGGACTCACGACGCAATTTCAGGAGCAAGGAATGGCAGTATTTCGAGTCCCATGTTGACCCGAGCGCGACACTGACATGTAGATTCTACACGGGGCCCCCAGGGGACCCAAAGAGCAGGTCTGTCAGATTCTGCGATCACGGGAACATATTCGGACCAGTTTTAGGGACCGCTAGACGCACTTACTTCAGGGGCGCAGGATATTTCGCCACGATAAAACCATTGATCGACGCGCGGATCGAGCTGTCTTCATGAATGTTTGGGGACCATCCAGGAACAAGCCTCCGCACGGCACAGCCGTTGATGGGTGGGGCACTCACTTTGCACTCCCAGTAGCCAGAGGAGACCCCAGCGCAAAGATAAATGTAGTCGCGCAAGTGCTGACTGAGGAAGCCCTGAATAGGCACTGTGCATGGAAGGAGTTGCAGGGGGAACTTCAAACCAAAAGGGCCAAACTTCACTCGACGGCGCAGCCGCCCGAGCGAGGAGGACCGCCCTCAAAAGAGAACATCGCTTTGACTCGAGACGAACCCTCCGCAGAAGCGAATGGGCGACGTCGAAGGATCGAGGCCAGCCAAGGCTGCCAAGATCGGGAAGACCACCCACGCTGAGGAGAAAACGATCTTCTGAAACCTCAATTTCCGATGCGCCCGTGAATGCCCCGTTGGGAGGCGGTTCCTCGGGCTCTGGTGCCGCGAATGGCGCTCCGAGCGAAAATGGCGCTTCCAATTTTCCCTCCGCTGGCGCAGCCGGGGGTGGGGGGACATCGTCTGGATCGGGATCCGGCGGTGGAAACACCGGACCTGGCGCGCCAAATGGGGGTGGAGGTGGTGGCCACTTCCGTGTCCGGGCCCACCTTCACCTCCTATTTCGGGAGGAACGGGCGGCGAGTCTGACCCGCCTCACTTGGCGCGTTGCATATGGGATGCGTTGCGACACAGGGAGCAGACGGGGGCCGGCACAGCCGCGTCCCTGAATGACGCCGAAGTTTCAGAATAATGGGCTCGTCGCATCAAGGAGATACCGCGCTGTATGCTGACATGGTGGATCCTGCCCTTAACATCGCGTTGGGATGGCTTAGTAAACAGAAGTTGTGTCAGCACATTGAGAAATTGGCGGAGGTGCATGGTCACGGACAGATTCCTTCCAGTGGTGAGGATCTGGCCACCATGATGCGGACTGGCAGACATCCACGGGAATTCTTCCGGCCTTCGACCCAAACGCCTCGCGAAAGACACGCAGTTTGCACCCACGTGGTCTCTGATTCGACGCATCAGTTTCGCAATGTGCACGACAAGAAGCTCAGCCCTTCTGCAAGCCCTCAATATTTCATGCGGGAGGATCATCAAGGTCTGGATGCAGATATAAAGGAGGGGCGCTTGCGGAAGAACGCTCCTGCAACATATGATACAACAAGATGTGGGATAATCGGATCTCGCCCCATATGTGAAATCTCATCCCGGGCCAACATACGCCCATACAGTTCATACGTTGGTCCCTGAATGATATTTCTGACGGAAACCAGTGTAACCTCAAGGGGCTGCGCGGAACGAAGGTGGAGAACGCTGAGCCTCATTTGCTGCTCGCGATATTCGGCCCCTTCTTCCAAACAGCCGAGAGAATGATCGACGAGGCGACGAATCGCTCCAAGACGGGAGCAATCCAGATATTTTACGTTGGCGGGGATCATCGATGCTGGCAATCGGAAAATGGTACATTCAAGATGAATTCCACGTGGGATGATATCGTCACTTTGCTGCGGGCACGTATGAGTCAGCGCGTCGAACGGTGCAAGTCTGTGTGAATCCAGCCTAGAATAATGATTTTGGATGGCGCTTGCCTGTATCGGAAATTGCGTCATACCCCGTTTGATGCGCACCATTGTGCCGATCAACATGAATCCTACACATTGGACAACACTGGTGCGCTGGCAAGGGCTGCTGGGGGCGAAGCGATGGCGGATCATATGCTGAAAGCGGCAAAACTTGCTGCCTGGATCTTCTGTCAGCCCTCTGGCGGTTCAGCCGCCCAGGGGTGGATCTGCGAAAATGAGCTGCGATAAGACGAGTTTGCGAAGGTAGAAGCTACACATGACGAGCATGTGTCGTACTGGACGAATTGGTGTCCTACTGGGGGCGGTGCTCCGATTTCGATTTTGGGAACGCTCCCGGTCGCTGAGCCATTTTTGCAGAGCCCATTCCCGGCCACCTCGACTGGCGCGGGACAATGGGCGCGACGTTCCTTGTTCTCCCGAGAGTGGCGAGATTATATTTCGCAGGGAACAGGGCACCATGCCCATTTGCAATGGAGCGAATTCCATTTCTTTCTCAGGAGGAGCTCGCCACACATTCCTGGCATGCCCCCCGAGGGAAGAGACGCGCGGCACACTGGGGAAAATATCCTCATCGATCAGTTTATACAAGCAACAAGCGATACATATATATATATATATATATATCTTGGAAGCATCTCAACCCAGCTTTCAGTCCCCCGCCCAACCTGCCGAACGGTCGGCTTGGCGAGCCTCGGGGGCACAGCCCGTAGCCAGGCAAGATGATCAGTTGCAAGTCAGTCCCGGAGGAGCGGTGCCAACCGCTGGCTCTGCCGGCACAGCCGCGCAGAGTCCGGGCGGCGCAGGGGGGCTGGTTGGGCCTGGCGCAGCCACGAGTCCTGCCAAGCGCCGGGCGCGGTCAGTTTAATCTACTAGAGCACTGGCCGCTGTTCCCCCCCGGCCCACTGGGAGCGATTAATAAGGCAGAAGTGTTCTGAGTTCCAAAAAGGAACACAGCTAGGCAAGAAAAGGAAAACATTTCCTCCAGTTGGATCCGATCATGTTCGCAGATGGCCCAGTAAGTTGCCGCGTCAGTCTACGATCGGAGTGACAGGGAAATAAAAGAGCTATCTCCTTGAAGCCCTTGAATGCTAGCGAGCTGGCTAATCGCCTCTACAGCAATAATAATTTGTGGCCAGGAGAAAACCATGATGAATTGCTGCAGAGGGCAAGGAACAATGAAACATTCGTGCGTAGTGAAGCTTACAAGCGCTTGTGCGTGCCACCGATTGGAGAAGCGTGGTTGGCGGATCAACTGCTCCAAGACAGTGCGAAGCGACCGGTTCTATTTGCGGAATATGCGATCCCGAATTGGGCAAAATTCTTTATTGCACGACGTGATTGTACGGTTGCAGGGGAACCGAGAACGATTGTTGACTGCATCACGTGGAAAAAGGCAGCAATTATTGAACGCGCAGAGAAGGAGCAATGTGTCCAATTGACGCTGCCTCTTAGAGTGAAAGAGGATGAATTGGAAGATGCGATGTCAGGCAAGTGCTGGGCAAGGCAGTCCCACGGAACATCCGTTGGGGCGCTTCATTCACTCCTGGAAGGATGCGAAATCCTCCCCTCGGACCCCGAGTACGGGGAACATGTGAAGAAAACAAACATTGGAATACATTCCTTCGCATGCCCTGACGATGACCCTTCGATCCGCGCGCGATGCGTGATGGCGGAAGAAACTTTCAACGACGCGTACTGGAACACTGTAAAAAGATTGTGTTTTGGAGTTGTCCGATGTCCGTCTCTGGTGGAAGTGGTCCAACGCAGCAATGCACTGAAAGTACCGATCAGGTAGTGATGACTGAGATGCGCATTTACCATTGGCACTCCGCCGCGCTCTATGCGTACGGGGGTGGCGCTTGGACGCAAATGCGAAATTTATCGGAAGATGGCGATAGACAAGGACTTCAACGTTGAAAGAACGAAAAGCCAAGAGAGAGCTCTAATGATAGACAAAGTCAGGAATCAGCAATGCCGATGGCCTCCTGACCTCTTGCCAATAGCTTGGCAGGAAAATGCTTCGCCTCACCTTGGATATGATCCTTCAGTGGAAAATGCATGGGAACATTCGGAGAGCAGAGGCTGCAAACTCAAGTTTGAACGCCCGTGTGTGGACAGGGCAAATGAAGGGAAAAAGCGCACGGCTGGTGGCCGAGAGAAAGCTATGGCCAAGCCACCGGCACAGCCAGCGGGCGGGTCTGCTTCAAGCGCAGCCAAGCCGCCCCCACGGTTGGCGTTAATCAGGGGCCGAAGCCTCCGCCGCCTAAATCAGCCAGACCTCCTGTGCCGCCTATTCATACAGGCCAAGGAGACATGGCGGCTGCTGGGTCGGATAACGACTCTCAAGAAGGGGGCCTGCCTCCCACGGCACCGCCGCCAGGAGACAGGCATCCAACCATTGTCAGATAACGTGTCGAAGCCGCCCCCGCCCCCCCTGGGCCTGCTTCGAAGTCATTGGCCAAGCCAGGTGACTCTGATCAGATGCCCAAGGGAGGGGCGAAGGCGCCTCTGCCCGATATTCGGCCTCAATGGAACCCTCAATGAGAGATGCTCCGCCTTCAGCGCCGACGGGAGCGCCGGGAGCCGGAAGTTCGAAGGGCCTGACTATACTTCCGACGCCCCCCCCGAAGGGCCCTCCGAGATTCGATCTGCAAGGTGGCAAAAAGGCGTTTGGCACGTCCATGGAGGCGCAACGTGAGCAGCCCGGTACAGCTGGAGCTAGCCAGGAAACGATCGTGGTGGATGCCCTAGGGGGGCTCAAAACCTTCTTGCTTGACTTGCCAGACCCCCTGCTGCGGAATCGATTGTGAATGGCCCGCAGTCCTTCCAGCCAGAAGGCTTGATCAGGGCGACGGAGCTGGAGGGAAGTACAACTTCTACTTGTTAATGCCTCCAACTGATATTGAAGGCGATGACCCCGTCTCGGTGGTCGTCAAGATAGCACGGGATCTGTTGATTATGCACTTGGGGCTGCAATCGAGTCGAGCCCATTTGTCATTTCGTAATGAATTAATATGGCTCTGGCAAGCTCGCCCCGGTGGTATTCAGCTCGAAGGTGTCAGAGAGCTCTCTACTGAAGAGGCAACGATTTGAGGGATGGCATGATCACCTGGGCGCTTCGCTATCTGAAACAAGCAGAAGAAAAGGGGGATGAACCCACTGGATATGCGTTACCTTATTAAAGTTTGGCGTACTATTTGGGTACTTTTCTTCAAGTTCGCTATCCGGGTCTCATTCTGTCGGGAGAGGTTCTCAACGCCCGAATGGCTACTGACCCTGCGGCGTTGACCGGTGCAACCGGGGCCAGCGGAGAGTCAGCTGCTGCGAAAACGGATGGAGAAGGAGACTCGCGCTCTGCGGCACCACAAGATAACAGACTAAGGATCCCATTATGTTGAGGAGAAGTCTCACTTGTTAGTTAATCATGGAAGAAGTTGGCGCGGATATTAGCCCAGGAGTCACACATCTGTTCTTGCGCATAACTCTTCCGCCGACGCCTGATCACATGCAGCTCCGCCCTGAGGAGCGAGACCCCCGGGGGCGGACTAGGAATGTTAGTCGTGCAAAGTTTGCTACTGATGGGGGCCACCTGTATTTTTGGACAACAACGGGATAGCGCTCGTGATGAAACGAGTGGCGAAGTCCGAAAGCAAGTTATCGAAGCCCACAGGGCTGGCCCAGTGCCCCCCCCGCATCGCAGCCATTCGCGGGCGCGCCTATCACACGATCAAGGAAAATGCACGCATGGTACACGACCCAAGCTTTGCGCTGCTAGGGGGGCTAGGTGTAGAAGCGAGCGAACAAGTTTTTCAAAGCAGAGATTGACTCAGCTGATCGACCAGATTTCATCCTCCGGGAGGCCTATAATGCACTTACTCCTTTAGTTTTGCCGAGTGACGCTACGGGCACAGCCGAGGAAGCGGAGGCACACATGTTGAGACAGGGCCAAAGGCCCGCCATGTTGGGAGACTCAGAGTTTGGGAGAAAATGCAGCCACCGAGCGCACTCCGATGCGCAACTTGTAGGTGAATGCGCGGTGTGCATGGCCAGACACTGTGCCGAATCTGCTCGATCATCGGGCGGGTGGGTGTATGTAGGCGATCTCATTTGAAAGATGACGAGCGATGGAGTCGCTCATGCCACAGCTGCTCTTGCAGCACATGGCCGAACAATGCTACCATCGGGAGAAATTGATGTTCTAGGCACAAAGGCCGATGGCATTCTGATTCTTGAAAAGACAAGGCGAATGGAGCACTGGCAGTCTTTTCTGAATCCAGACGCCTCACACGACACAGTCGTCGATGAGGTAAATGGAGATACAGTTGTTTCCATTAGTAGAGCTGAACGGGCTTGTAGGCCCATGCCAGTGTTCTTTCGCGCATGTCAAGGACACTCTTGTTTCGCCCACAGCATAGAACGCACTCATGCGCCTTGCGAATTCGGGATGGCGCAAAGCCATGGGCACTTGCTGCACGTTGCGAGCCTGGAAACCATCAAGGAGTCCACATTAGGATGGGGGACAATCAAGTACCCAAATAAGCTTAGTGGGTTGCGCGCAGCACCTGATGACGGACTTCTTAGATTGATACCTACGAGGCGTGAGTTCCCTGCAGAATTTGCCGAGCACGTTCCTCGCTGGCTCAGCCAGCGGAAGGATGGCAAAGCTCCACTCGCAAAGGTCTATCAGGCTGCGGGCATTGCCCCGGCTGGCGGTGGACCTCCGGCTCAGGGAACTTGGCCTCGCGAATTTACCACATCTTTCTGGGAAATTGATGCGGCGCACAACGAGAATGGGCAATGCGTTGTTGTCTTCAACGGGCGGGTGGTGGCCTGCCTGAGGTATCGCATCTGCCGCGACGGAACTCTTGTGACGACAGGACAAGCACGCTTCAATGACACCTCTCGTATCGCGCAATTGACGTTGGTTGAGCAGAATGCACGTAGCGCGCGGCGGATGATTTGGAACATGATAGTTTCTCAAGATTGGTCTGCGTATGAAGTTGCTTTCTCGCATGGCACAGTTAGAACATTGACATATTCCGATGAACAGGTGGCCGACGTAGTGCAGAGTACATGTCCGAAGAAGGAAAGGCCCTCATCACGCGGAGAATGCGGACTTGCGATGGGAGGTACATTTGCAGTCAATACCATGCCGTGAGGGCTGCTTTCGGATATTGTCTACAACGCTTCACCCCTGTCACGTACAAACACAACTTCAGAGTGAACTATTTACAATCGCCTGGCAGAGATGCACTGGTTGCTGCATGGGCGAGCCCACGACTGGCTCCACGTCTTGATGCCCCCCCAAGAGGGGAAAGCGGCTCCAACATCATTTCTTACAGGCTGAATGCGATGAAAAAAAGAGTTTCCGATGCGTTGGGCAACTTAGACAAAGCTGACCAACGCCAGCGCAAGTGGGCCAGCAGGCCACAGATACGTCTTCGGGCTGCTTTGGCAGGCTGTGCGTTTGTAAATTCGCAGCCGGGGACTGCCGCTTCTTGGAGACCTGACAGCGCCGTGGCACAGCCGCCGGCGCGACATGAGCCATGCTTCCAGTACCTGGAACCATTCAAGCTCCGATTCATTGAGTGGTTGAAGTTCAAGCACGGGGAAAATTCCCCAACTTCTGCCCAATGGTGGCCATTAATCTGGACGGCAGATCTGGACCTATACGCTCGTCCAGCGAGATGCTCTGCACCTGCTGTTTTTGATTGGGAACACGTTAGTACCGAGTACATTCGTCCAGAGGCAGGCTGGGACCAATGGGAACAAGAAGTGGCGGAAAAAGGAGCAATAATTCCATCAGTTCAAGTGTTAACGGAAAACTTGAATGAAGCCAACCGAATTTCCGCGTCGAACCAAGTCGGAGTAATAGATCTTTGGGTTGTCGCTGAACTTCATCATCGGCCCAGCCGCACTGATGATGTGATATTAGCACGCGAAGAGAAGGCTGCGACGTCGGATGGCATATGCAACCAACATATTGCCTGGCGTCATCAGCTTCCTGTCCCGACGAGAACGCTGCCCTTTTGGCTTGATTTGGTTTATATTCCTGGCTGTATGTCTAATTCTAAGTACATTCATGACCCGTACGATAGGCCAGAAGTTACCAGAGTTCCAGCACAATCTACATTTCAAATTTAATCGACAGTCCCAGCTACGCTGCCATTGGACAAAGACATTATTCATGATGCACCGCCGGGTTTGTCCGAGCTCGCGGAGAAAGTATGGGGCCAACCATTTGACCGGGCCCCCGCTCACGGGAGATGGGGGTGGATTAGGTTAGCTGCGCGAGAAGTAATAGCATTGTTCATGGCTGTGGGAATCAACGTTGCGTTTCCAGGGTGCGAAGTACAGCGTGATCCCAACAATACGAATGCAGCTCTTGAAGCAATGTGTGATGCTTATGCTTTGGGCTGTCGGAATACATCCGCTATCGAATCAATTGACCTACTTATGAAGGGACCAAGCGATTAGGAAATGAAGCATCAGAGACCGCTGGGCGAAACTGCTCAAGTATCCAAGAAGCAATGGTTGCCATGCATACGTCTACGGAATCTCACTTTAGTGTCAAGATCTGTCTTGCCAACAGCTGTCTTGGATTCTTCAACGCGGACAATGCCATTGGAATTACCAATTGCCTGAGGAAGAAAAAAGGAGGAGAGCGGCCCAGCCGACCCTCCCACAGAGACGATCCCAGCCGAGCATCCAGCAGATGCCGAAATTACGATCGTTGAAGAAAACACCCCGAGCGGCGCCGCCACTTCGAGACCGCGAACTCAGCGTCATCCTCGCCCAGAATCGAGAACGAGGTACCGGGAAGGGGGGCAATCCTATAGGACTGCCCCCTCTGCTCCTGTGCCCGCCGGCCCAGCCGCGTCGGGCGCCAATGCTGGCTGGGTCGACTATGATAGGATCCAGTCCCGGGCGGATGAGTCCTGAGCTGATGAACCCATTGTAGAGAGACTGGCTGTAATGCCGGGCGGCCGCGCGAGCGATGGCGGCGGCCCCGGGCCGGCCATGGGCGGCAGCTACGACGCGACGGTCGACTGCGAGGACAAGAATGAGAACGGAGAAATTCAAGGGTATTACGCACGTGCATCTCGTCATCAGCTGGTCACTGGCCGCGCCAAAATGTGGCGGCGGTTTAATTTGAGCGACTGCGGCGACAAGTTCAAACGTGGCGCTGGGACGCCGAGTACCTTGCCAGAGCCTCCGCCGCCGCCCACGTCGAAGGCGAGGCCGCGCGAGAAGGGCCAGGGCAGGAACGAGCCAAGCAGCTGGAGTTCAAGCAGAAGAGAAAATAGACATGACAACTACTCCAGGGATCAATGGTAGGGAAGCCGGGGCAGGCGCTGACGGACATCACTAGCGGCGTCGTGGGCGGAGGGGCCGAGGGGGCGCAACGCTGCCGACAGCCAAGACGAGTCCGTGATCCAGTTCTACCCAGAGGCATTGCCCTTTCATTGCCTGTGGACCCCAGCGATTCGGCAGATAAAGAGGGCATGTGCTCCCGGCCCCGTGGGCCTTGTTGTGCGCTCGGAGGTGCAAGGGCGATATCACAGGGCAAAACGTGGATGACACACCAGGGATGTCCCCTTGTGATTGCGGGAGGATGCGGGGAAACAACCGGTTCAACGAGGACATAGCGCAGGAGAAGTAGGAGGTTGCAATTGCCGGCAATATTGCAGAGGCCAACAGCAGTGGTTTCGTGGTGGGCCTGAGCATCTGCTCATCTTGCTGCTCCAGAAAGGATTGCAGTTGGCATGGTAATGTTCACCCTCTGCGACAGTCAATGTCGCAATCTTGACGAGGATCTTTTGATATGGTATCAAGCATTTTAGCCGCGGATTTTGTTGTTATTCATCTTCAGAATCTGCGAAGTGAGCTGGCACTGGACCCTGGGGGGCTGGTGTACGGTGAGGTGACAGCCAACAGTATGGTTTTGCCGTCTGGCTTGCGACAAGTTCTCGGAGTTCAGGATCACTGGATTACTCCCCAAGCAGTGCTTGCACTGAAGGGTTTTCATTTCTTTGCTGCGGAACTGGGCCTGCGTGTCCGTCTGACAGCTCCGTGCCCGCCGTCGCCGCCTCGTCGCCACCAGTCGTCTGGGCCTGTGTGTCAGTCTTGTGTTCCGCGCCCGCCGTCGCCGCCAAGTCGCCGGCGTTGCCGTTCACACATCACACAAACCGCAATACAGAGATTGCAGAACATAGATCGCACCGTTTATATTTCACTACGCATCACTACATTGATCGCACAGCATAGATTCTCCTTTCTTAAAAGATAGTAGCCTCTACCCCACACCCCACACCGTACATACGGTTTTGCCCCAATCGTCCATCGTAAATATGAGTTCGCACCATCCCAGGGGGGGCGGTATCTTCCCCCCCCCCGCCAACTTCCGCAAAGCGTGCCATGCGCGCGCACTCGATTGTTAAAGATCATCAGTGTTCAAGAAGCCCTTACAACAAACTGGACGAAGTGCACACGCGCGCGTCGTCGCGCGCGAATGCCGACATCCTTCGACAGCCTTCGGTTTTGTAACATGTCAGAACCGAGTGTCCAAATCACACATTCAAACACACAGAGCTTCGCAACACGGGAAAAATGTTCAGAATATGCTACCAAGAGGGCTTCGCGCGCGCATGTCGAGATCGTTCGAACGTCCTTGCGCGCGTGCGGCTTCGAGAATCCATTGCAACAAAAAACGGGGCGAAGTGCTTGCGCGCGCGCGTCGTCGCGCGCGCATGCCAAAATCCGTCAAACACTTTTGGTGTCGTAAGGATTTCAAAACCGAGCGTTCAATACAGTTCGAACAACACATGTTTTTTTGCAACGTCCGTTTTCAAAAAACTTGCGCTCGCGCTCTTGCGCATTCTTTGTCTATCACAAAAAACCGTAGGTCTTCAACATTGTCATGGCATTCTGCCAAATGGGCTTCTCGCGCCGCATGCAGAAATCATTCGAACGCCCTTGCGCGCGTGCTGGGGGGCACGATCCGTGTCAAATCATACCATGCGGGCCACTCTCGCGCGTCGGCCGCACGCGCATGTCGAGCTCTTCCCCAAACCTCCATCGCCGACGCGAAGACGCCGTCATCGCCGTCGGCGTGATCAGCATCGTCGCCGTCACCAGCCGCGCCGTCGTCGTTGTCAACATCCTCCCCAGCATCGCTACCATCATCATCGTCGTGTCTAGTGTTGTCGACGTTGCCATGATACCGCGCCCGCCCAAGCCGCCGACTCGCAGTGAAGTGCCCGCTGGGATGTGCCCAGCGGTCAGCGCCACGCGGCTGCGTCGGTCGCGCCAAACTAGCTGGCCGCTGCGCGCGCGTGCTTGGGTTGGCTCGGCCGCACAGATGCAACAGCCAACGCCAAGCACTCATCGCATTCGCCGCCGCATGGGTTTTGCAAACCAAGTTGCGGGTGGGTGTGTGGGATGTTTGCAAGAACATGGGATGTGTCAACTCGTTTGTAAAATCAATTCTCTTGACTAGAAAGAGAATAGACTCTACCCCCCTCCCCTGCTGGGCTCACCGCCTCCCGCGTCGCGTGGTTCGCCGACTCCCGCACAGTCCTCCTTGCCGACTCCCGCGCCGAGTGGCTCGCCGCTTCCCCAGCTGACCAGCTCGCCGACTCCCGAACCGACCATCACACCAACACTAGCACTGTGGTGCGTTTTATGTTTTCCGAGCCAGGGGCAAGGATTCCCGCATGGTCCATCTCACCGACTCCCACACCGACCAGCCTGCCGGCTCCCGCACCGGCCAACTCACAGATTCCCGCGCTGATCAGGTCGCAAATTCCCGCACCGACCAGCTCACCGACTCCCGCACCGACCAGCTCGCCGATTTCTGCGCCGACTGTGCCTCCGACCCCTGCTCCGACGCCAAACGTCGACCGTTACGACGGCGTGCGATGATGATTTGGGGGGTCTGGTAGCTCCGGGCAGCTGTTTGTAATGGGGGGAGTGTGCCCAGATGGAAATGCCGCAATATGGGTTACCTGTCTAGCAGCAATCCGGCTCGAACACCGCATATATGTATTATTGGGAAGAGTATTCGGATGGATGATCGACTCTGATCGGCTGGTCGGCTCATCGTGGCTTTCATTATGGGGTGACTCCAGGTGGACCGACTCTATGCACGCGCCGACCCGATCGCCGACTCCCGCGCCGACCAGCTCACCGACACCCGCTCCGACCAGCTCACCGACTCCTGCACCCGGCCCACCGACTTCGGCGCCGACCAGCTCGCGGACTCTTGGGCCGACCAGCTCTCCGACTCCTGCGCTGACCAGCTCACCATCACAGATGGCTGGCGAGGCTCTGGAGGCCAACGGATTCCAGCAATACGGCAATAAGGGCAACATGATTGAGGACAGCATCAGGGCAACCACATCCAGGAGAGCGCTGCACGATTGATGCCAGTTGCACGGCGTGGAGGAGCACAGTGACTATCCGCAGTGCGACGTACGCGGGTTCTGAGGACCAGGCTCGGCGATTTCTGAGGGCATTATGGTCCGTGGCGAGCCTAGCAGCGAGGCTCGGCGCATGCTTTTCCTTCAGTCCTCCCCCTTCCTGTTGTTTCCTGTCCTTTCTTCCTGTGCACGTTAGGTGTTTGTGTTGTTTTTCTGTCTGCCTGCTTTGTGGCCTCCTCGTGGCCGCAGTGAGCCGACCCCGTTTTGGCTTCGACGCCGCGGGCTTTGTTTTTCTGCCGCCCCCAGGGTTTCCAGGCCACCCCCTGGCGCTGCTGTGCCCTGCCAGAACAATACCATAGACTTACATGAGTTTGTGACTTTGCCATACAGGGCGCTACTTCCGTAGCTGTCGTCCTGCCTGTCCTCTTCAACTGCTCTCCTGCACGTGGGGCCTGGTGGCCGTGATCGTGCTGTCTCCCGTCGACGTCTGCTCTCTCTTTCTGGCTCTTCTTCCTCCTGTGTCTTCGGGGGCATGGTCCCTCCTGTAGTCGTGTGCTCTTGTCTAATTCATGTTGCATTGGTGTGCGAGGCGGTGGGATCGTCCATGGCGCTGTGCGCACGGCGCCTTAGGAATTGACTCGGCTTTTGTTTGCCCCTCTCCCTCATCCTCCTCCTCCTCCTCCTTCGGCTCTCCTCCTCCTCCTCCCTCTTTCTTCGTCCGCCTTCCCTGGCATCGGCGTGGAAGCTGTAGGGTAATCCACAGCGGCCGCCGGGCCACGCTCTGAGGTCACTTTTTAAACGTCGCTGGCTGTCTGACGTACCTCTTGCTTGGGCGAGCTGGCCAGAGCCCGTTGCTGACGAAGAGACCCCTAGAGGGCACGGCGAAGTGACAATCGTTCGCAGGACTGCTCCTCTACGTAGGTGGACGTTGGAAAACCATTCAGATGCACGGCGATCGAGGTAGCTTGTTTTTTTTGTTTTTAATACAAGAAAAAGAAAAAGGAACAAACACAATAAAACAACAGCGGGGACATTGTTTGTTCTAACATAAGACTTATTCGCGAATCCTTTGCAAAAAACGACGAAGTGCGCACGCGCGCGCCGTCGCGCGCGCATGCCGAAATCTTTCAAAAACCTGCGGTGTCGGACGGATTTCGCAATCGAGTTCCCCCCAAAAAAACATATAAAAAACACGGTTTCGCAACGCTGATTTGCTAAACAAACTTACGCGCGAGCTCTTGCGAAATCTTAACAAAACCACAGGGTTTTCCAGATGTTCACAAAATGCTACCAAACGGGCTTCGCGCGCGCATGCCGAAATCTGTCGAACGCCTTTGCGCGTGTGCCGTCGCGAGAATCCTCTGCAAGAATTGGAACGAAGTGCAGACGCGCGCGTCGTTGTGCGCGTATGCCGAAATCCTTCAAAACCCATCGGCGCCGGAAGGATTTCGAAATCGCGTGTCCAAACAACTTACAAAAAACCACAAGGTTTCGCAGCATGGACTTTTAACAAAAGCGTGCACGCGCGCTCTTGTGTCGTCGTCGTCGTCGTCGTCGCCGTCCTCCCTCCTCCCGCGTCGTCGTCGTCGCCTACGTCGTCCTCTGTCTTTCCTCGTGTTCGTCGTCGTCGTCCACTTTGGCGTCTTGGTCGTTTCTGTCGTCGTTGTCGCCGCGGTCGTCCTTCCTCCTCCTCCCTCGTCGTCGTCGTCGTCCGTCGTCGGCGTCTCGTCGTCGTCCTTCCTATTTCGTCGCCGTCGTCGTCGTCGTCGTCGTTGTCGTCGTCGTCGCCTTCCCTCCTCCCTCGTCGTTGTCGTCGTCGGCGTCGCCGTCCTTCCTCCTTATTCGTCGTTCGCGTCGTCGCCGTCTTCCGTCCTCCCTCGACGTTGTCGTCGTTGTCGTCGTTGTCGCCGTCGTCGTCCTCCCTCCGTCGTCGTCGTCTTCGTTGGCGACGACGACGTCGTCGTCTTCGTCGTCGTCGTCGTCGGCGTCGGCGTCGTCGTCGTCTTCGTCGTCGTCGACGTCCGCGTCGTCGTCGTCGCCGCCGTCGTCGTCGTCGTCGTCGGCGTCGTTGTCATCGTCGTCGTCGTCGTCGGCGTCGGCATCGTCGTCGTCGTCGTCGTCGTCGTTGTCGGCATCGTCGAAGTCGTTGGAGACGTCGTCGGTGTTGTCGTAGTCGTTGTCGCCGTCGTCGTCCTCCCTCCTCCCTCGTCGCCGTCTTCGTTGGCGACGTCGTCGTCGTCTTCGTCGTCGTCGTCGTCGGCGTCGGCGTCGTCGTCGTCTTCGTCGTCGTCGACGTCGGCGTCGTCGTCGTCGCCGCCGTCGTCGTCGTCGTCGTCGGCGTCGTTGACGTCGTCGTCGTCGTCGGTGTCGTCGTTGTCGTCGTCGTCGGCGTCGTCATCGTCGTCGTCGTTGTCATCGTCGTCGTCGTCGTCGGCGTCGGCGTCGTCGTCGTCGTCGTCCGTGTCGTCGTCGTCGTTGTCGGCGTTGTCGAAGTCGTTGGAGACGTCGTCGGTGTCGTCATAGTCGTTGTCGGCGTCGTCGTCGTTGTCGCTGTCGCCGTCGGCGTCGCTGTCGCTGCCACTTGCAATTTGGTGCCCACCGTCACGGTCTTAAGGGATTTTGTAAACCAAGTTGCGGGTGGGTGGGTGGGATGTTTGCGCGGGCAGCGGAGGTGGTCAAGCGCGGTGCAGTGTAGGCGATTGCGCCACATAGATCGCACTACATAGATACTCCTTTCTAGGAAAATAGGATGACCCCCCATTCAGACTTAACGGCCCGCCTCCTTGCACTCCCATGTACACGCGAATCTGTCCCATCGTCCATCTTGAATATGAATTCGTCACATCCCAGGAAGTCCCTTGTCGTCACCTTTTTTTCATCTCCTGCTGAAAATAGATGGGCGCGCACTCGTCCAGCAAGAACCATCAGTTTCCGAACGGTCCTTGCAAACGTGGGGCGAGGTGCACGCGCGCGCGTCGCCACGCGCGCATGCCGAAATCTTCCGAACACATTGGCTTCCGCACGGAATTCCAAACCGAGAGCCCCGAAACCATATAAACAACCGACGGTTTCGCAACAGGAGTCTCCAAGGCAACATGCGTTCGCGCTCTTGCGAATTTTCTCAGGAAGCCCCAGGTGCTTTCACCGTCGCCATCGAATGCGACCAAACGCGCCTCCCGCGGGCGCATGCCGAAATCGTTGGAACGCCCTTGCGCGCGCGTTGTCGCAATAATCCTTTGCACAGCGGCATGGCGAAGTGCACGCGCGCGCGTCGTTGCGCGCGCGTGCCGAAATCGCCCAAAACAGTGGGCTTCGCAAGGGGTTGGCATCGAGTGCGCCAACACATGTAATAACACATGGTTTGTGCAACCTACATTTCAAACAACCCGCGCACGCGCCCTCGCGAAATCTTTTTTTGGGGGAAGAGAAGAAACAAACAATTGTTTTCAACGGTGCCGTGTAATTTGACGGAACGGGCCTCTCGCGCCGCACATCGAGATCATTCGAACCGAACGCCCTTGCGCGCGTGCTGGGCGGGGCGCGGTTTCTGTCAAATAATGCCACGCGGGCCACTCGCGCGCATCGGCCGCGCGCACATGTCGAACCCTTTTCCCGAAACCTCCACCACCGACGCGAGGACATCGTCATCGCCATCGGCGTGATCAGCATCGGCGCCGTCATCGGCCTTGCCGTCGTCATCGTCACCATCGCCATCATCATCGCTACGATCATTATCGAATATACCGTTGTCGGCGTCGCCATGATACCGCGCCCGCCCACGTCGCCGACTCGCACTGAAGTGCCTGTTGGGAGGCGCCCAGTGGCAAGCGCCACCGCGGCCAGGTCGATCGATCGCGCCGAACTACCAGGCCCTTGCGCGCGCGAGCACGCGAGGGCTAGCGCGGCCGCAGAGGTGCACCAGCCAACATCCAGCGCTCATCGCGATTGCCGCCGCATGGGTTTTGCCAGCGAAGTTTCGGGCGTCGGGCTGAAGCAAACGATTGCGTGAACGGCCAAGTTTTACAATTTGTTCGACCACAGGTCGGCGCGTGCGTTCTTGCGAATTTCCAAGAAAACCATGGGTCTGTTTCAGAAAACCCACACGTTCGTCCAAATGGGCCCTTCGCGCGCGCGTGCATCGGAATCATTCGAACGCCCTTGCGCGCGTGCTGGGGGGGGGCGCGATCCCTGTCAAAAAATGCCATGCGGGCCGCTCGCGCGCGTCGGCCGCGCGCATGCAAGTTGATTTGTTTCAACACCTTCATCGCCGACTCAACGACAGCGTCACCGCCGCCGTGGTCAGAGTCGGCACCATCGTCGGCCTTGCTGTCGTTATCGTCACCATCAGCGCTACTATCATCATCGCGCCCACCAAGTCGACGACGTTGCCGACGTCGCCGTGATACCGCGCCCGCCCAAGTCACCGACTCGAGTTGAAGCGCCCGCGCGTCAGCGCGGACTCAAGGACGCGGTGGGAAGTGCCCCATTGCAAACCAGCGGTAACTGGGGGAGCTGTGGCTCCTACCCCCCGGGGCACCCATCAGACCCTAGATTTGCTTTCCTGGTGCCCCCGCCCTCTCGATGAGCGCGGCCAGCGCGTTGGCCATCGCGCCGGGGGGCGTTGCGCGCGCGGCGAGCGGGACCTTTGAACTGGGTCAGCACACGTTTTGTTGGACGCGGCCCCCGCAAAGCAACAGACATTGCATGCTCAGCTGCATTGCGCGCGCCGCGCCAAACGAGTGCCCCCAGCAGCGCAGGTGCGATTGCATGTCATCGGCGCGCGCGTGCCGGCGTCAGACGGGAGTTCCTCGCGATTCCGAGAGGCGCGGGCGATCGCCCGAACTTATTCCCCATCGGCCTCGCAATCTCGGTGCAGCATGCGCGCTAGTCGGCTCAACGCCGCCCCGATTCGCAGCGCCTGGTAGCGGAGCGCCGCCGGTAGGTCCGTCAGGGCCCGCAGCCGCGGAGTTAGAACCGCGTTTCGTGGGAATTGTAACACAGAACTTAGCAATTCGTCGAGAAATCATGTTCGGATTCTCCCATGCCCGTGAAGTTCGCGCGCGCGCATTCCCGATCGGTGACTCGCGCACTGGCCAAGGTAATACCTGATGAATCGGTGCCTCTGTGCTGCAAGGAGGCGTGCTCGCTAGGTTTTGGGCGCCCTCAGGGGCAGCGTTGAACGCGCTGTGGGCATGGGAATTTGGTGCGGTCGCTGGTGTCGAAGCGGCGGGTGATCCGCCTGTCTGTTTCCCCGCTTACGGGCAGGGTTTCCAGTCGGCCAGGGGTCTCCGTGGATGACGGCCAGAACTTGGTGTCGAGTTGGCCGTCAAACGGCGCGGGGCATGGCGGCGCCCCGGCCTGTTGCCACCAGACGGCCGGCGTGGGCATGGGACGCAGCCTGGTCAGCGGCGTCGGGGTTGTCAGGCCCCTGCAAGACAGGGCGCCGCCAAGGGAGAGGGCAGCAATTCGGGGGCTGGCGCGGGCTCCGGAGGATTGCAAAAATATCCGCAGGCACCGCCGCGGTAGCCTTATCTGGGCCTTGGGACACGCCCAGAAATGTTCCTCTGGGGGGCGAGAAAGGCCACCTTGTAACGTTCCTCTAGCGGACGAGAAAAGCTCACTTAGTAGCGCTCCTATAGCTGAACAAATTGTCACTTTGGGGGGCCCCTGTGGGAAGGAGGGGCACGAGCCACTTTGCTTGAGGAAAACAATGCGCAGGAGTTGCAGTGGATGTTTCTGGGGCGGTTGAGCGCCCCCCCCTGGCTCCCCCATGTTCGTTTGCTTTCGCTGCGTAGGACCAGCGCGCCCCGCGGTTCCAGGGTGGCGCCCCCGAGGAAATGCAGTGGCGCAGTCTCCCGGCTGCGCGCTGCGCGGTGGACATGGTTTATTCAATCGCTTCGCTCATTCCGCCGGCCCGTACTGGTGCACGGCAGTCGAGTGCCCGTGTGATCGTTGTCAATGGGGTGTTGCTGGGTCGTTTTTTTGTTTATGGATGGCTGGTTTTGGGTGATTTCGCAGGCGGGAACCATTCTTTGCCCGCCTGAACCTTCTGTTTCGGAAGGTGGCGGCTCGTGAATACGATCGCAGGGAACAAGACAACATTCTGCAGTTTCCTTTTCTTCTCTACTTCATCCCTCCGCTGCTATGTGTCGTCGTGTGTGAGGGGGGGCGGGGTTTTGGGGGTAGCAGGGTAGAAGCGCGAGCGTGGAAAAGGCGAGTGGCAGAGGAGGAGGAGGAGGAGGAGGAGGAGGAGGAGGAGGAGGGGGGCGAGGAGGAGGTGGAGGAGGAGGGGGAGGAGGAGGCGGAGGAGGACGGGGACGTTCATTGGGATCTCGTGGGATGCCTCTCGAGAGCTTCGTGGAGACTCTCGGGAGTCGTTTTCGAGCCTCTTGGGGTCTCTTTCGGGTCCCTTGTCGTCTTTTTGGGGCCTCTTAGGAACCTTTTGGGGTGCCCGGGAGGCTTCTTGGAGCGGTGCGGAGCTGCAGGGTCGGCGGCTGGTTTTATCTAATTACCTTCGTCACATTCGCCACCGTGCCTGGGTGGGGGCTCTGAGGCTTCGTGGACGTTCATTGGGATCTCGCGGGCTGTCGTGGGGCCCTCTTGGGCGGTCTCGGGGCTCTCTTGGAGGTTTCTTGGGCCGTCTTGGGGTGGTCCTGCAGGCTTTTTGTCTCCATGTTGGGCCCCTCTTGGGCCCCTTTTGGGGTCCTCGTGGGCTGTCTCGGGCGCCTCTTGGGCTGGTCTTGGAGGCTTCTTGGGCAGTCTTGGAGCATCGGAGGGGCGAAAAGGCGAGGAAGCCGAAAACCTTGCAACACCGAAAGGAAATCAATGGTTTTGGCGCTCTGAGGCTTCGTGGACGTTCATTGGGATCTCGTGGGATGCCCCTCGAGGGTGTTCTTGGAGACTCTCGGGAGTCGTTTTCGAACCTCTTGGGGTCTCTTTCGGGCCCCTTGTCGCTTGTTGGGGCCTCTTAGGAGCCTCTTGGGGCGTCCAGGAGGCCTCTTGGAGCGGAAGGCTCGGATTTTCGGTTCGTGGTCTCCATCTTGGGCCTCTCTTGGGGCCCTCTTGGGGTCCTTTTGGACCGTCTTGGGCGCCTCTTGGGCTGTCGTGGGGCTCTCTTGGACGGTCGTGGGCCTCTCTTGGAGGCCTCTTGGGCCGTCTTGGGGTGGTCTTGGAAGCTTCTTGGGCCGTCTTGGAGCGTCGGAAAGGCGAAAAGGCGAGGAAGCCAAACACTGTGAAAACCACAATGACAATCAATGGTTTTGGCGCTCTGAGGCTTCGTGGACGTTCATTGGGATCTCGTGGGATGCCTCTCGAGGGCTTCTTGGAGACTCTCGGGAGTCGTTGTCGAGCCTCTTGGGGTCTCTTTCGGGCCCCTTGTCGCCTTTTGGGGCCTCTTGGGGGCCTCTTGGCCTCTTGCAATTGTGGACATGTTCGAAAACCCGCTGGCTCAGGACCCAACCGGTGCCGTCAGCGGAGTTGGTGGTCTGCCCGACCAGGTTGCTGACCTGATTGGAAGATTAACATCATAGTGTTTGTTTTCTGCTTGTGTCTGGTCGTTTCGCCGTCAGGGCCAGTCTTCTCCCATTGACTGCAAAAACGGGTCCTCCCAGGCTGCCCCTTGGCCACCAGATCACCAGACCGTTCCACAAGTCCTCCCAGTCTTCGCCGCTTGGCCAGTGCCTCGTTGGAGCCAGCCCCGATGCCCCGTGAGTGATGTACTTAAGCATATTTGGCCGACCAATGGCGCTCCAAATCCGTGGTGCCACAGTGGAGTCCTGCTCACGGTATAGCAGTCATTCGCCATCCACTTGTTTGATGCGTCCCATTCCTATTTCTCTCCTATTCGCCAGCCGGGACGCGAGAAAAAAATGGCGTGCCCAGGAGCCAGGGGCGGCCACGCCGGTGGGCGCCACGCCGAGCACTCCCACGTTGAGGGCTGGAAGGATCGGAGTAGACGAAAGGGGGAATAGGGGAATACGGTGGGGGCGTTCGTTAAGGAATGTGCCCAGGAGCATTCAGACCCTGGAGGATTCCTTTTCCGATGAGGGCGGCGGTGATATCCATGGCCAAGCCTCAATTTGTTCCATCGGCCTTCAGACCCTGGATTCCTTATCCCAGGGTTCCTCGCCAAATGCCCTCACCGTAGGGGCGGCGAAAATTGCCGCGTGCAGCTGGCTTGGGCCTCTTTTTTTTACCGCCATCGCACTGCTCGGCAGCCGGGCAGCCGTCGCCACGCTCCACAGGAGGCTCACGGGCCCCCCCGAGCCCACAAAGAGCCCCCCCAGGGGCCCCCGCTCCTGCCCCCAGTGCCGCCCTAGCCTCCTAGCCAAAGTGGCCTTGGGAGGGTTCGGGACCGTCAACACTGGGGCTACACCGCCGCCGCTAACTCCTCCAGGACGCCGATCTGGAGCTCCAGCTCGCGGGGGTCGTGCGCGATCTTGTCCCACACGACGGGCTGCTTGAGGCGCCTGAGCAGGGCCGCGGCGCGGCCGCCGGCGTCGCAGCCGCCCTTGCCCGTGCTCTTGTCCTTGTCCGCGCATTTGCCCTTGCCGCCGCGGGAGGCGGAACTCGCCGTGCCAGGCGTCCCCTTGCCCTCGCCCTTGCCCGTGCCCTTGTCCACGAGCATGCCCGCGCCGCTGCTGTTGCTGCGGGGGCTTGCGGCCTGCCGCTGCGGCAACGCGACCGCCACGATGTCGCCCGGCACGGCTGAGGGCGGCGCAACAGGGCTGCACCCGCCGCCACCTCCGGACATCACCACGTCCTTCGCATCCTCCGTCTCCTCGATGCCGCCGTGAGCAGCTCGACCTGCACCGCCATCCCAACCACGACCTCGCGGCCTGCGCCGCCGCCGACGTGCGGCAGCAGCGGGCCCGTCGACCGCCAGCACGGGAGGAGCGGGCGCGGGCGGCGCACTCAGGGCAGCGACCGCGGCCCGAAGGAGGCCCTCGGCTGCGCGGCGGAGGCGCGTGCCATCCTTCGCCTCCGCGCTGCACGACAGCCCAGCCGCGGCATGCGTGGCCAGCAGGGCCCCACGGCCCGCCTCCACCGCCGCCTGGCGGGCCGCGAGCACCATCTGGGCCGCGAGCCCGAGCGGTGGGCACGCGGCCCAGGCGGCGCACAGCCTGAGCAGGGGTGGCGTGAGCCAGAATGGCTCCGGTCTGGCGTTGGTCCCACCGCCATGCCGGAACCGGCGGGAGAGCCCCATGGCGGCCGGACTGCCCTTCCAGCTGCTGCCGCGCGCGCGGCACAGGAAGCACGGAAAGCTAACCCAATCCTCGCCTCACACATCGCCGCCGTCCTCTGCGGCTGCGCGGTCTCGGACGCCCTGCTGCAGTCCAACCAAGGCGAGGAGGTCTCGACCACCTGCGACCACTGCGGTGAGCAGCACGTCCCGACGCTCGACCACATGTACTGGGTGTGCACAGCCAACGCCGACCTCTGGCAGGGTATCGCGGTACCAACGGCTGACCTCACCCGCCGGCTGGGCTGGCCGACAGAGGACCTCACCAGGAGGACCACGACCACTTGGACAAAAATGGTGTTGGATATGGCAAGCATGCGGCAGCGTGCGCTGGACCACCGACACAAGAAACCACAGGCACCCAATTGTTCCGACCATGGTTTATAACCGTTCTCAATGGTTACTATTTTGATCACATGTGTCAACAGTTGGTTTCTGTTGTACTTCAGTTCTTCTTAGGGCTGGTGTCTTCTATTCCCCAGTTGCACTGTTTACATATATGTGTCAATGGTTATTATTTGGATCGCATGTGCCATCAGTCGGTTTATGTTGTACTTCAGTTATTCTGTGGGCTGGTGTCTTCTATTCTCCTGTTACACTGTCTACATATAGGTGGGATTACATTACATACGTACGTAATTGCATGTGTTGCGGATCATAAGTGGGGACCGCCACACAGCGGTCGCCGCAGCTCTTCGAGCTGCGTGGTGTCCTCACACGCCTACGGATTGGGGACACAGATTGGTTATGCACCCTCTTCTGGTTTACAGTGGTCGCTGCCAGCGCCTCGGGGCGCCTGGAAATCAGGGCCCCGCAAACGGAGACATTTTGGTCAACCCCCAGGAAACTGCAGCTGTGGGTCGAGCCAATGCCCCATAGGCTCGCTCTTTCCATGTGGGATGTTCAGTGCCCTGGTTAGCAGTGTCCTGCTTCAGGGGGGCCCTGAGGATCACCAGCTGCACGCAGCTGATTTGCTGACGCCCCTTTTGATGATCCCGCTTCGCAGGCCCCCGACGTCATGGTTTACTCATAGCGTGGACCCCCGCGGGCCTCGACCCCTTCCCGAGGCTTGCTTGTCCGCTGAGCGGACCACGTCTTACGTTGCATTTTCGGGTGCCCGCTCCTGTGGTGTAAAGTGCGGTATTTTCTTATACTCCGACGTGGCCTCGACGCGGATTCGACATGGATTCGACACGGTCTGACACGGATTCGACACGGTGTTCGACATGGATTCGACACGGACTCGACGCAGTCGGCCGTTCGGCATGGATTCGACGCGGATTCGACACGCGATGGGACAGACGAGGCCCCCCCGAAGATGTAACATGACATGCCCGGGGAAAGCAGGGAAGCAGGAGGAGCTGGAATGGAATGGCTAGTGGTCCTAAAGACGGTGGGACAAGACAGAGTGACTAAACTGAGCAGTCGGAGGCTTCGTCGTCACACGAAGCCCATCCACTGTCGGAGCTGGCATTCCTTCGTGCTGCCTGGCCCCCTAACGCGAGAAACCAACCGAGGTCACAATCAAGCAAGCCATAGCATCTAAGCACAAGCTGCTTCTGCTGATCGGCCGTCTGCGGGGCAGCTGTCGGGGTGGTCACCTTCGGTTCCCTCGCTGCCTGCCTTCGGCCCTCTGGGACCGCCAGGGGTTGTTCCCACAACGATCGTAAACGGAACCCTTCGTCCCGCGGGATTCCAACCGGGGCGCGCAAATGCAGCGTCGGCCGACCAGTGCGGCCGTTTCGGGCGCCTTCCGACGTGGCCCGCCGCCGCCGATGCGATGTTTGGCGCCCCAGAACCCAGCAAGGGCTTCAGAGGCCGAGAAAGGCGGGAAAAACGTCGGTCGCGATTTCAAAAAAAAAAACGGCCTGAACATAGACTTTCGGAGCTCCGCGCGGACATCCGAGGAATTATGCGTATGCCGAATTTCGTTCCACCAGCGATGATTCCCGACGCGCGGCGGCCTGGATTTCGGACGCCCCTGAAGGACAGAAGGCCGAGCACTCGCGAGGACTCCCGAGCACTTCCAGGTCGAGCGCTCCCACGCCGCGCGCCGCCGGAGGATGCCGGATAATCAGATGGGGTAGCAAGCCCCACTTGTCTCCAGGCGCCTGCTCCTCCCCCCATGGGGGAGGGGAAAGGGGGGGATCGGGAGGAGGAGGAGGAGGAATCAGTGGCAAGGAGGAGGGTGGCGAGGAGGAGGAGGAGTGTCTTCCATGAAACAGCACAGCATAACATCTCAAGGCAGCTCCATTAACACATCGTCAGAGCTGTGGGCAGCTCCATTAGCACGCGACGAGTCGAACAACAGAGGGACATCCAGCCCAGCTTTTTCCAAACGATTCCTAGAGGGTTCTTCGGGTTTCTTACGTGCGAACCTCCAGGATTTCGGATCTTTATGGCGAGCCGCCTGGCTCTTGCGTAGCCCTGTGATGGGTAGAGCAAAATGGTATGTGCTTCCGCCCCCCTGCGTTGCCACGTGACAAGTCGAGTCGAATAGTCAGGTTTCCGTCTACAGTGTTGCCACGCGGGAGAAATAATGAGATTGTATTCCTACAGTCCATCAGGTGTAGCTGTGTGGCGAGTAGCGGAGAATGGTATGGCTTCTGCCCCCTCAGTGCAGCCATTTTCCAGGGTTGCCATGCGATGCGCAGAGAAGCCTTTCATTTGTTCCCGCCCTATGCGGTGCCACGCGATGAGTACATTCGACGATCGAGCACATCCGAAAGATTTCAAACATATCCCGACGGATCCTCGACAATTCCTCAGGACTCACGAGGGTTTGGATCACTGGAAAGCCTAAAGACTGGGTCGGAGTGGGGGGGCAGGAGGGTGGGCTTCGGGCTGGGGAAGTCCATAGGGACAGGGGGTAGCACGTCGTCGTCGTCCTCCTGGTCCTCGTCGTCGTCATCGTCGTCGTCGGCCGCCATCGTCGTCGTCGTCGTCGTCGTCGCCGTCATCGTCGGCGGCGGCGTCGTCGTCATCTTCGTCGTCGTCGGTCGGTGTCGTCGTCGTCGTCGTCGTCGTCGTCGTCGTCGTCGCCGTTGTCGCCAGAGTGTCGGGGGGGGCTCCCGAGTCGGGAGGTACAAGGGGGGGAGCTTGCAGGGGTCGAACGGGGAAAGGGGGGGGGGGGGAGTGGGGGGGGGGGGTTCTGGCAGAGGTGCCACAAGGAGGAGGGGGTAGCTTCCGGGGCTCGAATAAGAGGGGGGGCTTCTGGTTGGGGAGGTCCAAGGAAGGGAGGGATGGTTAGCCAGCAGATGGTGTTGGGGAAAGGGCAGGAGGGGGGGCTTCTGGATGGGGACGCGCAAAGGGGGGGATCGATTCCGTGGGGTGAAAACCAGAGGGAGGGGGGGTGGCTTCCAAATGGGCAGGTGAAAGGGAGGGAGGTAGACTGCAGGGGTCGCAGGAGGAAGGGGTAGGGGTGGGTGGGCTTCCGTCAGGGGTGCCACAAGGAGGGGGCCGCGGGGTAGAGCACGAAACAATCATAGGCAGGGGGGGGTCCGACAGGGGAGGTCCAAGTCGGGTGGCTAATTCCCGTGGCGCGCTCTCTCGGATTGATAGTGAGACCAGCAGGTACACAGCTCGATTGACATTTGCGGTGCGGGATCGGCGGACCGATCGTGAGCCCGAATTATTGTCATACCGATGGATGCGCAGCGAGCTCTTCAGATAGCCAGATTGCGAGTCCGATCCAAGGCCAATCGCAAACTGAGACTTGCACCCGCTCACCCACCCCAACCTCCTTATCATCCGAAGGGTGGTCTTATTGGCACTTTTAGAAAAACCCGCGAGTATAAGAAATCTAGCGTGTCATTGCCCAGCACATGCCCCATTTCAGCTTATTCAGCTGGAACGCCTTGTTTTGTGTCAAGCATGTGAATGCTACTACACGTGACTTATGGAGCGCATTTCGATTGGCACTAGCCCGCTTCCCCACAATGGAAAGACTGACATGCGTGAAAGCCGCTTCAAGGACACAGACTCATAGCAAGATGCCGTACTGGTTGCCGAAGTTCACGTCGATGGCCAGCCAGGCCTTTCGCGAAGCTGGAAGCGAGCGCATGCTGGCGTCCAAAATGGAGGGGCTGCTCACGAACGAGGTCTTCTCGAAGGCAGAGGATGCATAAAGCATGCGCGCACATGTACGCTCACGCTCACGTGCACGTACACGCGCGCACGCACGCACGCGCGCCTTCCACGCACGCGTTCACGCACACGAGGACACACGCACTTTCTCCTCCACCACCGCCGTGCAGCAAATATCGGTCGCACGTCTTCGGGACACGAAGTCACTTAGTTGCGCAGTTTGCGTTGAGGCGTGTACTCGAACGGAGCCGTGGGGTCTAGGATCCCAGGTGAGAGGCAGTTGCAACACACACACACACACACACACACACAAACACATACGCACAGACAACACGCACACACACACACACACACACACACACACACACACACACACACACACGCGCGCACACACACACACACACACGCACACGCTTTCTGCTGGGCAGCGAGTTGCGCGGCATCCACTCGGTCCTTGTCGGTGGCCGACAGCAGCGAAAGAGAAGCAGAAAGGCCGCCTCCTCCGCACCCTCATCCTCCTGCTGGCCACCCTTGCGTTCCGCAAGGGCTCCCATTGGCCCCCCCCCCCACTGGGGGCGTGACGAAACTGTGCGTCTCGCGCAACGTGCCGCCGGGCCCCGAACTCGAGCCCACAATGTTGCACTTCGTGAGCTTCAGTTTATCTAGAAGTTGCCCTTCTTCTTCCGTATGGTGCGTGGTAGTTACACGCAAGAGAAGATCAGGAAGTCGGCGGCCCGTTGCCAGCCAGAAGAGCATAGCGGCGGAGCGAACGCGTGGTCACGCCTCAAGCGAGTCTAGCACCCCCACGCGTGATGTGCACGTTACTTGCGCGGCGCAGGAAGTGCCTGTGTGGGGTCCTGAGGTTCGTGCATACGCATACGCCACCGCTTCGAGACGGCAGCAATTGGCTGCCCGAGCAGCCCCACTTGAATGCCTCACTGCTATCAGATCTCGGATCTCCGAGAAAGAATGGCAGCGAGGCTAGCTTGGTGCGGATGGTTAAGCTAGTTCGGCCGATGGTGGCCAACAAACTTAGCCTGGCCAAACCCCCAACCATGTTCCCCAATCAGTGCTCGCACTGAAGGGGTCCTCGCGGAAGTTGAAAGATTTGGCGAAAGTTTCCCGCCGATTTTGGTAGCAGGTTGGGTTCCCGGTTCCAGGTTCCCGGGTTCCCGGTTATTGGTTCTGGGCCGATTTCGGCGGGGTTCCCGGGTTCCCGGATTCCTGGTCGATCTTCTCATCGATTGGTCTCACCATCGATTTCACTACCAACCTCTCGTTCGATCTCACTGTCGATCTCACAATCGATCTCACGATCGATCTCACAATCGATCTCACTATAGATCGCACGAACGATCTCACGATCGATCTCATCATCGATCTCATTGAATCGACTTCACTACTGGTCTCACGATCGACCTTACAATCGTCTTCACTATCAATTCCACGATCGATATCACAATCGATCTCATCATCCATAGCAATAAGTTTCAAACCATCCTCTGATTGGGGTTATCTCTGGTGTAATGCAGCTGTGAGTGCCGCATTTGTGAGTATCGTCTTCGGTGGAGCTCCCTACGGAGCCACGAAACGTGTGAGGGGTGTGCCGAACTGAGAGTGGAACCGCATGGGAACCCTGCCACTGGGGCCTTCGGTGGAGCTCCCTACGGGGCCGCGAAACGTATGAAGGGTGTCACGAAATAGGGGGATCCGCATTCGAACCCTGCCAATAGGGAGTTAGATGGAGTTCCCGATGGGGCCACGAAGCGTGTGAGGGGGGTGCCGAAATTGGGAGTGGAACCGAATGCGAATCATGCAACTGAGGCCTTCGGTAGAAGTTCCTATGGACGCACGAAACGTGTGAGGGATGTGCCGAAGTTGGGAGTGAACCTGGTTCGAAGCGTCCGCCGAGGTCTGTCTCCTCAGCGGCGGGGGAACTCGTTGCGAAGTACTCGCCGAGGTCTGTCTCCGCTGCAGCGGGAAAACCTGGCGCCGAAGCAATTGTGGCGGGGAAGCCCGACGCCATGGCGACTCTGTCTGCTGTGGCGCGCCGCGATGTTCGCACCGCGCCGCGCCCGCAGCGGCGCCCGGCGTCTTGGCGGCGCCGTGAAATTTTCTTTGAAGTTAGCGACTGGGCCGAAGGCGTTGTTAGATGCGAGCTTGCGCGAGTCGCGGTAAGTCCCAGTGGCGCAGCGCGCGGCGCCATATTATGCCGTGCTCTTCACGGCCCTTTACAACGCATTTTAGGAGCCATACTTGGCAATCACGCGGCTCGCATCGGCGCCCGACTCCTCATCGAGACCCCGGCAGATTCGGCAAGCACGCAGCTCGCATTGGTGCCCGACTCAGGATCGAGACCCCAGCAGCCTGCGCCAAGCTCTCCCGCGCCCGCTCCTGAAGAGGCACCGCCCGCGGGGCCCTGGAGCCAACGGTCGAATTACTACTGGGGGGCAGCATTCCGGGCCGTAAAACCCCCCGCAAAACAGAGCGCGGAGACCGAACGACGGCATCTTGCGGCGGGGGAAACTATTGCCATGAGGCTGGTTCTGCAAATTTCGAGCTCCTTGGATTCGTCCTTGGACTTCTTCTCTCGGAGTCGCATGTTTCCTGTTGGTCCTCTCTGTCGTCCCATTATTTCGCGTGTCTCGTCAATCTTCTTTTCTACGGCTGGATTCGACTTGATATGCGGTGTGTGTCCGTCCTTGTCTATATGTGCCATGGCTGTCGTCGCTTGAACTTCCACCTCTTCCGGCTCCACTGCCTCGCGCTTCCCCTGTAGCCGATCTTCCACCAGCGAGGCGATTGCCGCGGAAGACCATTAACGGCGCCCTCACGTTTTTAGTTCTTCTCCTTGCCAAGATGGCGGGGAGGAACCTTGGACCGGGACCGCGCGGCCGCCCCGCCTTCGGGCGGGGCGTCTCCCAGTACTCTCCCCTTTTCCCGCGAGATTGCGCCAGTTTTCGTCGTTGGGTCCTGGGTGTTTTCTGTTGTTTGCTGTTTACTTTTACTGGCTGGGGCTCCAGGGTAAAGTTGACCTGAGAGCCCCCTGCTTGGGATTCTAAGGCGGGGGGTGTTCTTCGCACTTCGTTCTTGACGCATGTTTATGTTCGACGGTATGCTCGTCTGGGTTTCCGGCGGTCGCGGGCCCGTCTTGGTCCGCCCCCTTCCCCGCCCTTCCTCGCCGCCCCCCTATGTTTGTATATGTTTGCAGGGAGGGTGCGTGGCACGTTCGCAGTATTTGCGGATCTTTTCGCGGAGTTCGGCTAAACGAGCGGAGCCCTTGCGCCGCCGTCGTCGCGAGGGGCCAGTGCGATCGGTTATTTCTTGTTTTTCTTTCCAGGGTGTTCTGTCGGGTCACGGCAGGGCGCGAACTCGAAAAAACGCACGGGAACCAAGCCGCTTTCACAGGGGAGCCAGGGCCCAAGCCCAGCACGGTTTTGACCGGGAGGGAGGTTTGGCCCACAGCCCATTCCATCCCCATTCCTTCGGTGAGGCGTCGGGAGGGGCGATGGGCTGGGCGTCTTGCAGGGTGGAGGGGTGGGCGAAGGGCTGGGCGCAGGGATTGACGTCGGGTGGCGGGGCGGAGGGCTGGGCGTCCGAAGCCAGCTCGGAAACAAGAACTTCGCTGAGCAGCGTCATGGCCCAATGCCACTGCTCTCCATCCCCGTTCTCGATTCTCGACGACCCTCGCACTGTAGCTGATCGCGTTGGGCACCGCCGCTGCACCCAGCGCGTCGGCGTGCGGCGGCCTGTCCCGTTGCCGCATCTCTCCATTACAGTCATCCGCCCCGCCACTGTACTTGATTGCGTATCGTTCCATCTTCTCTATTGGCATTCCGTTAACCAGCGGCGCAGCCCGCTGCCATTGTTCTCCAACTCCGTCTGCGCGGACCCTGGCACTGCAGTTGATGGCATTGGGTTGGGCGTGGAGTGAACCATCGAGAAAGGCGGAAGGTTGGGTGTTACGCGGGGTGGAGGGCAGGCAGAAAGCTGGGCGTAGGGCATGGCGACGGGTGGCAGGGCGGAAGGGTGGACGTCGGGTTCCAGCTTGGAAGCCAGCGTCTCGTAGAGCAGCGTCGTGGCCCGCAGCCACTGCTCATCAGACTCAATATCGTCGATTCCGGCGCTGTAGCTGAACACGCGGGGTTGGTCGTACGGGGGTGAAGCTTCGGGAAGGCTGGGGTGCTGGGCGTCGCGCAGGGCGCTGAGTAGGGCGTTGGGCAGGGCGCAGGGCTGCGCGCTGAAGTCGGGTGGGTTGTTCCCTCCAGCGCCGCCGCCGGCCGCGGCGCCAGGGCAGCACGCCCCAGCCGCAGCGTGCCCATCCGCCCGCGCCAGTGCAGTCGCTGCCGCCCAGAGGCTAGCGGCGGTAACGGCCTCTGCGGCGGCGGCAGCGGCGGCCGCGCGGCCGCCGCCATGGAGGTGACAGGCCCACCTCCACCAACGGCGGCGGCAGCGGCTGGGGTTAGTTACGGCATCGGCCGCGGCTTCGGCGACGCCAGAGGCCGCGGCGGCGCGGCCTTGGGTGTGCGCGGCGGCCGCAACGGCGGCCGCGGCGGCGCAGCGGCCGCGGGAGAGCGGCCAGGGCCGCCAGGGCGCGGGTGGCCAACGCCAGCCGCGGGCCTGGCGGCGCGGCGCCCGCGGCGTGCGCGGCGGCAGCAGCACCCACGGCGCCGGCGCCGGCCGCGGCGTATGCGGCCCCGGCGGCGCGCGCGGGGGATCCCGCGCCAGCGGCGCCGTCGGCGGCTACGCCGCGCGCAGCGCCGGCTGCGCCCGCGGCGCAGAGGCGCGTGGCGGCTTCGCGGCGATGGCGCCGGCTGCGGGCTATGGGTTCCTCGCCGCGGACATGGGCGCCCGCCATGGCACCAGAAGGGGGAGGGCTGGGGCGGGGCGCTCTTTCCTACCCTCCCAGGGCACGCCGGAGGTCAGGGCCGACCCCGGCCCCGCGGCAGTGGCCGCTGTGGCTCCCCTTGAGCCAGAAGGGGTGCGGACACACACACACACACACACACACACACATACACACACACACACACACACTTGGAAGTGCGGTAGAAGCTTATCGATAAGGTAATTCGGTCGCCCTGTGGATCGTATCTGCCCTTGGCGCTCCTGGGGTCCATGAGGTCGTCCTTGGGGTCTCCTTCTGGGTCCTCATGGGCCTCGAGACAATTCGCAGAGCACCCCAGACATATTTTATCACAAAGCAACCAATGAGAAGCAACTGTAGTGTCATGGAATCGGCACGAGCCCACATGTGTGCGCCGCTCTCATCAGAGCGTCTTCAGCGCTAGCCTAAACCCGTGCCGTGATCGCCTGAAGCATAAACAGCTATGGCAGGATGTGAAATGTGCAGAGGTGCGTACTAGGAGAAAGAAACGCTCATGTAACTGCCCGAATTCAATTACTGAGCTCCCAAATGCATACATAGCATTGTTGTCTTCTGATCATTCAAACTGCAAGAAAGCACACGCACACACACACACACACAACCGTCCCAAAGACAGGGAGGGCAACAGAACAAACAGAGACAAAAAGGAGATCTCCGTCGCCTGAGGTCGGCAACTTCACCTGCTCCTTAAGGTCAGGGCTGGGGTTCCTAGCCAGGGATCTTGGGATCATAAAGACTTACAGGAACCAATCCATAAACACGGCCGTGCCCGATACAATCGCAGCCTGACCTAAATTCTGCACGACGTGGGTGAGCCCCGTGGGGTTAGCCACACCAGTCTTGTGGAAACTTGTAGAGGCACGATGGGGCGGGTACAGCCAGCGACTCGCTATGAAATCAAGGCCAAACTTCCCCACCACGAGTGGGAGGACACGGATTACCTCACCCAGAGCATGTTCAAGGCTGCCAACAGTGAGGGCACGGACATCACTGATGAGAAGGCAGCCCTCAACGGCTAGCCGAATACAAACACAAGAGATGCACAGAAATACAATGCGTGACAACGTGTCACGTGAGAAAAGGGATAGGGGTGAGGGCACACGAGTAAAAGAGCGGGCAGGGATCCTGCCACAATGGTACTCAGCCAGGCAAGGATCAGTGTCGGGGTCTCATTGCAGTAGGATCGTCTGCATGTCCGTCGAACTCCATTCCCCACTATCCATAAGCCTGGCGTACAGCGCCTCACCAATCTTCATCACATGGTTGCAGTTGTCCGCATCCTGGGCGGAACAGCCAATGTCCTTGACTTTCACCTTCCACGGCGACAAACCTTTTGTACGGCTTACCTCTTTCCACCACTCGGAAAAGGTAATGCTGGCATCGGGAGCACTTGCAATCGTGGTACCCAGCGTAGTCAGATCAGGCCTGCCAGTGCCAACACCTAGGAACCCAAGAGCTTTAACATGAGTAGCTGCATCCACCTGCTGGTCAAAGCAGGGCACTCCGAGGGCGCCTTCACGCGCAGGAGAGCCACCTGGGGAACCATGGTCACCGCCCATCGCATCAGTCCCCGCGGCCGGCTGCATGGGGCTCGGCAAGCCCGGTGACGACGGGGTGCCCACCGCGCCAGAAGTAGGTGGACGTCTCGGAGTGCGCGGGGCAATAGGTGGGACGGCCATGCCCATACCCTGCGCCATGCGCTCCAGCAGCGCACGAGTAGATCGTACATCCTCGCCCTGGTCCTCGATGGAGGTCTGGAGCGTGGAGATCTGGCGACCGTGGGTGGCCACGGTATCCGACATGGTAGCCAACGACGCTCGAAGCTTGCGGATGGCCTCCGATTGCTCGAGCTGCTCATCAAAATTATTACTGCCCTTCGGGCGGGCAGAAACCAATTCCTGCAAGCGGTTGACAGTCTGTTGCGCTCGTGTATCCTGGCGTGCACGTTGTGATCCATCACCTTCAAGGATCTGGGTAAGCGCGTTGGCCAGTTCCGTGGCTGGGGTCGGCGTCGTAGGCGTCGCTGCGGGTGTCGTAGCCGTGCCAGGTGCTGTTGCAGTAGGACCTGAGGTGGGGCCCTGCTGCTGGTTACTGAGGATAGCCCCCAGGCGCGACATCTCTCCAAGGGCTCCGATGTTCTCAATGAACGAGTTCATCTCCTGGGCCATGGAGGTCAAGGTCCCTGCGCCCGGGGGAGGTGGGCCCTGCCAGTACTGACCACCACCATTGTGCCCCTGAAACCGCGGAGCACGAGGGCCCTTTCCTCCTCCGCCGTCCTTACCGTAGGGGCCCTTGTTGCCACCACGCCAGCTCATGGCGTCGGTGGCTAGCGTCTGCTGGGCGGCTTGGGAGGGGCGCGCAGGTAGGTGATCTTCGGCCAGGTGCGGAGACTTCTCCAGTACGGCGATGCCTTGGTCATAAACAGCAGCGAGGCGAGACGGACGGGGAAGTAGGTGGAAACTGGTAGAGTAAACCAAACGCAAGCATAATTCAATGATATCATTCAGATGAGTCAATGGAGATACGTACCGCCAAATTCTTCTCCTAACATTCTCGGGGTATCCCAATCTTAGGAAATAAAGCATATCAGAACTTAGTAAGACACTCCAGTTTTCCGGGTCGAGTTGGTGCTGGCCCCATCGGCACAGGCGGCCTTTAAGCTCGGCTCTGCGCAGTCGTAGTTGGGTCTCGGTGAGGGCCCCTGCAAACGGACAAACCGACTTCTTGACAATCCTCGAGGGGCCCCCTTGGGACGCAAAGCTTTCATTTTTGTGGATGACCCACACTTTAATCTCAGAGAAATTTACATGGAGCTCGGCCTCCAAGAACTTGAGGACCGCCGTGTCTTTCCCAAACCGAGCTTCATCTTCGATGTTAAACTTCACTATACGGCCGTAGACACGTTCAACGTGCTGACACAGACAGGCACGACACATTCGGGGAGATGCGAGGAACAAGTTATCAACAAAGCGGCCACGAGCAATCCTCTGACGGCTTCGCGGGTGGGCTCGATCACACAGCCACTCCGCTTCAGAAAGCACGGCGTGTAAGATAGCACCACTCAACGGGCCTCGAATGGGGATTCCTTGGCATTGGTGTAAGATAAGTCCCAGAGCTTTAAACTATCGCATTCTCATGAATCCCGTAAGGGCCCGCTTGAGGCTTCCAAACAGAATGATAGTTCGATCCCAGAGCTTGGCATTGATAGAGCCTCCCAAGAAGACGTGGCTTCGCTTGCTATGGAGAATCGTGAAAGCCTCCTTGGGGGTCGCCTTCCGCGGTCTCTCAAAGAAGCGGTCAAGACAGCCCCAAATCGTGGTCACAGGGATTTCCTCGTAGGCCTGCCCTGCGTCAGCCACAGGGGTACCTGGAGCTTCCATTGGGGTCCCACACCAGAGGCACTTAGGGTTCAGTGAGGCGTTTTTCTCTAGCTTCGCAAACTGCGCCACCAAATTCGGGACGCCGTCCTCCAAGCCGCGGCGCGCCCAACCTGGGTTCACGGTCTCCACTGCAAAGACCGTGCGCGGCTCAAATACCTGCACAGGCGGCGAGAGGGAAGCTTGGCAAACGAGCAAATGTTCCTGACGCACGAGTGCTTCGGCTTCATGCATTGGTGGCGCCCAGCCTCGGGAGGGAAGTCAACGTCCAGCCGACAGTTTGCCTTTACAGTCGGGTAACAGTATGGAACATTCTTGTGGGTAACCTTTCCCTCCCTCCTTTGTCGTAGGCTTTTCGGGATTGTGCTATCGTAGAGGAGGCGGTACCAGTCCGCGACCGCCGACAAGGATGCAAGGCTAACCTGCCACCGATGCGGAGCGCAGGCAAGGATGCTGAGCCATCTCGCCATCATATACTTGGGGCCCACCTTCCAGAGGCTGTTGGGGTCCTTATCTTCTAGCGCAAAGACCGCGTCGGAGTGCTCTTGGAGGGTCTTAAAGAACTTCTGGGAGGTATCCTGTAGGTACTGGTCTCTGGGGGCCAGTGGGGCTCGTTGGGGCTGAAAACGAGGGGGGGCTGGAAGGAAAACTTCGTCCGCACGTCCCCAGAGTCCCATGCGCTGTGCCCAAGCACGGCAAGACGTCCCCAATAATTGCGCGGTCAACCATCGGGTAGACGTCGGGGTCTTCGCATTCACAGACAACATCTGCATGTCGAGGCCCTTAGCGGCCCTTTCGAGATCCAAGGCAGTGAAACTTTGAAGGGCTGTAAAATGTAATCGTTGACACACCCGAGGAAGATTGTGGCAGGTCTTGCGGAGGTTCGGAATACTTTTGATCACGATCCGCGTCTGCCCGCGAAAGAGGCCTGCCCAGCCAGGACGATGCTGAGCTAGCCGTGCAACCACCTGCTGGATCCAACGAGACGCAGCGCCCTTCTCTTGTTCGGAATGTACCTCAATCGTCGTCATTCCTGGGACTGGCAGCCCCTGGGGCTGCAGGAAGATTCGCAAGGACGTTTGAACTCGGACTTTATCTTGCCAGTGGGGGCAAAGCGAAGCCAGGGATCAGAACACATGGGCGCAGTCATTATTCCCAGGGCGGGAGCGACGCGCGAGGTCCCAGGAGATGTCCAGGTGGTGCCCACAAGCCCATCGTAGGAGTAGTTTCGTCATCTTTGGCTCATATATACCCAACGGTCCCAGGACGCCTTGTTTTGAGTGTCGGTCCTGGATCAAAGTGATATAAAGCTCATCAAACGTAAGTCTCAAGCGGTCTTGCCATATAATATCGTGTCGTAAGATACTTCTGATGCCCCAGGACTCTAGTGAGAAGGGAATTGACGCGCTCCTCCATCCAATGAGCGCTCTCAGAGTGCGGCACAGGGCTATGGGACAAAGCTAGCCGACGGGCCCGTCGTCCTCGCCGACGGCGTGGGCCAGCTCGAACTCGCGCACTCCTGCGGCCCAGCCGAACGTTGGGTTGGTTGTTGGCTGCCGGCTGGGCAAACATAATGCAAGCACTCTCGAGGCTCGAGATCTCGGGCGAGGGAGCTATCAGAACAAAGAAAGACAAGAGCCAGCGCTTACATCCTTGAAGTAGACCATGATAACGACTAGCCTCTTTTACGGGTTTACCTTTTTGGACTTGGAAGAGACCTCGGACATGTTCCCGAAAACGTCCAACGCCCCCCGAGGCCTGCCCATGGGCCCTCGTGATACTTCCTTTGCCAATGTAGAGGACCTCGGAGCCTAACTGGTACAGGTAACTGCTATTGGGCATCTTCGGGGGGTTCAGGCCTCGCAGGCCCATGTACTGAGTACGTAGGAACAGCGCTAGTTCAAGTGCATGTGGTAGTCGTGCGGATTCTGGGCGAGCAAGGGCCTCTGTACACATAGGATGGAGGCTTCGACAAAGTTGACGGGCTCTCCATCGTTGGCGTCTTCCTGCAACAAAGAGGCCACGAATCTGACACACGGACATCACTGCCGTTACAGCAAGAGCTAAAGCTGATATCTCATGTGGGTTCCCTGGCTTGTCCATGAGAGGTAGCAAGGCACATTGGAGATCATGAAGTCCCTCAATAAAGACCGTAGAAGGTTGTGCCACAAGTACCTGCCAGAGACCCCCTGCAAATAACAATGTTATTTCCTTCGGAACATGTAGATCAGAAAACATAGGTTCAATAGGAATGTTCGAAGCCCAACTACAAAGACCATACACATCAGAGTAAGCGCGGAGACGTACTTGAGATCCCGTGAGGTCATCATACTGAAAGGGTCCGCGCCGACTCCGAAAATTGCGAACACAACGGTCGCCGTGGTCCTGGAGAGGGCTTCCGTGTACACCAGAGGCAAAACTGCACACCAGGATCCAGGGCTTACTTCGTATATTGAGATGTCGATAGCGGTGGTCTGGGTGCCGAAAACTATGGCCCGCGTGCTCTCGATCGTGGGGCACGTGGGGTCGGGGGGGGGATGCGTCTGCAATCGCGCCGCCGAGATCGATTCAGCCACCATTGCAGCACGGTCACGGAAGAGAAGGTAGTACGCAGAGCCAACATGTGTCTCCAGTCGCGCCTCCGAGGTCGGTAAAGCCACCATTGCAGCACGGTCTCGGAAGAGAAGGTAGCACACAGTTCCCACAGGCGTCTCCAGTCGCGCCACCAAGACCGATTCGGCCACCATTGCAGCACAGTCTCGGAGGAGAAGGTAGTACGCAGCGCCAAAAGGTGTCTCCCGTCGCGCCGTAGAGATCGAAACGGCCACCATCGCAGCACGATCACGGGGGAGAGGGTAGTATACATCTCCACCCCACTGCGCCACCACAACCAAGAAACACGGTAGTTGGCCACCATCACGGATATTGGCGCACACGTTCGGGAAACAGTCATCGGGAAACTCGTACAAAGAACAGTACGTGGCAAGAACATGAATACAGAACTGGCAAACGTGAATTGTTTGGTTCCTTCTGTCGCGGCTGCGGTACATGGGGACAGCTCGTCCCCACTCCGATCCCGCCGCGTACACACTTCGAAGTGCGGTAGAAGCTTATCGATAAGGTAGGTCGCCCTGTGGATCGTATCTGCCCTTGGCGCTCCTGGGGTCCATGAGGTCGTCCTTGGGGTCTCCTTCTGGGTCCTCATGGGCCTCGAGACAATTCGCAGAGCACCCCAGACATATTTTATCACAAAGCAACCAACGAGAAACAACTGTAGTGTCATGGAATCGGCACGAGCCCACATGTGTGCGCCGCTCTCATCAGAGCGTCTTCAGCGCTAGCCTAAACCCGTGCCGTGATCGCCTGAAGCATAAACAGAGGTGCGTACTAGGAGAAAGAAACGCTCATGTAACTGCCCGCATTCAATTACCGAGCTCCCAAATGCATACATAGCATTGCTGTCTTCTGATCATTCAAACTGCAAGAAAGCACACGCACACACACACACACACACACACACGCACACACACACACACGCACGCACGCACACACACACACATATATATATATATATATATATATACACACACGCTCACGCATGTTTCCCTGGCAACGGCATGCCCCGCAACACGGTGGCAACTTGTAGGCAAAGCGCAATGAGAGCGAGAGGCCAGGCGCGGGCGTGGCTGGGCAAGAACCGGTACACACACGCACACGCACACGGACACGCACATACACACATTTGCTTCCCGGCCAGTTGGTTCATCTCAGCGATGAGAATAGTGGGGTGCGCGGTGGGTAGTCACCAGTCACCGTATAAGCACTGTTGATGACACGCGCACGCGCGCACTCACACAGTCGGCCGTTGGCGACACACGCTGGTATTGCCAAGATAGCATATGGCATGAGCCATGCTACAGACACGCGAACAAATGTTCGGCAGCGCCTGTACAAGCTTCGAGCGCGCTCAACTGTATGGTGCCCCGCGCGCTATGTTTGTGTGCTCTTCTGCATTTGACGCTGGGGCAGTGTTCCCGGAGGCGGAGTTCGAGGAGGGCCTGTGGCACCTCATCCAGGGCAACAAGGTCTGCCGTTTCGACGACGTCCTGTTTATCGTTTGAGTCCTCAGGGGCCTGGTACGGAGCGGTCGATTTGAAGGGAGGCTGAATGAGGAGGGAGGAGACGGAGGGCAATGTTTGATGGGCCATCGAGATCCGAACTCGGTTCGGCACTCAGGGGCGAGGTGGCGCTCGTGAAGATGCGGGGCGCGCACCGCTGCGCGCGACAGCCGACGGGGAGCACTGTCCTGGTGGGGATGCAGGCCAGCCCGCTGAAAGCCAGGGGGCCAAAGGTGGAGTATAATGATCCCTAAGGGCTTCGCCCCATGCCGCCGGCCCCCTGTCTCGGATAATGGGAAATGCAAAAGCTAAATCTTCAGGTCTGGGCGCCGCCGTGAAGCAGTGTCGGGACCTGTTTGTTTTTCGACCCTGACCTACGGATCTGCGTCACGGGTGCCACAGAGTTTCAGACATGTGGCACATCCCTCGTGTTTGGTAAAAATGTACACCCCTCACGCAGATCGGCGGGGTCAGGGTCCCAAAAAGCTTTGGATTTGCCACATTTCTGACATTCGGTGGCATCCCTCACGCAGATCGGCAGGGTCAGGGTCAAACAAACACATGGGATTTGCTATATTTCTGACATTCGGTGGCACCCCTCACGCAGATCGGCAGGGTCAGGGTCCAACAACACATGGGACTTGCCACATGACAATCGGTGGCACCCCTCACGCACTCGGCGGGGTCAGGGTCCAACAACACATGGGATTTGCCACATTTCTGACATTCGGTGGCACCCCTCACGCAGATCGGCGGGGTCAGGGTCCCAAAACACAAGGGATTTGCCACATTTCTGAAATTCTGTGGCCCCCCGCACGCACTCGGCAGGGTCAGGGTCCAAAAACACATGGGATTTGCCACATTTCTGAAATTCGGCGGCACCCCTCACGCAGATCCGTAGGGTCCCCAGCAATTCAGAGCACACGCTCAGGGCGTGGTACAAATTCCCGGTTAAGGCCTCCCCCCCTCGCGCGGCCCATCGACAAGGAGCAGTAAGCAGCAAGAAGTCAACAAGGAACAGTGAGCAGCAAGAAGCAGAACTGTAACAGTGGAAACTGGACGCTGCAACTGGCACATGAAACTGCGAACCTTCGTCCTACAGACTGGTGGCCCCACAAGGGGGCCGGCGGATTACACGTGTGCATTCGGTGTATGGCGTAATCATCTTTGTGTGATATCTGCCTGCTGACGTTTGTGCGTGTTTGTGTGGACCCCGTCGAGGAGCGGCCAGCAAGGCCCAGAGGACCAAATAGCTGCTCTCCGCGAGAAGGGTCAGCACCACGTGGGCACCTGGAACACACATGCCCGAGAGCCAGTCAGCGGGCCACAGGGGCCCTCATTCTGAGATCATTCCCGAGGCAAGCACGGCGCTTCGACCGCCACTTCCAGAGACCCTACAGGCTCCACCAAGGCGCACAGGCCCAGGCGTCAGAACAGGACCGCCAGGGCCCAACGGGCGGACCCAGGCACTTCGGCCCAGGAGCCGCGAGATTCAAACGGCGATTCATCGAGCCAGCTCTCCCTCACAGCTAAACTGGACGACAGGCGCGCCGCTGCGCGCAGCGGACGCTACACCGCGCAGCATACGCATTCGGACACGGCCGAAACTCGATCCTAGCTCGATCAAGCCGAAGACCTTGCGCAGCAGTCACGAGCATCCTCCTCATCAGGCGGGACCCCCCCGGGCGCCGTCCAAGAAGAGCACTCTGTCCCTAGGCCAGTCCTAGCGCTCACGGCCGCGCTGCCTGGTCTTCACCTGGAGGTCGCGCCGCAGCTGGGACTTCAGCATCTCCCGGGGCTCATCCGTGAGGGCGGGGGAAGCCTCGAGCGAGCGCGACACGTCGGGCGCACGGCAGCGCTGGAGACAGGGCAAGTGCTCCGTCCGCACCGTCGCTGTTGCCACGCCGTTGGAGAGAACGTGCGGCTGTCGCCCCCAAAGCACGACGACCGACCGATCGGCGAGCGCGGCGGCTACGACTCCACGGCGGCCGATGGGCTCGGGCGGCAGGCCAGGCGTCGAGAAGGGCGCGGTGACCTCGAAACGGTGGCCTTCCGCCAGGGCCACGGGCCACGGGCACGCCAGCGGCCTCGCCTGGCTGAACATCCTCGACCTCGCCGCGTCGAGGCACGGCTGGGCATCCTCGGCCTCGACGTCGCCGGAGCCCTGGAGCTCCTCGACCTCCTGCACGCTGCTGCCCCCCAGAGGCCTCGCCATCTGGACGGCTTCGTCGGCGACCATCGCCGCCGCCGCCGCAAAGACGACGCTCCCGTCGTCATCCACGTCCTCGTGCACATCCTCCTTCATGTCGTCGCCCTCCTCCTCGCCGTCTCCCCTCGTCGGTACGGCAGTCGAGGCGTCGGGCGGGGCGGAGGGCGCGGAGGTCTGGGCGTCGGGCTGGACGTCCGCGTCGTCCATCCATCCCCATGGCCAGGGATACACGTCCGCCTGCGCCGCGGCGGCAATCACCTTGACGTCGACGGAGGCCTGGCCCCCGAGCCTCCGAGCTCCCGTCGCCGCCCACCTGCGCGTCCAGCACGCCTTCCAGGGCGCCGTGGACGTCGTCGAGGTCCTCGGGCTGCGCAGAGGGCTGGGTGTCGGGCTGGACGTTCGCCTCCAGGTTTGCCGCATTGTCCACGGCCGCGCACGCCTCGCGCCAGCGGCAGCCCACAGCACCGACCGAAACCTGATCCCATGTGCGGCCGAGGGCTACTCCACTCCATCACGAGCGGCTCCTTGACCACCGACAGCCCAGCGTCCGCCGCGTCCCCGATGAAGAACCGAGAGCCCCCAGCAGCCGCTGCAACCTCGCCCTCGGCTGCGAGGCCCGTCACCTCGGCCAGGCCGGGAAAGGCCGGCACCACCGCAAGCGTGCCCTCTTCCAAGCGCGCTCGCGAGCCGCGCGGCGCCAGGCTCACGGGCGCAGGCGGCGAGGCGAGGCCGGGCCCTGAGTCGGTGCCGAAGGAGGCGCCGAAGGCGGCCTCGGGCGGGCGGCCGAAGGCGGCCCGCGCCGCAGCAGCTCGTCCACGGCCATCGCGACGACCCGCTGCGTCTCGTCGCGGAGGGCGCCCGCCGTCCGCGAAGGCGCGGCCGCAGAAGCCGCCGACGGCGGCGAGGAGCTGCAATCGGTGGCAAGATCGGAGCGGGGCTTCTGGCGGCCACGCTGGGCCTGCCTGGGCTGGTGGAGGGCCTCAGCCAGCGCACCAGCGCCGTCGCCCACCGCCACGTGCGCCCCCGTCTTCGCAGCGCCCTCTTGTGCCCCGAGGGCACCTGTCCCGCCATCAGGTCGACCATGGCGGGGCACATGGCCTGGAGGCGAATTCGGTGACCTCGTCGAGCACGCTGGCCGCCAGGGACTTGATCTGCAGGCCGTCCGTCATGGCGATGCCCGCACCGCTACGCAACGCCGCCGCACCCGCCGTCGCGATGCACTTAGGCGAAACCCCAACGGCTGCCGCGCCCTGAGCAACCGCCTTGACCAGGGGCGCGAGGGCGGCGAGAGCGGCGGGGTCCAGAGACGACGCTGGAGAGGACCGTGCCATTGCCTTTGCCGCGAAGGAAGGGAAAGAAAACAGAGCAGCTCGCTACTACGAGAAGGAGAAGCCCGGCGCGCTCCCCGCTCTGGCGCCCAAGGCGGGCTTAAGCCAAAACGGCTGAGGATGCGTCTGTGCGTGCGTGTGTGTGTGTCTGTGTGTCTGTGTGTCTGTGTGTCTGTGTGTCTGTGTGTTTGTGTCTGTATATATATATATATGTCTGTGTGTCTAGGTATATGTGTGTCTAGGTGTCTGTGTGTCTAGGTGTCTGTGTGTCTGTGTGTCTATGTGTCTGTGTGTCTGTGTGTCTGTGTGACCGTGTCTGTGTGTCTGTGTTTCCGTCTGTCTGTCTGTCTGTCTGTTCGTGCGTGTGCGTGTGCGTGTGCGTGCGTGCGTGCGCTTGTGTGTATGCGTGTGTGAGTGCGTGTGTGTGTGCGCGCGTGTGCGCGTGCGTGTGCGTGCGCGTGCGTGTGCGTGTGCGTGTGTGTGTGTGTGTGTGTGTGTGTGCGCGTGTGCGTGCATGTGCATGTGCGTGTGCGTGTGCGCGTGCGTGTGCATATGTGTGTGTGGGTTTGTGTATACGTTCGTGTTTGTGTGCGTGCGTGCGTGTGTATACGTGCATGTGCATGTGAATGTGTACATGTATGTGAATGTGTATATGTATGTGTATGTGTATGTGTACGTGTATGCTTTGTATGTGTATGATGTGTATGTGTATGTGTATGTGTGTGTGTTTGTGTGCACGCGTGTGAGCATGTGTGAGCGACGCCCCATTCGACGCGATCGTGACGCACATCGCTGGAGGAGTAAAACAAATGTCTGTGAGCGGGCGGTATCTGACAATGCGTCCCCGCGTACCGCCAAGGCGAAAGCGGTGGGTGCGGCCAGGACGCACGTAGCCGTTGCTGGAGAACGGAAGCCTGGCGATAGCAGAGAGGTCCTACCAGCTGTACCTCTGGGCGTATGCCCGAAGGAGGGGGTGGACCCGCGAGGGTAGCGGGGCCGATGCCGGGGCGCTGCCAGCTGCAGCTGTCTCCCCCTCCGGATGGTTCCCTGCTGGCCGTGCCATTGCCTCGGCAGCTCCCAGCGCTCCCCGCCACCGCCCAGGTCGCTCCTCCTGGGCGATTCCAGCTTCAGCTTGCACGGCACCTCGGCCGGGTTCAGGTCATGTTTCCGTCGCCTTTCGGGTGGCCGCTATCGTCCATATCCCTTCGGCCGTGGAGCTCGCCATACCATCCCCGCAGCTTACTTCCCCGTCAGGCTTCTCCGCCTCCGCAGGCAGAACACGTCGCGTTTCAGGCGAGTATTCCCCTACTACCTCAGCTGGTGGTGACTCTCGTCCCCGCTGGTCAGAACGAGGCAGATCAGCGGAGCCGTGGCAGTACCCGTGACCCGACGTGACCGCACGTCTTCGCGAGTGGGCCGAGCACGACACCAGTACAGATTGGAAACTCCCTGAGCCACTCATTCGGTAGCAACTCATGGGAGCCGTGCATGTCTTCGAAATTCCATCTTCAGAGTGTATTAGCGTTCGCTAGCGTCTGGTAACCGATGACAGAACGCCGATTCAGCGTCGACTCTGCGTCGATTAGCGCCGACTAGCGTCGGTTAGCGCCGAGTCGCAAGAGCCAGGCAGATGACATGTGAGGCTCCCATGTGTTGCCACAGAGCGCTACAGATGTACGCGAGTACTTTGGGTCCGCCCCATCGCCTCGGGGTCACTGGAGTTGACCCCTCGGTTTGCCGCCCCGGTCCGTGAATCTGACATGGTTGTCCAGTCTCGGCGCAGCGTGTTCGCAGTCCCTGGCCTGCTCGACTGCGAGCCTAGTATCGCAGGCGATTCCTGATCCCCCAATCCCCAACTTGCCCAAGAAAAGTCTGGCTGCTCAGAAGACGAGAGGAACTCAGGGATATACCCCGTGGGAAGCCAGCCAGAAGCACCCCTATCGAGGATGGACGCCCCCCAACCGTATATTTGCGAGTTGGGTCCCAAATTTCCGGCCCACTCGGAAGCCCATCAAAGTTGGGGATTGGGGTCGACATTCCCACCGTGATGGTATGTGTAATCTTCTCTCTTCTCCCTTGCAGCCGCGTTGCCCTGGCATTCTCCTTTGCTGTCGCTACCTCAGCCCTCGCCGCGTGAGCGTTCTCCGCCCCCCCTCGCACTCCGCATGTGGATGGGGCGCTGACCAGTCCTCCCGCCGTTCGTGGCTACCACGTGCCGTTTCGCGTTCTGGGCGGCCTTCCTCTTCTTTTGCATTGTCTTTCCCGACGATCCCCACAGTGCTGGACCAGCCACTCGGTCCCAGCCCAGGCCTCCGCTGTTTCGCTGGTCCCCCCTGGCGCTGGTTGGCCACGCTACGACGGACCAGACCCCGCTCCCTGGCGCAGGCCAACGCCTGCGTGGAGGAGGGCAGGCAGCAGCAGCACGACAGAGCCGAGCAGACACCAGCTTCTGAGGCCTGGAGGCTGGCACCAACATCCACTTTAGCGGTTGACTCGGCCGTAGGAAGATGGTCCCGATCGGTTATTATGTTCGGGGCTTCCTAGGTGGCCGAAAGATCATCACCAACACCATCACTTGGGATCAACTTCCCTTAGTGGAGGCACCCCCCTGCGTTGGTGCTGGTGCCCCTGTCCAAGCCTCCAACAGTTGATGCGGGAGAACGGCGTCAGCCTAGATGCGGGTGCTTGCGAGGCGCTCGCCGCCGCGTTCGCGGGGTCCGTTCGGCATGACCAGGCTTAGGAGCTTATGGAGGCGAAGTGCGCACTGGAGTGTCCTTTGACTCACTTCGGTCAGCACCCACGCTTTGCCCTAAGATCGCTGGCGTGGCGGCGCCGTGGCGGCTGCTGTGGTGGCCTGTCCCTCCCTCTCCCTTCCTGCGTACAGCTATTGATACCGTCTGGTTGCTTATCCTTCGGGATCCTCTTCTCGAGGTGTTTATTTCGGGGGTGGACAGAACCCCCAACAGTGACACGTCGATTAGTGAATTTTCCGTTTTCGGTTTTCGAGAGGGCGCCGCGGCCGTTGTTTTCCAGGCTTGCGCCCGCCAGGTTTGGGCCTCAGGTCGATTTCACTAAACCAAGTTTTACTAAGAGGGGGTCTGTACATCCCCGATTAATCGTCGGCAGCTAGAGATTTAGAGAAGCCTGTATCTAAATACCGAACAGTACGAGCACGTGGCGCTCATGTAGCACGACAGCCCTGAACACGCGTGGCTGCACGGGAGCAAATCACATTCTCATTCACGGGAGCCTGTATCTAAATACCGAACAGTACGAGCAGTAGCGCTCGGTGGCGATTACCGGGCGTCGGCGGCTGTTCTAGACGTGGTCGCGGCAGAGGTTCATCTTCGTCCTCATCCGCTTTGACATCCTCCTGTTCGTCCTCCTCCTTTAGAAACAGGCCCCCAGACCTCTCCAGGGGTACGTTTTGACTCCAGGCGGAAACCAGCCGTGGTGCCGAGAACCCTTGCAGAATCCCAGGGGCGGCGGGAAACGTCCACAAGCCTCTTGAACCTCGATCTTCCTCAACCTCCACTTCCATCCATACCGCCTCCCTGACACTGCCCCCAGGCTGCCTCTGGACTTTACGGTCAGCCGAGCTGGAGGGTAGTGCGCTGGGGAACGGCTGAGGGCTCGGCACCATTGCGAGGGGGGAGCCACGCGCGCGCGTTGCGCGCCTCATAGGGGCAAACTTCTCCTCCTCCTCCTCCTCCTCCTTCGAGGGTGGAGTGCCCCACAGTAGAGCGCACTAGCAAGGCTGTGTCTTGCCCCTCCCCTTCTGCCGCCGCTGCCTCATCTGATGCCACCCAATCAGCGTTTGGCATGTTCTCCTCCTGCCTATCTTCGCCTACTGTCGCGGGTCGCGGACCGATTCGGACTTGCCATTGCTGCGATGTGTCTGTTGATGGCCCGCTCTACCCCCATGCTGGCGATGTCCCTCCTCCTCCTTCAGGGGAGTTTCGAGGGGAGGCCTCCCGAGGCCTCGTCAGGCCTCCGTGGAATTTGCAGACCACCAGGGGTTCGAGGACCCAGACTCTCGAAGTTGTGACGTTTCAGTTCCTAGGGTTCAATGTCTGGGGGCCGCTTCCGGAAAGTGGGACAATCAATAAACAATGTGCGATGAGACAGCAGCCCCCGGGGGGACGTCGACATGTCCATGGGGCTAAATATTCAAAAGACATCGTAACCCGGGGGGGTGGTGGGGTCTTCCTCCTCTGTTCCACCGCTCGGAGAATTCGTTGCACCTCCAGGCCACCTTCCACCTCCGCCGCCTCCTCATAGCCAGGACGTCCCCCCTTCATCCCCCCATGAGGGGGAGGGGCACAGAAGGAGCAATGGCAGGGAGGGGCGGACGGACAGGAGGGGAGCGGAGCTTATGTGCGAGAAGCAAGCAAGCATGAAGCATACCGCCATTGCCCACCACTGCAATGCCCCTCTCTGCTGCTATCGCCATCTTTGACGCCGTCAGCCGGCGCCATCACTTTCGAGGACGAAGATTTGCGCCACATTGCCGCTGTTGGCGCACGAGTGTCCCTAGCCATGGCCGCCGACGTCGCCTCCACCGATCATTACACTTATTGTAATGGAGTTTCACTCAAGCGTCACCTGTGGAATACCGTCACACTAGATACCGTCCGTTGTTGTTGTTCCTACTCACGTTGTCAACGCACACGCATGGTGACAGAGACCCAGTATGTTTGCCATAGATCATATGCATTGCATGCACACACTAATGAGCATACCGTGGCGTCAATACCATGCTTACTGTCGCATGTACGTCTTTCGTCTAGGACGTCTTTGCTGCGGGGTTAAACTCATCATCTGGGAGTGACCCTCCCATTTCCAGAACTCCCGCCCGAATGGAACGATTCAGTAGCCCTGATCGGACACCGCTCGTAACTCATGAAGTGGTATGTTGCCCTGATGCCTCCTGCCACCGACAATGTGAGCCAGAGTGACTCCCCCCCACCCCATCTTCACCATTCTCGTCCACCCATCTCCAGTTTCCACCCTCTGCTGCTCCTCCTCGATCTGGATACTACTCTCTCTCCCCGGATGCTGTCCGAGCGGGGTGCCGCGTCTCCCGCATACTGCGCATTACGCAAAGGGTCTATACATCTAACGCGTCGCATGTTCTTTTCCAATCGGAGCGTTTTTGGACGCTCCCCCGCTGCAGCGTTGGCCTCATGTCAGGATCCGCGCTTTGCTCTCGTCGTCCAGAATGGCGCCCTCGCCGCAACGCGGGCCTCTCCTCTCCAATGGTCGTCCTGCTCCTTCCGCTCCTCCTGCTCATGTTGCTGTTGCTCTTCCTGCTCGTCCGCTGTCATTGTCCCCCAACTCCTGTGTGGTGAGGAGGCGAGGGGCGCTGTATTCACAGCCGCTTGCAGCGCCGCGGTCAAGGTGCAACACGTCAGCAGCCTGCATGTGGACGACCGACCGAGCCGCCGCCCCAAGCTTGGCACGAATGGTCTCCCATCGCTCTCCCCGCTCGAAACCGGTTTTCTGGTGGACGTCATGCCCGTGACCCCTGCCAGAGTGGCCACTACGTTGGTTCATGCTGGGCGAATGCGCATTCTCCCCCAGGCCCAGCGGCAAGGCTCGGCAGACGAGATGATGGAGCAGCGCCTCCCCTGCGTCATCGGCGCCCAGTTCGGGACCGCCCGGAAAGACATGGATAATAATTTCAGTTTCGCTCACCAACCACTGCCATGAACACCGTCAAGCAAGAGCTTGCCTTTCACATGGAGATCCAGCTGGCCCCAGCGGTGGCGCGCGTCTCGGCGGCGAAGGCAGACATGGTGCTGTCACAAGATTGCACTGCTCGACTGGAGGAAGATTGCCAGCAAGTCCAACCGATGGAGCAGCGCAGGCTTGGGCGGAGAAGCGCAGAGGCAATCGACGTGGCGAGGCTTAGAACATGGGACAGGCCGACGAAAATTCAAGTCTCCCCTCTCCGCAAATCCTCACAAGTTCAAGAACAAACTTTCATGGAAGGTTTGCAAGAGTGGCCCAACTTGACAAACGTCGAACAGAGGCTTGTGCAGTTTGTTGGCCCAGGCGCACCTGGACGAAAGTTCGCTGTCGATTGTTCTGGTGCGGAGGCAGGATTTGTTCCTGCCAGGGCTACCACTCGTGCGCTCAAAGACTCGACTGTGCAATGGCGGAAGTTCTCAGCTACCGGGTTTGGCGGTTACGAGACTAACAGATCTACCAGCACCGATCGGAGCCCCAAGCAGATTCGAGAAAAAGTGCGTACCAAAAAGCCAAGGCTGATTATCAAAGTAAGCGATCCAAATGGCGAGCTGTGGGCCAAAAACCAAGGGTTGGTGGTTCATTGTGGTGATACACCCATCGTGGAGGTCGTCCCGGGATCAGCTCCCAGCGACACCAGATAAGTGGCTCGAAACCCGCGGACGACGGCGCTGTACAACATGGATATGGATGACGCCCATATGGATGACGCCCCCGAGGTTTCACAGAACCTGCTTAAGGAGGTGAGCACCTCCTGTCAACAGTATTTGTTCAGCATCGTGATATACTGTGTCTCTAGTATGCGCTAGGGGTGCACGAGTCTCTCATCAACTACCTTCGCAGATCCCCTTACGAATACAAGGTCTTGGTCACTATTGGTGGGAGACCTGGCGTTGGTGGATGAAATATTTGTTCTCATGTCATGGCATGATCAATCCACTCATGACCGGCATGGCGCTGCCCTTCGCGCGCGCTGAGCTGGCGAAAGGACAGGCCCACTGCGTGATCATCGCCAGCCCGACCACGCCCGCATCATCCACATCAGCAATATCCACAGCTATGGGCTGAACCACAATTCTCGGTCAGCCATCCGTCGGAAACCAAAATTTAACTTGACGACATGCCACTCCTACCTTGCGGGTTCTGGGCGCTCGGGGAAACAATGTTGCTCGTTCGCTTGGTTTGTGCAGGTGAAGTTTGGGAAAATCAGGCGACGCCGTCTGGCCGCGCGGGCAGCGCGCGCCCCGTGGCGCGCAGGGCTGACTAGTTAGGCAAGCGAAAGGTATTGGGCGAGACCACGTTCGGGGTGCACCTGGGCTGGGAGACCACGGTCGGGGCGCGCCAGGGGCGGGCGAAGGGGGGTCGGGGCCATGCGGCAGAGCAGGCGGTGTTAAGTTTGGGCCGCCAGGGCGTCCTAGTAGACAAGTTCCAACCGCCCAGAGGTAGTATTTGCATCCGCCACATATTGGCAGGCTCCCAAGGAGCGCCCGAAGAGGCTTTTACGATGCCCCGCAAAGGCTCGAAGGGTGCTTCAGACGCTCCTGGCGTTTTCCGTCGTAGCCCCGACGAGTGCCAAGGGCCCTCACTTCCTTCACGTCCTTCTCCTCGCTTTCCTCGTCCCTTGAGCTGTTCATTGCCGTGCTCGTTATCGCTCTCCTCATTGTCCTCCCGCTGTTCTACACTGTGTCTTTTTTTCTTCGTCGTCATCCGCGTCGCCCTCGTTCTCTCACGCCTTGCCCTGCTCGTTCTCTTCGTCGCCCTCCCTCTGCGGACAAGACGCGCTGGTTTCGAATATGACCTCATCATTGGCAACAGGCACATCAGCAACTCCGTCACGCAGACACTGCGCCTGCCTCCAGCAGCAGCTCGCCCTCCTCCGACGGCGCTCGAAGATCTCATCCTCATCCCCGCGATTGTAGACGGCAGGACAATAGTCACTTCAAGAGTAGGAGCGGAGGCGACCGCAGTGGATCTACACGCGCGCACAGACATCGACGACACCGCGACCGACGGGACAGTGAGAGACGGGACGAGAACAGAGAACGATATCGTGGAAATGAAGGACATCGCGAGGCAGACCGAGTTCCACCGCGAACATCTGGACCTTCGGCTGCACGCCCAGACGCTCTGGCAGGACGAGACCCCTGGAGAACTGCAGCGGCTGGCCAACAACGACGCGCAGGAGCTAGCGGAGGACCTGTCCAGCCTCGCGGACCTGAACACATTCTTCTCTCGCCACGTGCCAGACGTCAAGTTGCAGAAGATGTGGAAATGTTTCCCACGTTCCCTGAAGGTGAGCTTCCATCTGCTGGCCCGCCGATTGGTGGCTTGCCAACCCCGCGAGATCACGATGCCCCTCCTCTGCTTGGCGACCCGGCTCAACTGGAACAAGGGTTGGCGGCATTGGGAGAGGGTCAAGTCGCGACTGCGACGGTGCGACCCACGGCAGCGGCAAATTCGCTCATTGCTCAACAGCAGCAGCTCTCCAACGCACAGGTGCACAAATTCCTGGCTGTCAGCAAGCAGAATGCGCCCCACCTCGAGGCGCATGACAAACGCACTCACGAACAACAATCTCGAGCAGACAAGGCGGAGGCAGATCAACAACGAATGCGACAGCACATGCATGCGGTGGAACACATTTTGGCTATGGCAGAAGCGGCGGCCCCCTTTTACTCTCTGGATCTCGCGACGCGGGGCCGAGCCCAAGACCCTGCGGCGTTCAGCATTGGAGACCCGAGAGCAATGACACCAGCGGCTATCAAGACGGCGCCGGGTGAATGTATACGCGCATTTGGTGCGCCTGTTGATCGACTTATTCTTCATGGTGGCGCACCTCAACGACGGCTTCACTTGCGAGTTCGAGGCGGCGCGGCTGCCCCTGCTCGAGCCCTGGCACTCCCTCGAGAACTCTAAACATCAGCTGGCTTCCGCACCTTCAGCGGCTTCGACGCAGGAGGCGTCAATATTCCTGTCTGCATGCGTCAGCGCTGGCAAGAGCGCCGAGCAGGTCAGGCGGGAGTTTCAGACAAAACGCCTCCAGCGCATCTTGCAGGACGCTTTCGCAGGTCACAACATTGGGGCGCAGCGGGCCAAGGGCGCCCTCACCTCTGATGCAGTGCCGCTCGTGGTCGTTGAAGGTCAAGGACCAGATGAACCTTCCAAGTTGCGATGGGACATGCTCATCCTCGCCCGCTTCAATATTGACAAGCAACCTTTGGTGGCTGCATTCGGACAGGCGTTCGCTAGCGTGGATGTGTCTACGTGGTCCATCTAGCAGACGATGGTCACCTTTGACTTCCGTTCAGGAACGGCGCAGTGGTACGATCATTTCGTGGAATGCCAGAAGCCCGCTTCGTTGCAAACTTCATCGTCGCAAAGCCTAACTTAACAAGCTCGCCTCCTTCATGCGAAAGAGAGCGGTGATTCTGATTCAAGGATGCAGAGGAACGCTGGATAAGCTGACCTCTGCACTGGCGACCGACCCGCACGCGTGCAAGATCTTGTTTCAACCCTCTCTCGCAGAAGGCCGGCAGCGCTGCGCCCATGGTTCCAATGGGTGTCAGAGGCCAAGATGTCCCACGTGTTCGATTTCAGCATCAGATTTTAGCCCCTGGCAGGGTCGCTCTCCCCACCGTCACAAATGACAAGGACAACTTCATCATGGGGCCCGTGAGCGTTCGCAACTTCGAGCTGGATAACCGAGCGCAGGACAAGATACGGGCCAAATGGAGGGAGCTGGTCGATTGAAACCTTCAAGACCCCACAACGAGAGCATTTCTGGCTGCTGGTGACTTCAATATCAAGTCGGGCCCGACTCGCAGCTACGTGGACCCCATCTCGGAAGGCTTCGTTCCGGGCTCTGTTCCTGCATAACGCAGTCGTGGATCGCAGCCCCTGCGTGCGCATTGGGAACGCCTTTTCTCCATGCTCACTGAAATTTCGACAGATTGCCCCGCGCACGATTGCAGAGACACGGCAACCGCAGCCACATTGGATCGCGTCTTTATCGGAACTCCAGCTCACTTTCTCCCAGATGTCGAAGTCTTAGCGGAGGTTGACATTGACGCGGCCGCCATCTCCGACTCCAGCCTCAGCGGCCACACGCCGATCGTTTGTTTTTCACCTTCGCGACCGCGCTCGGCATGACCAACGGACCAGCATTCCTGAGCATGTCTTCCGTGACCCGCGCTACGGAGAGATCTTGGGATAACTGTTCGTCGCGGCTCAACTTGTTCGGTTTTCAGTTGTGTACCAATTGCGGCGCATGAAAGACCTCATGACGGAGGCTGTTCGTCAGGCCCGTGCCGAACTCCAGCGACTTCCGATCTCGGCCAAATACCCCCGTGCCAAGGGAGGTCGTACCATCACCCTGAGATCAATAGCAATATGTTTCTGGCGCAACGACATCTACACGGCCCAGACGCTGAAGGCCACCACCGCCGACGGCGCGCGCTTCCTCCACGTGGCCAACGGCGCCGTTGAGCTCCGCGACAGGCAGGAGTTCGCCCTCATCGCTCGCGCCGCCAACTACGAGTTCGGACAGATGGAGGCCAGACTCGCTGAAAGCAGGGCGTCCAAAGGGGAGGGGGCGGTGGTCGAGGATGAGAGACGAGTTGCACGGATGCACAGGAGGCGCGCTGCCCTCTGGGCCCCCAAAACTCATTGTCTCGACCTCGCAGGGGTCAGACCCGAAAGCTGCGAGAGTCCCGGGCCGTGGCTGGGGGCCCTGGCCAGATTGCACCCGCGCTGGCGCCCCGCTGGAAGCCCATCTTCGGCGCCAAAGCAGTTCAGGAGAAGGCCCTTCAGGAGTGCCTCGACAAAGGTGCCCCCCAGCAAGACATCTTGCCTCTTAGACTTCCAACTGAACCCGAACTAGGGCGCGCCCTCAATCTTGCCCGACGGTCAGCCCCTGGCCCTGATCAACTTGCGCACGCGGCATGGAAAGCTCGACCCGAAAACTGCCCTGCATAAACGCATGATGAATCTATGCGGCGACGCCCTTGGAGCTCAATGATAGCCCCTTCGCGTTTCTTCCCAGAGGTTCGGAACCCGAAGATGCCCAGGGGCGCGCGTGTGCGCGCGTGCGTGCGTGTGTGTGTGTGTGCGGTCCCCAGGGGGGGTTCGGCCGCTTAGCCTCAGGAATACGGGCGCTAAGATCATGGCATCTGCCACCAACTCCCAGATCCGCCAGGTTGCCCAAGAGCGTACCCATGAGGCTCAACAAGGATTCATCCCAGGACGTAATTGCTTGTCCAACATCACCTCGTTGGACGCCGAGGCCCGCAGGGCCGGCACCTCCCCCGCAGCTGAGGAGGACCCCCCGATCTTCGCTTCTCTGGGCCACCAGCGGTTGTTCAAGATTATGAATAGGATTGGGCTCCCGCCAGGTTTCCTGAACTTTATCTACGCGTTATACGTTTAACCCAGAGGCTTTGCCAATATTCAACATCGAGTCGTTTTCCTGTTTCATCTCTGATCAGGGGTCCTGCAGGGGTGCTCTTTATCTGGCTCTCTCTGGGCTCTTGCAATGGACCCCATCCTGAGATGCCTGCGCGCGGCCACACAGCTCCCGCAGGCGAGGCGCCACAAGGGCTCTCTCGGGGGTTGTGTTGCCGATGTCGGAATGGTGAGGCCTCGCCTTCGAGACCTGGTTGGCGTTTACCGTGTTTTTCTGGAAGTAGAGCGTTTTGCCCTTCTCAGGCTCCAAGGGGCCAAGTGTGTCCTGGCCCCACTGTGGACCGAGTGCACGGAAGCTGTCCAGGACAGGGTCCGAAACGAGCTTCGTAGGTGGATCCCGCAGTGGGCCAACTTTAAGATCGCTGGCCATACGGTCTACCTAGGGGTCGAAATGGGCCCCGCAGCCACATTTAGCATGATCTGGGCTAACGCAGCGGAGAAGTGGTGGTCGAGGACGATTGCTCTGCCATGCTCTAGAGCTGGCCCGTCTGTTCTTTGAATTCTGTACAACGCCACCGCCCTCTCGACACTGTCGTATCTCGCCCAATTATTTCCCATCCTTGCTGTGGTTTGCAAACTCGACCATCAGGCTTTGCACAAGCTGCTCAGGCTGCCGCCGGACAGCCTCAGTCTTGCTGATCTGAACGCCCTGCCATCCGTGCTCGCCATTGCCCCGTCCTCTGTCTCTTTGCTTGGATGGGCTAGCAGCTGGCCCATCTCACTTCGCATTATGAATCATACATGGCAGCGTGCACTGCGCAGTTTGATAGAATATGCCCAAGACAATGATACGATAGTTCGCTTCGCTGCAGGGAAATGTTCAGCGCCCTGCTGGAAGCGCCCTTTTTCAATCGCACAATGCATGGAGCGGGCGAGGCTTCCGCCCCCCTTCTTCCCTGACAAGCAAGGGTGGCACGCAGCGTTTCGCGCGGCGCGTGAACGCACCAAGCTAGCCATGCAGGACGCTCGCCGCCCGCACCCACAGCGCATTTTTGTGCGCGCGCTTCGAGCAGCCGCGTTTCCTCACTCTTTCCCTGAGACGCTGGGCAAAAGGCTTCTCGCGCGGCAGGTCGCGATTCCTGGGGGGCGGAGGTCGGTGGTCGGACGGTGGGATCTCTGTCGGACCTGCACTGCGAGTCTCAAGCCTGCTTGGCAATGGAGCATTATCAAGACCCTCTGCGGGGCGTGGACGACCGCGCACAGACTGCACATAGGCACCGCCCCCGCGAGCTGCATTCGGGGCCGCGCAGAGCCCGACGAGATTGCACACTACTTGCGTTGCTCGAGAATGTATCACCATCTAGCAAGGCACCCTGCATGGAGAAGGCGCCACTTTCCAGGTTCACCGGTTGTACTGTTGGGACTGGGGGCGGCGTCTGACTACTGGCGGGCGGGATCGGAACTCTCACGTGAGGAATGCCTCAAGGCAGTCGCAGTGCTTTTTCATATGTATCACAGAGCGACAGGCTTTGCTCAGAAGACTCCAGTGTATCCGAAGCGCGCATACGACATTCGAGGTGCGGCAGAGCTGGCACTCGAGCGGTGAGATGCTCTCATCGACACTGTGCTTTGTCTTTCGCTCTATTCCGTGGGTGGTGGATTTGCCAGGATGTGGGACGTGGGATGGGGGGGTGATCGTCGTTCGAGGGACCAGTGGCGTCGGCATGTTGCGGTCGATGATTATCCCGCAGTGCCCTGTGCCTCTCTTCTTCCATTTGTTTTGCCCTCGCTTGCGAGGCCTATCTTTCACTTCTGGTCTGCGTCGAGCACCATTGTGGGCCCTGCTGGTGGCAGAAGTGGCAAATGGTTGCGACGCCCTTCGGGGGGCCGAACATGAACCCAAGCGCCACCCAGCTGGGGCCACTCTCCCTCCGTCGATGCGTTCGCGTCGTCCGGGGTTGAGGCCGGTGGTCGGACGGACCTTCTTTGGTACGTCGTGTCTTCCTCCTTCTCCTCCTCCTCCTCCTCCTCCTCCTCCTCCTCCTCCTCCTCCTCCTCCTCCTCCTCCTCCTCCTCCTCCTCCTCCTCCTCCTCCTCCTACTCCTACCCGCCCCGTTGTTGCCCGTCGATTTCCCCTGTCTCCGTCTCTTCGCGTCGTCTCTCCCGCCCCGTCGTCCCCGTCGTCCTCCCTCCCCGTCGCCCCCGTCGTCTCCCCCCTTCGGAGGAGCAGGAGGAGGAGGAGGAGGAGGAGGAGGAGGAGGAGGAGGAAGAGGAGGAGGAGGAGGTGGAGGAGGAGGTGGAGGAGGAGGAGGAGGAAAGAGGAACGTTCCAGGGAGGCGCGTGGAAACCTTCAGGCTGGCCCGCAGGCCAGAGAAGTCTCGGCAGAGGCCAGGCCTCCAAAGCCCCTCTTGTCTGCATCCCTCCCTTCTTCCTCCCTGTCCCCTTCCTCCCTCGCCACTCCCTCCTCCCTCCCTTCCCCCCCTTCCCCCCCATCCGCTCCCTGATCTTCCTCTCATCTCGCACGCCCTCCCCCTTCCTCCACTTCCTCGCTCCCCCTCCTCGTCTGCTTCGTCTTCTTCTTCCACCCTCCTTGTCATCCTTGCGCTCCTCCTTCTCCTACTCCCCCTCCTCCTCTTCCCTCCTCGTTCCTCCCACGTCGCCCTCGTCCTCCCCCCCCCCTCCTTCTCATCCACGCTGTCCTTGCCGTCTTCCATGCCGCCACCCTCCGACCCCTCCTCGTCTGTCTTGTCGTCCTCCCTCTCATGTTTTTATATCCTCGCCTTCGTCCTCCTCGTCCTTGTGTTTGTCTTCCTCCTCGTCATTCTCCTGGCCCTCCTCGATTGCCCCTCGTTTTCCACGCTGTCCATGGTCGTCATCCTCTCCCGTCTTTCCTTCATCTCACGAGCCGACTGGGCAAACGCGGCGTTACCCGTTCTCGTTTGATCCGGTTTGTCTGTTGTCCGTATCGTAAGTGCTTTTCTCAGCATCGTGAGGGTCGTCTAGGGTCGCCTGTGGTGCGGACGACGGCGTGACGAAAAAACGTACCCCAGCAATGTATGAGTAGGACTCCTGATACCCTCCCTCTGGAGCTCCAAATTTCGGGACATGTCAGATCGAGTCTGGGATGCAGCCGAGTACCAGTCTCACTACAAATGACGGCCGTCGGCTGGATGTGAATCGCACTTTTCCCTTCCATCTTCCTTCTTCTCCCCAAGCGCCAGCCAAACTGCGAGGGGAATTGCGTAGCCAGGCGAAGGGTCAGCCCCATGCAGCTGCAAGCGCCACAGGGCGAAACCGTCATGCGATGCAAGCCGCGGGATGGGTGCGACGTGGGTCCGGGGCCGTAGTTCATACAGATCCTCGTTGAGATCAAATGTGGAGTTCCTCATGGGGAACGCTCCACTTGAGAGGCGCACCGAGATGAGCAGAAGCCCGCACGTGTTCGATCCGTGTGCGAGATGTACCGACATGGGGGGGGGCGGCGCTGCCATGCAGGCGGCGCCCACGGTGGCCGTAGGCGGAACCCTTTAGAGCGTACGCATCGGGCGAAGGGTGTTCCGGTTCCGCAGTGCAGGAGGCGCCAGTGGATGCCGTCGAAGGTGCACTAGACGTGTGAGGCTTGTGTTCCGAAATGAGGCGGTACCGTCATGTGGGTACATGGCGTTCCTTGAACGGCACGAGGCGTGTGAGGGGTGTGCCGAAATGGGGGAGGTGCTGCCAAGCGGGCGGTGCCCACGGAAGCCGTAGGTGGGGCTCCCCTTGGGGCACCAAACGTGCCAGTGGTGTGCCGGAGGTGTGCCGCGATGCGGGTAAATGAGGCCCGCTGAGCGGCACGAGCCATGTGAGGGGTGTGCCGAAATCGATAAGGTGCCGACATGCGGGCGGTGCCCTCGGAGGCCGTAGGCGGGGCTCCCTGTGTGAGCACGTGCGTTGACGTGGACGGGGGAGAAGCGGAGGCGGGGAGGGAGGAGGAGGATTAGGGGGAAGGAGGAGAGGTGAGGTGGGTGAGGAGATGCGCCGCGGTGCGGATTCAAAGAGAAGACCCAACAACGAACGAGAATTGGGAATAAACAGCAGGATAGCTGCTACACCATTAGCAAGACCGTGGGCCATTCTAGTTCAAGTATAGTTTGTTGTCGTTGTCTTTCTCCAGATCTTCCTGACGCCCTGGAACGCCCTGACCACTTCTATTGTACAAGCTCCGTCCCTCCTTCATCAACCACCTATTCCCTTCCCATGCCTCTCCCCTTCTCCTTCCCTTATTCACCCCCTCCCCATTATCCTGAAACCCTCCTCCTGGCCCTCTCGTTTTGGTCTGCTGCTTCTCCTCCTCGCCATTGGTTTCAAGACCGCTGGGCAACACCTCCATTTCGTTTCGACGAGGTCGCCCCATGGCTAGGAGCCGATTTGGACTGTGCTCATGTGGGCTCTCGCGCCAGATCCACCTGCTGGGCCCCGCAGCCTCCCCTCCCCTCCACCCGTCCTCACTTTCCTCCCCTTTCACCTGGTTCCCTTTCTTCCTTCTCCTCCCCTTCCTTCTACTCGAACGGTCGCCTACTGTCTGTTGCTGCCTCCTTGCCTCTGTTAGTGGTATCCCTTTCCCGTTACCGCTTCGGCCCAGGTACGTAGGTCGGCGGACCTACATGCACATGCACGTGTTATACACGGATTAGCGCTACTGTGCTCACGTTCGCTCGGGACAAAATACTCCCATTCCTTAGTTTCCGTTTTCGTAGTCGGTGGCAAAGCTCCAGCTCCCTTTCACTATCTACATGATTCCCGCAGCCATGGCCCGCGCAGTTTCTCTGCCAGTTTTCCGTTCGCTTTTTCCTAAACCATCACCTGCTTCGTGGTCGGCAATCACCCTGTCATTCGTAGTGATGATCCTCACGAAGACGTACAGCCAGGACGACTACCCGTACAAGCACGACGTCACGATCTACAAGGGGCACGGTGCCCACCCTTCGCCGTCGCAGCCCGCCTTTCTCCCAGGGCGTATTCAAGCTGTGTTGGAGTCGCTTTCGGGGCCCATCGGGCTTCACGCTGCTCCGAGCGCCCCGCAACTGTGTTGCGAGCGCCCTGGGGACCGCAGGCGGATAATAGCGAAAGTATGAGCGAGAGTTCGGTGGAACGTTGGACAGCTATGCTGTCATATCTCCAAGGGACAGCGCAGCATGCCTGGGACTACCTGTCCACGTTCTCTTCGCGCCTGACACACCAGGACAACCACCGACCCCCTACAGACTGGCAGGGCGAAGTCCCGATGCGCACTCCTCTGGATTATCGACAGCGACGACGCGACGCGCGAGGGGCACCAGCGCAACTATGTTGCGGAATGGCTCAGGTGCGTCGACAGCCGCAAAAGGCGCGGCAGAAGGCAAGACCCAATACATACGTTGGCGAAGAGGAACACATTCGGCGCAGGGACCCACGACAGTTCCGAGGCCCATGATCAGGGCAAGGCCGTCGGTTGGCCCCTGGCCCCCAGCACCCCTGAGAGCCATCGAGAGAAGAGACTTCCACTCCGGATGGAAGACCATCGGAGTGGGCATGCTAGCCTTGGCCAGCAAACTCACCTGCGCGGGCGCAGGCGGCGGCGACGGCAGCGGGCGCCATCGCACCTGGGGTCCCGGGCAGCAAATTCGGGCGCCCTTCCAACGTTGGGCGCGGGAGGTGGTGATATGGTCAGCGGCGAACTCCGACCTCGACGAGTTTCGCCGGGCGGCCTGCGTCTCATCACGACTCACTGGCATGGCCCGAGAGAGTTTGGACGAGTGGCCGCCAGCTGTCCTCACCCAGGGCAACCCAGCGTCACCGAAGACTAACCGGGCGAGGAGGAACGAACATCAGCAGTCTCAGCACACATGAACTTCGACCGACTGCCGCAGAACTAATAATAATAATGATAATAATAATAAGCAAAACATCGACAATCTCCCCGCGCGTTTCGTCATCCTCCGCATCCGCGCTAGGCAAGCTGGTCAACTCATGATATGCCACGCAGCTCTTAGCTTCCTCTTGCGCGCAGTGGGGGTGTCGAACGCGCGCGCGGCCATGATCCCGCAGCACTGCAACGTGGCCTACCCGACCAACGCAGCACAACGCGCACGCATGACGAGCCAATTGCGACGCTTTGGGCACGTGATCGAGGGATCGCCTGGCAATCTCGCCTCAGCGGTTCACTCGCCCAGCGCCTAACCTTCCTCGCTGGTTCGCCTGCGCGAGAGCAGGCCCGGAGCGCCGATGGCACTACGGCCGGGTGGAGCGGGGGCGGCCCGGGCCCATCAGCACTGGGGGCGGCGCCGAGCCCAGCATCAGCGCCGCAGGCGCCGGGGGTCATTCCCCGCAGCTGCCGTCGACTCGGGCGCCGACGCCGACGCCGCCAGCTCATTCGGCGCAGGTGAGATGACTGTCCGCGGAACAGCGCCGGGCTCGCGCGCGCGCCGAGGCACGGCGGCGACGTTTGAACAGCCGCAAGTCCACGCGTCGCGTTTTGAGGGTCTTCCAGAGGAAGGGCAAGGGCCGCGGCAAGGGCCATGGCAAGGGTTGCAGAGCCTTCCTGGCCGGCATGTCCGAGCGCGATGTCCGGGGACATTTGCGGGCTTCGGGGAAGGTCGAAGGTGGGGGGGGAAGGGGGGCTCAGGACCAGCGGCGCGGGTTCGGGCCGCCAAGGGCAACGTGGGCCCCGGCGGGTGCGATTCCAATGCCGCGAGTGCGATTCAGAAGAACAGCTCGTGCACGACTGCCCCTGGCGCCGCAATCAAGCGCGCGCCCTCTACTTCGACGCCTGCGCCCCGGCGTCGCCAGCGCTCGCGCCGCCGTCGGCTCTGGGGCAGCAAGGGCCACCGAGACTGGCTGGGCAGCAGCCACTAACGAGCGCGCATTCGGTTTCGACGATCAGGGACTCTGCCAGCCATGGGCAGACCTGGTCTGCAGGCTCGGGCGCGAGTGGCCCCATGCTGAGAGCTGACCCCCGGAGCGGCGGACAGCCGAAACCAGCATCGATGGCGCGCCGCGGACAGCAGCGGCAGCGGGGGGGCATTCCGGCAAGTTCGTCGCCCGACGGTTCGCGGCGACAGGTTGGCAATTGTCGGCGCTCACGTTGGGCGGGCGCATCATTTTCTCCAGCGTCGCCCAATCCCCGCGACGCCGAGCTGCGACGACTACGGCGGGGGATGAACGATCTCACGGGCCGCGGGAAGGCCTCTGCTCAGCCAGCGGATAGCGCAACTACGCTGCACCCCCGCCCGGCAGCAGCGGGGGATCTGGCGCCAGAAACACCTGCGGCACCAGCAGCTCCAGCAGCATCGCCACCATTACCACCTGGACACGAGTTGCCGGCGACCCCCCTCTGCGACAGGACCAGGGGCGCGACCGGCCGGGCGGCCTCCACGCTCAGGCCGCAGCCCCCATGCAACCAGCTGCCGACGCGCAATTGCCGAGTTGGGCCTACACGCTGTCAGCGGCTCCGCTCGGCACCAGCACGCCGCGCGGATCCGGCTCAATTTGGCCGCCGCAATCGGCGTCGGCGCCCGCGCTGCCGGGGCCCGTCTAACACGGACGCACCAGTGGATGCGCTCCAACCATCAGGGAGAGTGGCCATGCGGTTTGCTGGCCGCGAAAAATGATTGTCCTGCGGCAATCGGTCTGAGCGCAGAGCGCAATCCAATCCCGCCCGCGCTCGGCGACGGCATCTCGACGAGCTCCACAGCAGACAGCCGGCTGGCACTGGGGCCATTGCGACGGCTGGCAGACCAGCAGAGCCAAGCCGCGCGGAGTTGGGCGGAGACGCCGAACAACCTTCCTCCCGCGCTGGCTGCGGCGCCAGCTACACCTCCCATATATAGCCGCTGTTTAAAACGGCGCAGATACAGGGGGTGCCCCATTTGTCTCGAGGCCATCGCCCACGCCGAGAGGACTGCGCGACTAGGTGCCAACGCGCCGCGCACCGCGCGCGCCGACTACAGCTGATGCAGAACGCCGACGCCAGCTTGGCATAGTGCCCGGCGCGCCGCGGACTAGCCGACGCCATCGCCGACTTCTGCCTCGCTGGCGCATATCGCGCACGCGCGGGTCCGACAACTGCGTCGCCCGCCCGCGACGCAGCAGCAGGAGGCGGGCCGCAGGCGAAACCACCGCAGAAGAGCACGGCGCCTTCTCCTCGGCCAGCTCCAGCACCCGCGACATCGCGGCAAGATCTCCAGAGATCCCCGGGCAGTGTTTAAAAAGCGCGCGCGCGGCAGATGCGCCAGTTCCCTGCGACGCCCATCCGTGCTTGCGCGCGCGCCTCCGCGCAGGGCCGGCACCGCGTGGGCCCGCGCCCCCGCGGCGACCCACTTCGTCGGGCACGCGCTCGAGCTCCCAGGGCGACTCGCCGCGCGACATGGCAAGCGCATTACTTTCGGGCGGCCGCTGAGGCTTAGGCGTCACTGTCGACGCTGGCGCTGGGGCCAACCCGGGACACGCGATGCCACGCGGGCGAAGCCCCCGCCATTGGAGGAGAGGTTGTCTGCTCCTTCATGCGCGGCAGGAGTGGGCAACGGGCCGCGAATCGCGAACAGGGAGATCCACTGCCCCATCAGCGACATCGCGCGATGGTGTGACCTTGGTTGCGTCTGGGGGTCAGAGATCGGCCCGCTCTGCAGAACGGCGATTTTTGGGCGGAGGGAGCCTGATTAACTCGATAGGTCAACTTGCACTTGGTGGCGAATTCATTCCATCAGCTCGCAAACGTAGCGATCTAATTCAAAAAACTCACACTCATCATCGCATTGCCTCCCCTCCCCCACCAAACTTCCCCACCAAACTCCTCCACCAACTCCTCCACCAACTCCTCTACCACTTGCAACTTCTCCTCTCCAAGCGGTTGGCTTCTCATAGTATCCCCCCGTCCTCCTTCTTCGCTGGGCCCCCGCGTTCCCATCCCCTTTCCCTTCTGCGGCTTCGATTTCGGCGCAGGGGGGCGGAGTCGCGCATCGGGGGAAGGGAGGGTGGCTCTCTAGTCCTGGCGTTTCCCGCCCATCACCGTTGTTCCGCCCGAAGAAGAAGAGAGGATTAGTTTTTTATTGACATCGGCCAGCGCAATTGTTTGGAAGGGCTGGCACGGGCAGCTCTTAGGCCGACATCCCTAACCACGCCATGGGCGAAACAAGGCGCGTTTTTTTTCTCGGGCGTACCCCCCGCCCCCGTTCTCCGCCGCACCATCTTCGCCGCAGGGCCCCACGCAGCGTAGGACACAGGCAATGCACAGAACGGGGTAGGGCACAGGCCAAACAATGCAGGACACAGACAAAAGCAATGTAGGACCAAGGCCAAACCATGTAGGGCCTCACACAACGCAGGACACAGGCCACACACTGTAGGACATAGGCCAAACCATGTAGGACGCACGCAGCGATTAAGCGAACTGGAATCCAGATTTCCTCGTCCCACGTTTGATGCGAGTCCATATTGGCGCATATCGGATTCGGCTCGAAATCATGGCCTGTTGACGTCGTTACAAAGTGGAACTCCTCATTCCCGTTGGGCGCAACAGCCATTTTGGCACCAGCCATTGCCATTTTGGCACGGCGAATGGACTTGCACGCTGTCCTTTCCAGAGGGCGCATCGATGTGGCATTCGATGGTGATGATGCGGTTGTTGAGCCCAACGCCCAGCCCGACGGTCAGCCCGACGTCCAGCCCGATGTCCAACCCCTCGTCCACCAACCCGACGCCCAGCCCGACATTCAGCCCGACGCCCAGCCCGACAGACCGCCCAGTGAACAGAATACCATCGGGGTGTTGGCAGTTCTTCCGAGGAGCCTGGCGTGCCGAGAGATCAAGTTTGCTCAGCGTTCAGGGTTGCACATTGGCCACGCACGGGAAGCAAAAATGAAGAAACAAAAGGATGGGTTGAAATCGCAGTTGGCCCAGGAGCGCAAAGAGCACGGCGCGATAATAGATCATGTTCGTGCTGTCGTGCCAGGTGCAATGAAAGTGATTGGAAAATCAGGTGTGAGCGCAGCCCTCGGTCGAAAGAGAACGAAGACGGCTAATGATTTCGCCGTAGCGGTCAGGGCGTGTCACTTGCAGGCTAAAATGAACATAAGCGTGGGCGTGAAGCACCGCAGGCTGATCTTAGCAGCTTGCAAGTTAGTCGAGGCACGCCAGAGACGAACGCTGACGGGAGTCATCGGCAGAGCAGCTGCAGCCAGGCAGTTGCGACGATCAAGAGGCGTGCATTTGACATACACTCATCTGTGGGGCGAGGTTGCCGCGAGATTCAAATGGAAACCCAGTGCCAAATATAGAGAGCGTCGTCGTGGCATCGTTGTCCCAACGCTCGTCCAGAGAGGGGCCGTGACAGTCACTCTGTACGACAGGGATGCAGAGCGTGCACGCTGGTACCGAGAGTATTGGCTGTGCAAGCCCATGTCGCTTAGTGGGAAGACTGGTAGGGACTTGTTACCTGGAGTCAAAAAGGGCATGCCATGTGATTTCGACATTTGCAATGTTCAGAGTACGGTCGAGCTCTCGAAAAAGATATCGTCATTCACATTCATGCCTGTTGGTGATAAGGCGTCGTCGAACCTTGTAGTCCAGAGGCAGTTTGGTGTCGACGCTGAGATTCTTTCGAGGCACGGTGTCCGCAACATATTATACTGGCCAGACAATTGCGGTATCCACCTGCACCATCGAGCGAAGTTGCAGCTTCGCGACGTCCACAAACATGTTATGAGATTGTACGGGGTAGCTCAATCGTCGACGCTTCGCGCACCCCGCACCGCCAACCCGTCCAGGGACAACCCCAGGCGCGTGGAGGAGGAGGAGGACGACCACGAAGGCAAGGAACTTGAGGACGAGGAGGAGAAGGAGGAGACGGAGGATAGGAAGGAGGAGGAGGGAGAAAGGAAGGAGGAGGCAGAAGGGAGGAGGGATGAGGGCGGATTGAGGAAGGAGGATGGAGGATGGCGGGAGGGCGGGGGGCGGGGGAGAGAGAGCACGGGGGAGGAGGTGGGGAGGGCAGTGGGGGAGGGAGGGAGTCCTAGGAGTTCCCCGTGGGGTGAGTATCGCCAGGCGGGTCTCGTCTCGGAGGTCTCCTACAGCCTCATTGGAGCTGTCTCTTGGCCCTCCTGTGGTGCTCGCAGGGTTCTCTGGGCCCTGTTGGGGCAATCTTGGGCATTATCTGCGGGGGTGCCTGAAAGGTTTCTTGGGGTCGTCTTGCTCGCGCGACTCAAGACGAACGGGTGGCGTTAAACCCAAACGCCCTCGATGTCCAAAAAAATGTTGGAGACATGATATAAGATATAAGCGTGCGATCTTGATGGCGCCGTTTTGGGCGCCCTCACGCCTTTCGGCGCACCCCCATTATTTCCTCGCCCAGGGGGGGGGGGGGGGCAGGCCGGTTTAACGCCGCCCGTTCGTCTTGAGTCACGCGAGGGCATATGGGCCGTGAAAAAAAAGAGACACAGTTCGATAAGCCACCTGCGCCCCAAGGGCTGGTTGGATTGCAGAAGCAGGAGAGCGTGATGAGACGGATCACCAAAAATATAGAGTCAATTGTAGCATCGCAGTGCCGTAGGGTTGTTGGTGAGCCACCGCCAGGCCAGACTTTCAGAGATATCACTGATATGATTTTCGTATTCAATGCCGACCGCCACCGCCGCAAACGAGGAGGGCATTCGCAACAGTGGCACGACCTCACGTATCTATCTCAGAGAAACTATGTATTCAGCTTGCGTCGGGAGGTTCGGTTTTCTGCTATGCCTGGGGGTCATGGGGGCCAGACGGATAGCGAACATTAGGACAACGAGGAAGAGCAGGGGCAGGAGAAGGAGGTAGCGGGGGAGAAGGAGGAGGGGGACGAGGGGCCATCTGGGGTCGTGGCTCCTCGCGGTTCTCTGGCCTGTACCCCCGCATTCCCTTCCCCCGCCCTGATCCCCCACCCTCCCCGCCCCGCTCCCTCCTCCTCCCTCCGTCCCATCCCGCCGCCCCTGCTCTCCGCCCTCTTCTGCCATTCCCCGCCTCCCCCTCCGCGCCCCCCCCCGCCCCCCCCCCCTTTTCCCCCGCGCGGGCTGGCGAGGGGCCCTGGGGGTGGGGGGCATCCACGCCCTGGGTCGCCGTCGAACCCTCCAGCCTGGCGGCGGCTGGCGGGGGAAGGCAGAGAAGGAGGAGGAGGGGGTGGGGAGGAGGTGGGAGAAGAAAGAGGGGGGGTATGAGGAGGAAGCAGCGGGGAGGTAGGAGGGGGAGGAGGAGAAGAAGAATAACAATAATGGACAGGAGGATGAGGAGGAGGAGCAGGAGGAGGAGGAGGGGGAGGAGCAGGAAGAGAAGGAAGAGCAGGAGGGAGAGGGGGAGGAGGAGAAGGAGGGCGAGGGCGAGGGCGAGGACGAGGACGAGGACGAGGACGAGGAAGACGAGGAGGACAAGGATGACGAGGAGGAGGAGGAGAAGGAGGAGGTGGCGGGGGATAGGGACGGCGGGGGAAGGATGTGTGGTGGTGGGGGAGGAGGAGGAGGAGGAGGAGGAGGAGGGAGGAAGGAGGAGAGGAGAAGGCGGAGGAGGAGGATGAGAGGAGGAGGAGGAGGAGGAGGAGGAGGATTGAGGGAGCATGAGGAAGGGGAGGTGGAGGAGGAGGAGGAGAAGGAGGAGGAGGAGAGGATGAGAGGAGGAGAAGGAGGAGAAGGAGTGAGGAGGAGGAGGAGGAGGGGGGAGAAGAGGAGGGGGAGGAGGAGGTGGAAGAAGAGGAGGAGGAGGAAAGAGGCGAGGAGGGGAGGATAGGAGGAGGGTGAGGCGGAGGAGGAGGGGAGGAGGAGGAGAGAGAGGAGAAGGAGGAGAAGGAAGAGATGAGGAGGGGGGGCCAGGAGGAACAGGGGGGGAACAGGAGGAGAGGCGGAGGAGGGAGGGGGTGAGGAGAGGGGGGAGGAGAAGGAAGAACATGTGGATAAGGAAGAAAATGATGATGATGAGGATGGGGGAGGAGGAGCATGAGAATAATGATGAGGAGGGGGGTGGGGGGAGCGGGAGGAGAGGGTGGAAGGGGGGGAGCAGGAGGAGGAGGAGGTGGAGGAAGAGGAGAATGAAGCGGATGAGGAGGAAGAGGAGGCGGAAGAGGAAAAGGAAGAGGAGGATGAGGAGAATGATGAGGAGGAGGAGGAAGAGGAAACGGAAGAGGAGGATGAGGAGGGAGGAGGACGATGAAAGAGGGGCAGCGGTGGGTCCGCAACGGGAGGGCCGCGCCCGCCGACCTCAAGTAAAAACCTGAAGCGACAAGGGCTCAGCAGGCCCCCGAAAGGAGCGCGCCTGCAGGACTGGTCGGGCCCGAGAGGGGGCTCGAGAGGGCCCCGAGATGGCCCCAGCGCCAGGAGGGCGGAGGCTCGCGCTGTCAAAGCGGACGTTTTGACGGCGCGGGCTCTCGAGCCGCCAGGGGCCCCATGAGGAACCTAAGAGAGCCTCAAGAGAGGCCCAACATGGCCTCGCGACGGCCCCATGAGGCCTCCAGGAGAGCCCGAACGCAGCGGATGTCCGCGCTGACAAAGCCGACATGTTGACGGCGCAAGCCCCCACGAACCCAAGACAGCCTCGCGATAGGGGCCCAATGAGGCCCACGGCGGCCTCGAGCCCCCCCCCCCCCCCCCCCCCCCGTGGGCAACCAAACAAGGCGGAAAGGAGGGGCGCGGGGAGGGGCTGGAGGGAGGAGGAGGGAGGGGGCGGCGATGGGGGAAAGAGGAGGGTGGCGGGGAGGGGGGCAGACTGCAGACACGCGAGGAGCCACAACCCCAGATAGCCCTTATCGTCCCCATCCTCCTCCGCCTCCTCACCCTGCTCCTGCTTCTCCTCGTTGCCCGCCGCGTTCGCTGTCCGTCTGGCCCCCGTGGGCCCACGGGCATAGCAGAACACCGAAACCCCGACGCAACCATAATACATAGTTTCTTTGGTTATGCCAGATGGTGAACCACCCGATCTCTGAGAACATGTGGACGCATTACTGCTGGGACGCTTCTAAGAACGAGCCTTGTTGCCAGTCCAAGTCGGAGACTATAGAACGCACGACCGTGGCCGTTTGCAACGCCCTCTGGGGCAACGCAGATCAGATTCCAGCCGAGAGCAGATGGACGCACACACTCTCCAACATGCAACAAACTTTTTTGCGTAGGTTATTTCATCGCGTTGGGGTGGATTGTTTCTGTCGGGACTTCCCTGGCAACGACGGCGGCGTGGACGAGGAGGCCCAGACCGCGGCAGACTACGCCGCCACTGATATTTTTTTCCAGGTGATGAACAGGGTCAGGGCCAAGAAGACGAAGGAATACTTCGAGTCGGACCGCTCGATGTTCGAGTTGGCCGTCTACTGCGTCATCCTTGCGCTGTGCGATTCGCATTTGTTGTACCCTGTGATGGTGGACCAGATCCAAGACGACGATGGCAAGCCTAGCAAGATGGACACACTGTTGAATCCCAACCTTGGTCACGTTGTGCCCTGCTTCAATCAGATGTTTGATCTATTGAGCAGCTGGGGGCCTAATGGAGATAGACAGTTTGAACATTGGGCGCCAGTGGAGGCACTCGGCGCGCAGATGGACAGCGAGGAACTCCAGAGGTGGGTTCGCAGCCAGGTCTTGCGTCTGGCCAGCGCCCTCTACAGGAGGTACGAGTTGAGGTTCTCATGCTGGCCGTATCGCCTGTATGCGTTGATCCTCTCGGAGTGCCCTCAGGATATTCAGCGAGCTGTGGCTCAAGAGTTGGTTGATGCAGACGATGATCATATAGATGCGTATAGCCGTGGCGTTCGCCGACTCTATCCGACGGTGAATGAGTTATTGAGTTTTGATTGCGTGGTGATGTTGGTCGCCGATTTCTCGGCGCACCCGTGCGGCATCGACCAGGTGGAGCGGCTCAACAAGGAGATTTCGACAATGCAGACCCAGCACGGACCAGGACCAGGCAAGAATATGAGCAACGTCAGCCGAGAGCATTTCATGAGGCAGCTCGCAGTGGTCCACAGACATCGTGGGGGCTTGGATCCACTGAAGCCCAGTCGATTGGACGCTGGCACGGCGACGGAGCGCATCCTCATGAACCCCTTGATCGCGGACAGCCTCACCCGAGCTTCAGCGCCCAGTCCGGCATCATCGTCGGCAATCGGCGGTGTTTCGGATCACGCGGCGCACGAGTGCATTGTTGATGGTCCAGCGGCGTCCCCTGCCAGCGACAGCAGCCGCGTGGAAGGCGCGATTGTGCCACATGCGCCTGGCGACTTCCTCTCTGCAGTTGAGCTCGTGAGGAATGTGGCCCCTACCACGTCGCCGACGTTGCTCTGCCCGCTGCCAGAGCCAGAGCCCCCCGTCAAGAAGAGGAAAGTCGGGCTGTCTCCCTTCATGTTGGAGTTGAACAAGCACTTGGCAGCGGCGTCCGTGGCGAAGGGGTCCCCGCTCACCACAGATGAGATCGCCACGGAGAGGAAGACGTTTCGCCAGCTGTACGACAGAATGGTCGTAGCAGAGCCCGACGTGTTTCGAGAGGCTTATGAGTCATGGCGTGACGGCCCCCGAGAGCAAGCAACCGCTACTGCGGCAGCCCCATATTGGCCTTCCTGGGGGGGCGGCTGCAGAAGCACGCCGATCACGCCGCAGGAGTTCCACGAGTTCATAGAGACCCACGGGTGGCCGACCGACGAGGAGGTCAGTGACGCTGCCAAGAAGGAGATTTCGGTTCCACCAGATTCCACGTTGGACGAGGCCGCTTCGGCTGGCTTCAACTTGTACGGGATCCTTCGATGCGCCCGCAATGCCATTCGATCGAGATCGGCGCATCCAGAGGCCTTCGAGATCATCGAGAAAGGCGTGCACCGTTACATGGAGAGCTTGACAAAGAGCATCGCCGACGTCGGGGATGTCATGCTGATGGTGTCGGGCCAGCGCAGGGGCGCGGCGGGCACCGTGCGGCACATGGCGTTGATCACGGGGGTGTCGTACAACCCGAAGGTGTTCGACGTCACAGAGCAGTCGTTCACCGCGGAGGCCGATCGTTGGAGCCAGGAGCCTGGAGGAGGAGCGCGTGGAGGGAGGAGCGGGAAGAGAGGGGGCAGGAGGATGGTAGGACAGGTCGGCGAAGGAGGACTGAGAGGAGCAGGAAGCAGGACGCCAGGTGGACTGGGCGACAGGATCGCTTCGCGAGGCGCGGCGAGGCGGCGGACGGGCAGCCGACAACTACGGAACGAGAGCGAATGAGGGAGGCGCAGGAAACGAGGGCGGGAAGATGGAGGAGGAGGAACGAGGCGGGATGAGGAGAAGGACAGGGAGGAGAAGGAAGAGGAGCACGACAAGGAATCTATCCACACACATCCTCCTCATTCTTCTCCCCCGCCGCCGCCCCGCCAGGAGCTCGAGCTGCCCACCGTCGTTGAGATCCGAGGGAGGGCTTCCGAAATCCAGTGGGCGCCTGAGGAGCTCAGAGCTTTGCCGATCGAGACATCGGACAACTGGATTGAGAAGCTGATCGCAGACATGGCTGACATGACGTTGCACAGGGTTACATATGCTGTCATCAACGAAGACGGCACGCTGTATCAGTCCAGGGTCACTGGGCTCAGCGAGCTGGGGTTATTGTGGCGCCCAGGCATGATGACTCCGCTGAGCTTCAGGGCGCCGCGCCAAGGGCCGACTGATTTCGAGAAGGCCGAGGTCGAAGTGCGAAAGCTTCGCACTGGCAACCCGCTCACCGCGCCCGCAGCTGGCGCTGGTCATCAGGGCCGAGGCGGCCGAGGTGGCGGCAGAGACAGGCCGCCCGCGGCTGGGCGGGCTGCAGGTCGCACAGCGATCACCGATGGCATCGCCGACGAGCCCGCTGGCGAGGGGCCCGCAGGGGCCGCGGGAGGCGCAGCTGCCTCTGCGCAGGGCTCGGGCCATGTGCCCCGCGCGGAGGCTGAGGACATCGACTTCGACGACGAGGGGGCGTCGGTGGCGTCCGCCAGCGAGCTCGAGGCAGCGTTCGATCCTGAGCGACCTTTCGCCGCAGCTGCGGGCTCGGACAGCGACGCTCCTTGCGGCGACGCAGACCGAGATGAGAAGCCCATCGCTGGTGTCATTGCTGCCGTCGCCGAGGACGTCGGCCTGGGCGGCGAGGGGGAGGGCAACGAGGGCCGCGAGGCCAGCGCCGTGTACGGCCCGCCTCCTCCTCCTGAGCCTTGGCTGGAGCTGGGCGGCCCCTCGCCCCAGGGCTACGTCACGCGACGAGGCAGCACTCGCAGCGTGCTCAGGATCCAGAGAGGGCGACCAGCAAACTCTGTGACAGTGACGTGCTACCTGCACGGCGGCAAGTGCGGCCTCACGATCACAGAGAGCCGATGCCCGCCAGACATTGAATTGTATAGATGGGCGTTCGCTGTCCCACAGTGCGACCGATCAGCATCGGCCGCGGAGAAAGCTGCCGCGACAGAGCGGCACAAGGAGATCGGTCGTGCGAAGTGGTACGCACGCCCGAATCGCAAGAAACCCAAGGACTGAAACACAAAAGTCAGTGACAAAAAAAAAAAAAAAGTAGGGCTCCCCAGTGTTCTCCATAGCCCCACCACCTCCGAGGCACCTAAGTAGTCATTGCAACGGTTTTGTATCGAAATAGCCCACGCGCCCAATCACAATCCATGCGGTCGCCCCACGTTGACGCGATACCAGGTGACGCGCCTTAAGGTGGCGCACTTCCAGAACGGCCCAAGGCGATTCTAACTTAGGATCTAACTTA
>CAUYUJ010017228.1:0-104542 GCA_963575745.1 Prorocentrum cordatum
AGCATCATCATCATCAGCATCAGCATCATCAGCATCATCATCATCAGCATCAGCCTCAGCATCATCATCATCATCATCATCAGCAGCATCATCATCATCAGCATCATCATCATCATCATCAGCATCATCATCATCATCATCATCATCAGCATCAGCATCAGCATCATCATCATCATCATCAGCAGCAGCATCATCATCAGCATCATCATCCCGCGCCTCCTCCCGCTCGTATTCCTCCTCCTCCTCCTCCGCCTCCTCCTCCGTTTCTTCTTATTATTACTACTACTAGTAGTATTAGGAATAGTAGTAGTAGTAGTATTAGTAGCAGTAGTAGTATTACTCTTATTGGTATTTTTATTACTAGTATTAACAGTGTTAGTAGCAGTATGCTTATTCTTCTTATTCGTCTTATGATTCGTCTTATTCGTATCATTCGTATTAGTATTAACATTATCAGTCTTACTCTTCTTATCTGTATTAGTATGATTCGGATTCGTCTTCCTTCTTCTTCTTATGAATCGGCGTCTTCGTCTTCTTATTATGATTCGTCTTCTTATCATGTTTCGTAGTATTCTTATTCGTCTTATTCGGCGTAGTACTCTTCTTATTCCGCCTGATCCTCTTCCTCCTCCTCCTCCTCCTCCTCCTCCTCCTCCTCCGCCTCCTCCTCCTCCTCCTCCTCCTCCTCCTCCCCCTCCTCCTCCTCCTCCTATCCTCCTCCTCCTCCTCCTCCTCCTCCCCCCTCCGCTCCTCCCTCCTCCTCCGCATCATCCTCCTCCTCCTCCCCTCCTCCTCCTCCTCCTCATCCTCCTCATCCACCTCCTCCTCCTCCTCCTCCTCCTCTCCTAACACTCCTCCCACCACCACCAACCACCACCATCATCATCGACATCAACAACATCATCATCATCATCATCATCATCATCATCATCATCATCATCATCACAGCATCACATCATCACAACAGCATCATCCTCAGCTTCACATCCAGCACAGCATCAGCATCAGCATCATCATCATCATCATCATCATCATCATCATCATCATCAGCATCAGCATCAGCATCAGCATCATCATCATCATAATCATCATCATCAGCATCGTCATCATCAGAATCATCAGCATCATCAGCATCATCATCATCATCATCATCAGCATCAGCATCATCATCAGTTGCATCAGCATCATCATCGCCAGCATCATCATCAGCATCATCATCATCAGCATCATCAGCATCATCAGCAGCAGCATCATCATCATCAGCATCATCATCAACATCATCATCATCATCAGCATCATCATCAGCATCAGCATCATCATCATCAGCATCAGCATCATCATCATCATCAGCATCATCACCACCATCATCAGCATCATGAACATCATCATCATCATCAGCATCGTCATCATCATCATCATCATCATCATCATGATCATCATCATCATCATCATCATCATCATCATCATCATCGTCAGCATCATCCTCACTATCAGCATCATCATCATCAGCATCATCAGCATTATCAGCATCAGCATCAGCATCAACATCAGCATCATCATCATCAGCATCATCACCAGCATAATCAGCATCATCAGCATCATCATCATCATCATCATCATCATCAGCATCATCATCAGCAGCATCATCAGCACCAGCATCAGCATAATCACAAACACCACCATCATCATCATCAACAACATCATCATCATCGCCATCATCAGCATCATGATCATCATCAACATCATCATCATCAGCAACATCGTCATCATCATCATCATCATCATCATCATCATCAGCATCATCAGCATCAACATCGTTATCATCATCATCATAATCATCATCAGCATCATCATCATGAGCATCAGCATCAGCATCATCAACATCATCAACAGCATCATCATCAACATCAGCATCATCAGCAGCATGGTCATCATCATCATCATCATCAGCATCAGCATCATCATCATCATCAGCATCATCATCAGCAGCAGCTTCGTCATCATCAACATCATCAGCCTCATCAGCATCATCATCATCATCAGCATCATCATCAGCAGCAACAGCATCATCAGCATCACCGTCAGCATCGTCATCATCATCATCAGCATCATCAGCATCACCAGCATCATCACATCCCTACATCATCACATCATCATCACAATCCGTCATCACATCATCACATCAACATCATCACAATCACCTTACTCAGCACTCATCACATCATCATCATCATCAGCATCATCATCAACCTCATCAGCATCAATCATCACATCAGGCACAGCATCTTCATCACATCATCATCATCATCATCAGCATCAACATCATCACCTCGTCATCATCATCATCATCATCCATCATCACCACCACCACACTCACATCAAACAGCATCATCATCAGCAGCATTCAAGCCTCAGCATCACCGACTCACGAATCGGATCCCGCCTCCTCCTCCTCCTCATCCTCCCACATTCTCCAACTCCTCCTCCAGCTCCGCTCCCCTCCACCTCCTCCTCCTCCCTCCCCTCCTCCACCTCCTCCTCCTCCCTCTACCTCCTCCTCCTCCCCCCCCTCCCCCTTCCCCTCCCCCTCCTCCTCCTCTCCTACCTCCCTCCCCCTCCCTCACTCCTCCCTCCTCCTCCTTCCTATCCTCCTCCTCCTCCACCTCCTCCTCCTCCTCCTCCCCTCCTCCTCCTCCTCCTCCTCCTCCTCCCTCCTCCTCCTCTCCTCCTCCTCCTCCTCCTCCTCCTCCTCTTCCTCCTCCTCCCTCCCCCCCCTCACTCCTCCTCCTCCTCCTCTTCCTCTCCTCCTCCTCCTCCTCCTCCTCCTCCTCCTCCTCCTCCTCCTCCTCCTCCTCCTCCTCCTCCGCCTTCTCCTCCTCCTCCTCCTCCTCCTCCTCCTCCTCCTCCTCCTCCTTCCCCCCTCCAACTTATGGTGGTGGTGGTGGTGGAAAACTGGCCCATCAAAAGAGGTTGCGCGAGGACGGCCCATATGGGATCCCAGGGCTCCCGTATCCATTAGGGGGGAATGGTCGCCGACGTCACACGTGTCGACTGTCCATAAACGTGCGGCCCGGGGGAAGAGCCCGAGCCTGTCCACTTGGCAAGGCTGCCCAGACCAGGGACGTCATGGTGGCCCTGGCGGGGGTACTGCAGCGCGGGAGGGGCGCCGACTTGCACCAACTGGGAACTGGAATGCCACGCTTCTCGAAGTACGCGGGTTTCACCCGCACATGGCCATTGTAATGGAATCGCGGCTCGACGTTGTTGATCCAAAACGTGTGCAGGCCACTGATGTAATCGAAACTGGTGTTGTATATGATCTCGAAGACGATCTCTTCGGTCTCGAATGTGGACCTGGGCTAAGCGAACAACTGAGGGCCACGTCCAGCGTTACGACCGCTGAAGCGGACGAAGACGACCCAAAATTCTTCCCTTAGCCAAGGAAGGTCTCGTTCAGGACATCTGCCTCGTGGTGGCCATTGTGCACGGCCCGGGAGTCAATTTCTTCCCAGAAGGTGGGCAAGTTGTAGGCGTGGATCTGGTGACCGCCCAGCATGTCGAGCACGCCATCGGTGTCGAATCCGAGCTTCGCGGCGCTCCCATTGGACACAGGCATCGGAGGAACAGCCACGCCTTTCGCACCTTGCCCAACAAGGTTGCGAACTCGCACATCTGCGGCTCAACTATGACGCCGAGCCTGCCGGTGATCTCCAGCAGGAGCGCGCAATTAGCTGTTCGTTCCGCCGTCCCCACCGTGCGTGTCCAGGTAGAGGCCGTTGGTGCTCGAGCACCTGCATCATGAGCCTCAGCGGGAAGCTGTTGTCGTAGCCCCGTGCCAATGGCAGGTCGAAGGCAACCTCCCCATGCAACCTTGTCCGGCATGGGCTGGAAGCGCGCGCGGCAGGGTCTACAGCAGGGAATTCACATACGACGCGGGGTCAAACAAGGTGACCCGCTCAGTTCCTACCTCTCCAGCGCGATGCTCGAACACACCTTCCGACAGGCCAAGCCTTCCTGGGCACGCAAGGGCTCTGGGATCAAACTATAGTGGGACACGCCAGGTCTACGCGCCCCACAAATTACGGTTTGCAGACGACGTGCTTCTCTATGCACCGAACTTACGACAATTGAAAGTGATTATTATTGACCTCAAGAGAGAAGCCGGCAAATGCGGGCTTGCACTACACCCACACATAACCAAATTTCTTACCAGCCCTACCAGGCGACAAGTCAGACCATCACACACACACACACACACCAGCGTTGGCGGCGACAACATTGAGATTTTCAGGGCAAGCAAGACAACCAAATACTTTAGCCGCAAGCCGACGTTTGAAGAGAACGGCTACCACCACGCAGAGCTCACCAACATAATCTCGACCGGATGGCGCAGGTTCAATTAGCTCCGTGACGAGCTCGCCAACACATTATACCCATTACACAACGAATTTCGCCGCTTCAACGGAACAGTGACGCCTACTGCCATGTACGGTTGCGTATCTTGGACGATGACTAAGGAGATGCTTCAAACGCTGACACGCATTCAACAACGGATGTTGCGACTCATCGTACAAACCCCATGACGTCGAGCAGTTTACAATGGCACCATTATCGGCAACCCCAGCAGCACCGACGCAGGAACGCACGTAGACGATGAAAGCGAAGCCAAGACGAGCTTAGACGACAATGGCGACGACGAGTTGCAAACCAGTGCTGGCGACGACGACGCCGACCTCGAACCATTGGAAGGTTTATCCGCCGAGCTTCGCACACAGCAGCAGATCCTGCAAACAACTCACGCGTAGACGAGTGGACGACGGTGTACTTTCGACGGCAATGGCGTTTGGTAGGGCGAGAAGCAAATCAACCTTGCAACAGATGGGACCGACTTGCTGCGACATGGGAGCAGGGCGTCCACGACCATTGGCAAGCAGTCCGCAGACACGGGGGTCAGAGGAAACAGTGGGAAGACGATGCTATGCAATTTCTGACAGCAGACATGTTTCTCCAACCTGGCAGCGGACGATGGTTTACACTAGCAGTGGACAGCACTCAATGGAGCAATTTGGAACAAGCATTCCTACGCCACGCGCAGCACTGACAATCAGTTCTTCATCTGCGACTGAGGACCCCGGCCCGCCCGCGCTGGCCTTCCAGGCCCCGCCCCCCGGCGGACTCAGGCGCGCCTTGCCGTTGCCTTCTCCTCTGCGTGGAATCCTTGCTGGCCAGAGGGCCCATATTTTGACTTAGGTTGCAAGCGTCGTGGAGGCCTGTTCTTCATTTCCGTTCTTGGGAGCAGGCCCTGCTGCCTTCTTAGTGTCGACTGCTGTCCGCTGTGGAGCTCGAGTGTTGTTCGCCTTTGTAATCTCACCACGTGTTTTCCGTTGGAATTGCATAGAATGGTTCGTGGATCGCCAAGGGCTGTTCCCTCCTTCTGCGTCCTCGGAGTAGATGTGCTCTTGGTCGTGCCAACGTCTCTCACCTTGGAGGTGGGGCTTCGAATGCTGGGCAGGTTGCTGGCCATGTTTACTTCAATAGCTATTGATTTTTTGCAGTTCCCCGTGAGGGTGGGGCTGAATGATGCGGCTATCTGGGGTTTTTGTCCGGCACTCCCTGCCCGCGCAGACGGGGCAGGGGCGCGATGGGGGCGGGGCGGCACGGGAGCCCAGGCGGGCTCCGCAGAATCCAGCTTGGTCAGATGATTGTTCAGACTGGATGTTCGCTTCTAGTCGGTTGCATAACAGTCGAGACATGATGTTCATCGTGCCATGCAGAGGAGGAAGAGAAGACGACAGAGATGACGACAAGGAGAGAGGCACACCTTACTGGCCAGACACGCCGGAGATAGCCCATAGAGGGCCGGATGGCATGGGTGGACAGGTAAGAATGTTTCAGCAAAGTGCTAGGGATGCGAGGCCCCCTGAAACCGCGAACCTCGCGACCCTGAAGGCCCGTGGAGACCCACACAGGCACGACCCGCACGACGCTGGTGGCCGCGGGGCTGTGAGAACGTTGGCCGCGGTCAAACGTACATTGAGCTTCACGTCCTGTGCCAGGAGCTGCCGTAAGTCTGGATGTCGCCCCCGGTCCCCAGGCTGTACTCGACCCAGTGGGGGACGTCGAGCACGTGCATGGCGGGGCACCAGTGGACGGCCCAGTTGTCGCCACCGAGGAGTGCGCCGATGCCCCAGGGCAGCGTGGTGCCCTCGCTTTGCCCAGCCTCTGCCTGGAGCCTGGAACTCCGCCGAGGGCCGGGAGCTCCCCGGCCAGGGCGGTCGGCGGCGGGCTTCGACACCGTCGCCCGCCGAGCGTCTCCCGGGCGGCACGAACGTGGGCCTTCTGGACGACGAGGCGTCGAGGGCACGGAAATCCTGCACGGCCTGTGCCGACAGGGTCCTGGTCCCAGTCTCTGCAGGGGCCTTGGGACACACCAATAAATACACACACGAATAACTGGATCCCCCTACATTTTCCCACATGTTCTGGGTTTTGTCTTCCCCCCCCACTTCCCAGATTTTCCCGTATTTTCCTGGAAATCGACGATTCATTGTGTCTGCGTGTTTTTTCCCCTCCTGAACCTCGGCAGCAGCGCTGCGGGGCCACCCCGGGCCCCCCAGCGGAAGCGAGTGCCCCTGCGCCAGGGGCGCGCGCGGCGTCGGCAGCCAGAGCGCCGCCACTGCAGGAAGGCTGGTGGGTGTCGTGTGCACTGCAGTTGTGGCACGGTCGTATAGGATGGCACGAAGCAGTCAACAGCAGGGCTCGAGGTAAACAGTGTGTTCCGTTGTCGTTCTGTTGTCGTCATCCCTAGTTCTGTCTTCGTTCCAAGTGTGCTGCAAAACGAAGTCAAAACGAAAGCGGCCCACGAAAGTGCCGAAACACCGTTTAGCTCGAGCCCTGATCAACAGTGTAGGCCGCCACCTGTGTTTGAGACAAGACGGCCACAGAAATCAGAGGAAGGCAGAGTAGGAGGAAGAGCCCGGAGTGCGGTGAACGATATCTCGCCTCCCTTCGCAGAGGCGGCTAACTGCGGAAAAAAACACATATGTTCCTGAGGAGACAGTTTGCCGTAGCGGAGGCTATTCCAAAGGGGATCAAGAGCACAGAGGCCCCGTGCACCCGTCCAACGCCTCGTGGACGGTGCTCGGCCGCATGCACATGGTAATTCAAGCGTCCAAGCCGCGTCCGCGGCAGGGCAGCTGGAGATGGCAACGGGGAGGCTGCCAACAACCGTGCATCGTGCGTACTGATAAATTAGTGGTGCAGGGTGGTGCTCATAAGGACGCTTCGAAAGCATTGACAGGAGTTGGCGCGGCTGGCGCGCCTGGTGCATCTGAAGCACGTGGCGCACCTGATGCGCGCGCGGCGCAACTCGCGCGCCCGCGCGCGGCGCACCTGCCGTCAGTCGATGGCTGTGCGTCGGATGACGGCTGCTGCCCATGCTGAATCTCGGGTAGTATCTCTGTTGGGTGAGTGTGCGAGACAAGTTCAGCAGCTCCGTTCGGGAAGTTTGCACCCCCCATGCCATCTCCCGTGGGGTCTGGATAAAGGATCTTCGCCAAGATGGCGCAAGAACCCAGGCTCTGGCCAAGATGCCCTCGGGACACGGCGAGGCACAAGGTGGCCACATAACGACTGAGGTTAGACACAGAACTCCCCAAGGATGCCCACAATATGCACAGATCACTGAAGCACATGAATGTGTTGGCTCTACGTGTCGCTCCTGATTGGCTTATGACGCATTCAGATGGCCCTACGACCACCCGCGAGAAACTCAAGAGGGGCCTGAAGGGCCCAATGACGCTCCCAGTCAGGCAAATATCATACCAACTTCACCTGACTGCGACATATAGTCGCCTTCAGCAGTGAGGGAACAGGGGTTCTGAGGATAGCAGGGCCTGAACCTATGGGCTGTCTCTAAGATTAGGTCGGGCATGTCCTCCTACAGGGGGACTTTGAACGAAAAATGAAAAATTGCCCAAGGTAATCCAGAATAGTCCAAAATCGTAAAAACCTCGTCCCCAGGCTATGTTTCATTATGTTTGAATATTCCTCCTGTAGAAGGTCGCGCCCGACTTCATCCTAAGACAGCCGTTCATCCCCGAGTTGTCCGCTGCTGGCCCGTTGGGCCCTGGAAAAGGCCCCAGTGGGCCGAACGCCCCGAATACCCGAGCACGTCTGCCCTTGAGAGCCCTTTTCCTTGGAGGCCTGGAAACGGGCACCAACACCAACACATGGGATTTGCCTCCACGGGGGGGAGATGATCCTAGATTTCGGTGTTGGTGGTAAAGTTCGGCCACCCTGGAAGCCAGAACGCAACCCCCACCGCCGAGATCGGGATCGCCTTAGCTCGGTGGAGGCACACCACCGATATCGGTGCTGGTGGGTGTCAAGCTCTAGGCCTGCGAATGTTCTTCATGCTTCGTCTACACGCAAGAGTGACCCTGGGTAAGAGTGACCTCTGGTGCGCGGCTTTTGGGGGGCCGCTGGGGGACCGAGCACAAGCGCACAGGACGCTGCTGATGCATCGCGTTCGGCGATCTGGGGACCAGTTTATGCCCGCACCAAAGGTCACTCTGGCGAAACGTTTTCAGTCCACGTGTGCCACGTGTCGCGTGTTGCGATTCGGGGCAGCTAAGTCGAAAATAAAATAACCCCTAGCCCGAATAACACGATGAACGCGTAGCATTAGGAACAATGAATATGGTCGGCTTGGTTCGATACAGGTCTAGAATAGACTCCCTATCCCTAATGCTTTTGGCCTCACTCTTACGTCTAGTCGAATGCTGGCGGAAAGAGAATCACGCCTGTTGCAGAACACAGCCTGCGTGACTGCGCGACGGCTCCTCAGGAGTCAGGCGCGCTGCGGCTGGCCGCGTGGGCAAAAAAATTGCGGCGGGATCCTCTTGGAGGGCTCGTCCGACAAGTCGCCGAAGTCGTCCCCGGCGAGTTCCCGGATGTCCTGTGGCAGGAGCGGGCAGCCGGGGAAGCCGATCGATTGGAGGTTGGCGGGTGAGATCGCAGTGGAACGGAGACCCCCAACCGGGAAATCGTTTCGTTTCGTTCGCGTCGTGCGTGCGGGCGAGGCGAAGCTGCGTGGGCGCGCGAGAGCAGTGAACCCGCCGTTGCTAGGGCGAAGTCTAGACAAATGATTATCCTCCACCCGCCCGTCCGGCGGTGGCTCGCGGTGTCCCGCGGTGTCCCGTGGTGTCCCGTGGTGTCCGCCGTTGCTAGGGCGAAGTCAAGTCAAATGATTCTCCACCGCACGCCCGTCCGGCGGTGGCTCGCGGTGCCCGGCGGTGTCCCGTAGTGTCCCGTGGTGTCCGCCGTTGCTACGGCGAAGACAAGACAAATGATTATCCCCCGCCCGTCCGTCCGTCCGTCCGTCCCTCTCTACGTCTGATTATGTCTCTCTCTCTCTCTCTCTTTCGCGAAGCTCGAGCTGGGTGACCGAAGGTATATCCCCGATGGCATCTCCTGCGTACAGCGAGCGATGATTGCTCCTCGACCGTGGACGAAGGTGTCAGACAGTGGATGGAAGTGGCTTCATCTCCTCGGTCCCCAAGCTCAGAGGGAGCAGGAGAGGGCGAGGGCGCGTCGTGCTAAGATCGACCCGAGAAGTCAAGGTCCACTCGATCGGCAAGTCGCCTCGACGAGTCGGCGAGCGCATCGGGCAGGACCGGCGTCGAACTCAACACGACTCGGATTGGATCGGCATGGGTCGAGTAGGAGATCGACTACAGAATGGTGTGCCCCAAAACTGCTTGTTTCATCGAATATACAAGAAGGGCGTGTGCGGCCTGTAAAGTTACGGAGCATTCTATGTATGGTTCGAAGATTCGACGGGGGGGAAGCGATTCCGGGGTAAATCAATGATGTAGTCAATCTCCTACTCGAACGATGCGCCTCAGCGCGCCAGGGCTGATCAAAAATTTCACACACGCGGTCTGGAGAGGCAGGCTGTGATGAGGGATGGGGCCCCGATGCAGGAATCCCACCAGCCCTCTGGGCTTAGGTGGTCTAGAGAGCTTTCTCTTCCAACCCCATTTCTTCCCCTTCCAGGAGGAGTTTACCCCTACCCCGCCCCCTCCCCTGGACTTCGACGGGGAGTTGCGCGAGGGGGTGAAGCGTCGAAGATGGCCCAAGACGTCACCAAGAGCTCTTCAGAGAGTCCAAGATGACCTCCAAGATTGCTCCTCCCAAGATGGCTCCCAAGATGCCTCAGGAGGCCCCAAGAACTCTCCACGACGGCTCCATGTGGCCACGGAGCCTCCCCAGGCGGCCGCCAAGATGCTAAAATCCACCCAAATCCTATGGAAAATCCATGTGGCTTGCGTTCTCGCCTTCTCGCTTCTGATGGCCTCCTGAGGCCTCAGGACGGCTCCTAGATGGCACAAGAAGGGCCCAAGAGGCCTCCAAGACGGCCCCAAGAGCGCCCAAGAGCGCTCCAAGAGAGCCCAAAGAGCGCCCCAAGGGGCGATGTGTTGGGCTCACGAAGGGGGGGACACTAATTAATGTTCCCCTCTTGTTTGATTGATGTCTTCCAAGACGGCTCCAAGAGCGCCCCTACAGCCCCCAAGAGCGCCCAAAGAGGGCCCCAAAAGTCGCTTTGACGGCCCCTAGAGGCGACCAAGGGACCTCCAAGAGGCTCCCTGGAGACTTTCAAAAGGCCCCAAGAGGATCCCCGACGCACCCAAGGCGCTCAAAGGCTGCCTTGGGCCCGCCAAGATGCCCCCCAGACGCCCAAAAGGCATCCAGAAAGCTTCGAAGCGACACCCGAGGAGACTCCGAGAGGCATTCAAGAGGCGTATATCTCTTATGTTCGCCACGTTGCTCCTCCTCCTCCTCCTCCTCCTCCTCCTCCGCCTCCAGCTCCTCCTCATCGTCCTCCTCCTCCTGCTCCTCCTCCTCCTCCTCCTCCCAATCCTCCTCCTTCTCCTCCTACTCTTCCTCCTCCTCATCCTCCTCCTGCTCCTCCTCCTCCTCCTCCTCCTCCTCCTCCTCCTCATCATCTCATCATCATCATCATCATCATCAGCAGCAGCAGCAGCATCATCATCATCATCATCATCATCATCATCATCATCATCATCATCATCATCATCATCATCATCATCATCATCATCATCATCATCATCCGCTTACCCCTCCTGCTAACTCCTGCCTCCTCACCCTCCCCCACCTCCTCCTCCTCCTCCTCCTCCTCCTCCTCCTCCTCCTCCTCCTCCTCCTCCTCCTCTTCCCCATCCTCCTAGCCTTCCTTCGCCTCATCCTCTTCCTCCTCCACCTCCTCCTCCTTCTCATCCCCCTCCTCCTCCATCATCATCATCAGCAGCAGCCGCCGCAGCAGCAGCATCACCATCATCAGCAGCATCAGCATCATCGTCATCATCATCATCATCATCATCATCATCGTCGTCATCAGCATCATCAGCATCATCATCATCATCATCATCATCATCATCATCATCATCATCATCATCATCATCATCATCATCATCATCATCATCATCATCATCATCATCATCATCATCATCATCATCATCATCATCATCATCATCATCATCATCATCATCATCATCATCATCATCATCATCATCATCATCATCATCATCATCATCATCATCATCATCATCATCATCATCATCATCATCATCATCATCATCATCATCATCATCATCATCATCATCATCATCATCATCATCATCATCATCATCATCATCATCGTTATCATCATCATCAGCATCATCAGCATAATCAGCATCATCAGCATCATCATCAGCATCATCAGCATCATCAGCACCATCATCAGCATCGTCATCGTCATCCTCATCATCAGCATCATCATCGCCATCAGCATAAGCATCATCAGCAGCAGCATCAGCATCAACACCATCATCGTCGTCATCATCATCACCATCAGCATTACCATCACCATCACCATCACCAGCATAATCATCATCAGCATCATCATCATCATCATCAGCACCATCAGCATCACCAGCACCATCACCATCACCATCACCAGCATCATCATCAGAAACACCATCAGCATCACCATCAGCCTCATCATCGCCATCATCAGCATCATCATCAGAAACATCATCAGCAGCATCATCATCATCATCAGCATCATCATTAGCAGCAGCAGCATCACCATCATCCGCATCATCAGCATCATCAGCATCATCATCACAATCATCATCATCAGCAGCATCAGCGTTAGCATCATCAGCAGCAGCAGCAGAATCGGCAGCATCAACAGCATCATCACCAGCATCATGAACAGAAGCAGCATCATCATCATCGTCGTCACCATCAGCGGCAGCATCAGCATCATACTCACCATCAGCATCGTCATCATCAGTAGCATCAGCAGCATCATCAGCATCAGCATCATCATCAACATCAACATCAGCACCGGCATCAGCATCACCAGCGTCCATGTAATCATCAGCATCAGCATCATCAGGATCATGAGCATCAGCAGCATCATCATCATCATCATCATCATCATCATCATCAGCATCATCATTATCATCCGCATCATCACCATCAGCATCATCATAATCCTCAGCAGCATCGTCATCATCATTATCAGCACCATCAGCATCATGATAATCAGCTTCATCCGCATCGTCAGCATCATCATCAGAAGAATCCTCCTCAGAATCATCATCATCAGCATCAGCATCAGCATCGCCATCATCATCAGCATCATCACCATCATAATCATCATCATCAGCATCAGCATCGCTGTCATCATCATAATCATCAGCAGCAGCATCATCAGCATCAACATCATCAGCATCAGCATCAGCAGCATCAGCATCAGCATCAGCAGCATCAGCATCAGCATCATCAGCAGCATCATCAGCATCAGCATCAGCAGCAGCAGCATCATCATTATCATCAGCATCATCGTCAGCATCAGCATCATCATTAGCATCATCATCACCATCACCACCACCACCACCACCATCATCATCATCATCATCATCATCATCATCATCATCATCATCATCATCATCATCATCCGCCTCCTCCTCCTCCTGCTCCTCCTCATCCTCCCTCATCCTCCTCCCCATCGTCCTCCCCTTTCTTCTCCTCCTCCTCCTCCTCCTCCTCCTCCTCCTCCTCCTCACCTCCTCTTCCTCCTCCGCCTCCTCCATCTCCTCCTTCTCCTGCTCCCTCCTGCCCCTCTCCCTCCCTCTCTCCATGCTGATGTCCAAGCCCCCTATGCTCAAGGACCCGATGATGTTCCCTGGGCGTGCGGTGGCAGCTAAGGCACATTGAGCCATGTCGGGCGGTGTCGTCTGCATCTCTGCATATCTTGTCATGGGGATCGGGCTCACTGGCGACAATATCAAGCTGCTGACGGCCATCGCGAAGTACATTGCGAAGCTGAACGTGATTGGGCAGGCGTGGGTCATAGATGCGGACTGGGACGTGGACCCTGAGTGTGACATCGATGACTGGTTCCTCGGGCTTAGAGGTATCCGTCGTAGCAACATCGAGCCGACATGTGTTCAAGCCACGCCTGGTACCCATCGTGATTGCTTTTCCGCGTCAGAAGGCTTCTCCCAGCATATGGGCTTCCCGTCGGTGGACAATGCAATTGATACGTTTCCGCACTTGCCTGTTGTCGCTGATGTGTCGCGAAGGGTCCGCTCCATGTGCTGCCGGGTTCCTGTGGAGCCGAAGCCTCTGCCTATCGTGCCGCCCGTCGGCTGCTCTGCGTGTCCACCAGTACGTGAATGGCAGCAGGTGCAGCGGAGGCGCGTTGAGGCCGAATCGGCCGACAGCCTGGCAGAATGCTGGGACGAGGTGCTGACAGGCCTCGAGACCGAGCTACTCGACAGACATGGGATACGCGAAGGTGCTGCTAGAAAGCGTCACCACGGCCATGCAGGTCCTCAGCAGTATAAGTGGCAGCAGTGGAAGGTAGCAGTTCCTAATCAGCCGAAGTCGCTGACGGCATGGAGGTCGCTCAAGAGGCGGCTTCGGCATTTTCGTACAGCGAGGGCGCGGCCGCAAGAAACCCTCGCAAGAAACCCAACCCTGAAAACCCGCGCGCGAGGTGCGCCTGAGGGGAATCTGGGAGCGCCCTGAACGCAGCAGCTTCTTAAACCGGTGCGGGAAGTCACCGCGCAGCGGGCGGAGCGAAGAAACCCAGGATACCCTGATGAAAAGCACATGGTTTCTTGATGCGCGCCCCCACTGTAGTGTGCGTGTGAAGCTCAAGTCGTGCGTGGACCAGCTTAATGGTGTAATCGTGAGCTCGCCTGAGGCAGAGTCCACGCTGATGTGCTTGAGTAAGTTGATTTATGATATGTTCGGCCACTTCAAGAGAATTCGACGTGGCAGGTGGATCCACGAATTTCTTCCGAAGGTGGCGGGCGATTTCTTTGAGGACCCCATCTCTAGCTTCTGCCGCGAGGGCTTCGATGATGTGGTGCAGCGGCTCATCGACATGGCCGAGGTGAACATCGCCGAAGGCATGGAGGAGTCTGCGTCTGGGTGGGCCAGGCGGGCCCAGGAGGCGTTCGTGAAAGGAGCTGGGAAGGCACATCGTTATTCCAGGATTCGTGAGTTGCAGGAGGTAGCCGATGATCGGGATGACAGGTGCCAACCCTTTGAGAGAGTAGATGGTTGTTTAGATGAGTGGCAGACCATATGGAATCTACACGGGCGTGCTGAAGCTGCATTGCCAGATGATGCTGGCGAGTGGCCGCTGCCCGAGCCAGTTACGGTCCAGCAGATCAGAGGAGTCCTCCGCAGTTTCTCGTCGACGGCACTGGGCCAGTTCAAGCTGCATCCGCGCTCGCTGGACGCGTGCTCCGACGCGGCGCTGGAGACGCCCGCGCTGCTGTACGCCGCCTGTGAGCGCCTCCTCTGCTGGCCTTGTGGCAGAGTGCAGCCTCGGCTGGCCAGGCTGGGCAAGCCAAGCCCTCTGGAGGCCACCGCCTCGTAGCGCTTTTGAATACTCTCGCTCGGATTTGGGGCCGCCTGAGGCGGCCGATCTCCCAGGATTAGGAAGCTCGGTACCGACACCCCGCAGTTTGATGGCATGGGCCCGCCAGGAGCTCGTCCGACGCCGCCTTTGCTCATAATGAGGATGCGGAGGTGGCGGGTGCGGTGGGTGAGTTCTCTGTGCCTGTGCCCCTCGACATGTATTAGTGCTACGGGTGTATCGTAGTATCCAAGCTTTTAGAAGAAGCCCGAGCCCTCCAGCATCCCTTGCGTATGCTTTGGATGGTGCTGTGTTCCTACCGTTGCCCTAGGGTCGTCCAGGCGTTCGGGTCTTCGAGCTCGGCTGTGGCTACGAACCAAGGGATACCGGCAGGGTGCAGCCACGCCAACACTATGATGCACCTCCTCTTGCATCGAGTCGCGGCGAAGTGCTGCTCGTGTTTCAAACCCATAGTCCCTCGGGATCTGATGGATGATGCTAGTTTCCAGAGGGTGGGTAGCGATTTGCAGCTGCCAGGGCCATTGGTGGCCGCGGTCCAATGGTTGTCCCGCAAAGCCTTGGCTTGGGGCTTCTTTTGCAGGTTGCCAACAAGGGTCTTGTTGCATCCACGGTCCGTGCTGCGGCCGAGATCGGCTCGACGGCAAAACTCAGTCGCTTGAAGAGCCACAGGCACATGCGGAACTTGGGGCAGGAGGTTTTCTCTCGGGCCGCCCACTGCGTGCACAGGAGCGCAGTAGGCTGAAGGGGGTGCTGTCACGAAAGCTGGAGCCGCCTCCTCCTCCTCCTCCTCCTCCTCCTCCTCCTCCTCCTCCTCCTCCTCCTCCTCCTCCTTCTGAAGCGTGGAGCCGCTGGTAAGGTTGGTGCCATGTGGCGCACTGGCGTTGTGCCCCCCGCGGGCGCACGCGGCGCGGGTGTGTCTGGGGTCACCGACGGCACCCTGATGGCCCTTCGCACGCTGGCAAGCTCGCTCGTAGGAGCTGAGAAGTCAGGCTCTCTGACGGCGTGGTTGAGGACACGGCGCGATCAGTGTTTCGATCCTGCTTATGATGCATGTGTCCCTTTGATCCAGAGGTATTGCGCCATGATCTGGAACGCTAGAATATCCTTGCTAGGCTCCAGCGGGCCTGGTTTGTGATTTCGGGCCGTGTCCAGGCCGCCCAGTCCTGGAAGGTTTGTAAAGGGCTCGTCTCAGCCGTTTTGCTGAGCTTGCGACGCGTAGGCTGGAGTATGAGCCCGGCACATGTAATAGTCAGCGGCGAAGGCCAGGTGCACGACCTGGTGCGCGAATGTCCTCGCGATGTGTGCGCTGCCTTGCGCCTCGGCATTGCTCGCTGGCAGGCTAAAGGAATGCTTCAGCACGTCCCCGAGGCGACTGGCCCCGAGGAAGTTTGGGTGAGGGGTCTTCGTCACGGTGTTCTGAAAACCTCGGGCCAGAAACGCCAAGGGGCTGCTGGGTGTGTCCTGGGCTCCGCGGCGTGGCCTCCTGCCCGTCGCAAAGCCGCTGGGTTGTGTGAGTCGTCCGACTGCCAGTTTTGTGGCAAGAAGGATGGTGGGACCCTGGGCCGCCTCCTTTACGATTGCATGCCTGTCATGGACTGCCCTAGCAAAAATGACGCTTTTTACCCTGAGGACGTCGTGGCATGGAGGGGTCTGCTCCGCGCCAAAGGGGAGGCTGGGCTCGGTGAGGCCGATTGGGACACGCTCGAGCTGGCCTACCGCTTTTCGCTTCAAAGGGTTAAGGTCCCCCCAGTCCCCTCGGAACTCCCCGTCCATTCCTGGGGGCTTGCCCAAGGGCCTTGGGGGCGGCGGATCTCTACCGACGGTTCTGGACTGGCGAGCTCCAGTCCCGAACGTAGACGGTGCGGATATGCCGCGGTCGAGATGGGCCTCCCGGGGCTCCCGCTTCGGGCCCCGTACGGGGCCCTTCGTAGCTGGCGCCAGTCGGTGCCCCGGGCCGAGCGGTTTGCGATTCTCCAAGCTCTTCGGCGAGGCCCCCAAAACGCCCAGGTTGTCTCCGACCACTTAGGCGCCGTGCAGGAAGGGCTCGAGTGGTCCCCTGCCCTCGCTCAAGGCCAAGCCTTGCACGCAGATATATGGCGCAACATTGTTGACTTGTTTCAGGAAAGCCAGACGCGTCCAACCTTCCAGTGATTCAAGCCGACCGTGAGTGGGACGAGATTCTGGACCTTTCTTCGGCCCAAGATATTCAGGATTTTCTTGGCAACCTCTGGGCCGAGTGTTTCGCAAAGCTGGGGTCCGAGAGCCATCCTGTAGCCACCACTGTAGTGGATGCTCCGAAGCAGCATCTGGCAGACATCAAGAGGGATTTCGACTTCCTGAGTCGTTTCGCCCAATCGATTGCGATGCTGTCGTCGGACCTCCCGCATCCTGTCGTCCCACCAGGGGACCGCCAACATTTGGCCCGTGCGGTGCTGGTTCAGCACGAACAGTTCCACTTTCCTGCGCTCGGGGAGTGGAGATGTAGGCAGTGTAATGTGTGGGCGCGCACACATGACTCCCTGCCGCAGCTGAGGTCAGGCAGTCGTCAAGTGTGTGAGCCCACTGCGGTGCAGAGGTTTCTTGCCTCCGGGTTCCTGCTGGCCCACGGGGCGAATGGGGTGCTAGTCAGACCTGAGGCGGTGCATGAAGCGATGTCGTTGGCCAGCGAGGTCCTGGGGCACGCACCTGAGCCTGCACCGCCTCAGTCCGAGGCTTTCAGGCATTGGAGGCAGCTAGGCCATGCCGTTGAGCGTGAAAGCCGTGTGGTTGTTTGCTCCCTGTGTTTTGCCTGATGGTGTGGGGCGTGACCTTGGCCTCGGATGCAACGGGCGCAGTGTCAATGCCAGCACCCGTGCGAGCCCTTCGCGAGGTCTGCACCCCAGGACTGGCAGGCCCCTGGAACCCCTTAGGGCCTCCCAGCCTGCCGCTCCCGTCGCCCCTGCTGCCGAGGCTGTGACAGCAGCTCCGCCATGCCAGTCGGCCTCCGCTGGTGCCGCCGCCGCGCTCCGCATGGACGAGACGGCCCTCGGGGCGGAGTCGGGGTCGGATTGATCTTGACGCTGGCTGAGCCAGCCTGGCCTTTGGCCCGTGCTGTTGCAATTCGTTCTGCTTTCAGCCATTTGTGTGGGGGGGGGGGGCATGTCAGGGGCTACCGTATGCCGCCTGCGCGAAGCCGCACGGTAGCCTGACAAAATATGGATTGCCCCCCCTCCATTCGGTCTCCTGCCGCCGCGTGGAGAGATGCCCGTCCTGGCTGGTAGCCTGGGCTGTGCACTACGTCTCTTTCGGCCTGCCCGCTCGTCCTCGATTTGTGCGCGTCGGCCTCGAGCCCTCGAGCCCTCCTCCTCCTCCTCCTCCTCATCCTCCTCCTCCTCCTCCTCGTTTTTTTCCACGTTATCCTCCCCATTCCTCCTCCTCGCCCTGTTCCTCGTCCTCCTTCTAACCCTCCTCCGCATCCTCCTCCTCCGATTCCTCCTCCTTCCCCCTGTTTGGGCACGACGATTTCTCCATCCCTGTGTTCCTCTGTATGCTCCCCCACGTCCTTGATCATGGCAACTCGTCTGGGCATCGTCTCTGGATGGGCTGCCATTCTCCTTTTTCATCCTCCTCCTCCTCCGATCCGCCTATTCCACCGCATGCTCCTCCACATCCCTGATCAACGCAACTCGCCTGGGCATCGTGTCTGGATGGGCTGGTGGAATCACGGGACGCGTCCAGAATTGCAGGGGTCATGGAACACGTCACGGGCACGCGACGCATTCAAAAGAAAGGTAGTGCAAGGACTAGCATGACAAGGTACTCGGCCCTCAGGAAGACCGCTAGCGAATCGATGTGACTCGCTCGGTCGGCGTGAAATTCTCCCGGGCAATGAAGGCGCCCAGGCGTACCGTGGCGACCAGCATCCAGGATCTCTCCTCAAAGCTTGGCGATGCTGAGTAACATACCCAACCACTCTTGCTCGTAACTCGGGGCACTGAGGCCCAGAACGTGCTGTCCAGCTCCAGCTCACGTGCCAAATCCCGCCTCTTGGCCTCAAAATGCGGACACTCTTGAAAAAGATGGCGGAGACTCGGCAACGGGCAGCTGCACCACTTACAACATTTGTTCACCTTCAGTCTAGTATACGTCTGGCAAGCACCACTTCGATAGATCATGACACTACGCATATCATCAGCAGTCAGGCGTTTCTCGTACTTCTGGTATATCTGGCTACTACTTAAATCAACGTCGACGTCTTCGATACCTTCAACATCGTTTCGTGTGAGATGTACTGCACGCAAGCAAGCTACACGAGCCACAGCACGTACTGCATGGGCCCCGCCTGGGGCCCCCGTCCAGAACTTATCCTGGGGATCACGCACTTGGGCGGTCACACGGAGCACTCGAGGATCAGCACCAGGAGGGACCCGCAGACAAACTCCCCGTTCGGCGTTGTGGTCGATATACTCTAGGTTTATCTGGGCGTAGTGGGCCCGTAGGGCCTTCCTCAATAACTCACTCTGGACCAGGTTCTCGGAGCGGACGGATTTCATGATCTGGAGACACGGCGAATATAACGGATGCAGCTGTACTCTCTGGGCCCACCAGCGGCCCGCACACCACCACGTATTTGCAGTTCTCAGAATAGCGTGAAATAGGGCCCCAGGAACCCACCGAGGGACAGGCTCGACCAATGGGGTCGCCCAGAGCCAGAGGGGCCTCACGTAGGCCGCGGCAAGCCGTTCACGGACAGCGGCGGCCCCTGGGAACGACTTCAGCACCCCCACGGCCACCTCGAGCTTTTTCCAGCCTCCACGAGGCCTGATCGGTTTGTCGGAGTTGGCGGGATCACACATCACCCCAAGGTGCTCTATGTAATTCTCCTTCCCCTCCTCCCAGTACTGGCGCTTCGACAGGTTCTCAACGGAACCTACATCATTGTCAAAAGCCTGGGCCTTGGCTAGACCCTCTGCAAGATCCTGCTCAGCTCGGACTCCACCCGCCGTCAGAGAGCGGTCGCCCATGTATGCCCACCCTCGGGCGGGCTCCGCCCGCCACGGGGTAAGCGCCGCAACCATCGCCCCAGGAGCACAAGAGTCTCCTTGAGGCAAACCTTTGACCACCCAAAGTGGCGACGACAACTCGTTCTGTACACAGCACACTCGAGGCCCCTTCCATGCACACAAGCAAAGATTGATAAGTGCTGCTGGGGCTCTCTCAGCTCGTAAAGCGGCAACTGCTACATAGTGTTCCACATTGTCATATGCTTTGTTCAAGCCATCTCTACCCCTCTTGTGGCCCCAACTGATAGCCATGCCGAAATGGCGTGGCTGACGCTGAAGCCTGATTTACATGCATACTGGTTCTCGGCGGCCGTCGGCAGGGCAACTGCTAATGCTGATAGCCAGCATCTCACTAAGCTTGACGCCACTGAAATTGGACGCGACTCATTCTCATCCTTCTTCGGGATCCCCACCACCCTCCATACGAAAATCTCCTTCAGGAGCCCACGATCGAGCTCCCCCTGGACCGACACCGCGTGGGCCGTGGTGTCGCACCAGACGAGGTACAACTCATCTATGATGAAAGGGGGCGATTTTCAACAACAAGCGGACCTCCGAGGCCTTCCACCCGCCCATACCTTCCGCTCCTTTACACTTTTAATGGCTGCTATGAACCCCTCTTTTGTTGGATACCAATCGTCGGGCTTGCGACTCATCGGGGTCGGTTTGTTATCCGCTCTCGCTGCTGCTTCCCATCGTCTCCAGTGTGTTAATTTGCTTTCGCTCTCGTACTGCTTGGGCTTCCAGACGGGCTCCCACCCGGCTCTCATCCCCTCGCTGTCGAACCCAGGGCTGGGGGCCCCTGCTTTGGGCCAGCTTCCAGAGATCGTTAGACCATTCCCGAAACCGAGCTCCCCAATGTTTACGTTTCTCATCCGCCACCATGCGCTCCTCGAACGTGATGACACGACTGACTGCATCCAGGAGTTGGCCGTGAGATGGCCACCCGTCCAGATGCCGAATCAACTTATCCTGCACAGCAGCGGTGTAAGCGCTCATATGCCGCAGGTCGAGGCGGGCGCCTGCACCCTGGTGGGCACGGACTTGGTGCGGACAAGCTCTATGTAATCGGCGCAGCCGTCGAATGGGCAACCGACTCAGCAAGACAGTGAGCAGGAGGATGAGCACAGGGTTTGGCGGTAGGATATGCCCCCTTATCCCGTTCAGCTGCACGTGATACTTTAACCCATCCCCTAGCTACTGGTTCTTCTAGTGCGTGCTCAGCTCTAGCATGCCATACTTTCCATTTCGTCGATATATCGGTATCAGGGCGAGGCTTCGGGACCATCGAGTTACATGCTTGCTCGGTATGCTTCTGCTCTGGCTCGTTTACGAACGCGATGGCGGCCTCCTCGTACAAGGCCGCATGCCGAAGGCGTGTGAGAGGACGTTGCTGAACTGGACACTGAGACACCTCGAAGATACACATGCCATGGTGTGGGACGCCCTCGATGAAGTGTGTGCCTATGTGCTTGGGGGGTTCATTATCTTCAGCCATCCACCGAAGACATCTGGACGGAGACGTACCAGCTGTCGTGGTAGGGCAGGTGTTTGACGTAGTAGACCAACCTGGGCCCACAAGCCTAGCATATCCAGAGAACCAATTCAGGTCCCCGACGAGGATGGTGTGATTGCTCAACTTCTGGGCCCAGTCGAGAGCCCTGCGCACCCAACTGCAATCTCCCCGAACAGGCCCATTGCCGCTCACGACGGCCACAGTCGCGGTCTTCACAGCTACGGCTCGGTGGTCGAGATCTTTATCACGCTGCACCGTCACATTGCCGATACCTCTGCGCCATGGGACTGCTGCCCCACCACGCCCCTGAGAACCAGACGATGACGGAGGAGGAGAAGGTGACCATGCAACTCCCCACCCGTGACTGTTGGCCAGCGATACCAGCCACTTGGGCCGAAGCTCCCAATTCTTGATTTCTTGCCATGCCATGATATCAACTTGCTTGACTTCTTTGCGCTTGAAGATTGCTGTTGCCCTTGCCCTGGTCAAAGCTGTGACGTTTATCGAAGCGATCCTGCAGGGTCCCGAAGATGGAGTAGTAGGTTGATTCCCACCACCGCCGCCGAGGAGAGGATCTTGACGCGAGGTGAAACGTTCAACAGAAACTGAATTAGCGAAACCTTCCACAGAAACTGAAGTAGTGAAACTTTCCACAGAAACTGCACTCAAGTAGCGTACAATGATCAGTACTGTGCCACGCGTAATAGCATCCAGCCGCAGAGCCCCACCACCACACGAGACGGTAGGCCACCTCGTCGTAGTACGTGGGCCTGGCTGCGTCCTAACGCCGTGGCGACGTAGCCCGACTGACGCAGGCTCGAGGAGCACCTGCCGTCGGGACTTGCGTTCTAACGCCTGTCGTTGGAGAAGATGCGAGTGCGTTCTAACTCCACGTGGCGACGTGAGCCCAACACACACAAACTCGAGGAGCACCTGTGGTCGGGACTTGCGTTCAGACGCCTCCTGTCGGGAAAGAGTCGATGGCGTTCTAACGCCTTGTGGCGACGTGAGCCCGACCAGCACAGGCTCGAGGAGCACCTGTGGACGGGACTCGCGTTCAGACGCCTCTGAAGGGCATGATGAACTTAATTCCATCGCTCGAAGATACCCACAATGAAACTGCCGACCAAGGCCAAACCAATTCCATCGAGGTAGTAACATGTACGTAGTCTCTTCCACGGCTAGTCAAGACGAGGCTGTAGCTGCTGCTGCTTCCTTCTTCGCTTGATGTATTTGCTTCCAATGCTCTTTCCTTCTTGTGTGCCACTCGGGGTCCATGATCCGCCTGGTAGCCATCCTAGCCTGTCGTGTTGCTTTCTCCAGCGGTGCCCTCCTGTGCGTGGCTTGGTGCGCCCTCGCATAGGCACCGCGAATGGCTCTGTACTTGGCGCGGGCAACGTCAGCTTGCGCTCGCCCCCAGGCGCCATGTACAGCTGGCTGGGCTCGTCGCTCTTGGGCACGCCGAAGGGCTCTCTCACGAGTTTTCTCCAAGATCTGCTTGCCTTTGTGCTCGCCCACGGCCACCTGGAGCAGCTGCTTGATAGTGAAGCGCACTGGCCGCTCGGTACACGGCTGGACCTTCGCATTCGCGATCCGCTTGCATGCGCCACACCTGGTGCACAAATATGACTATTTAGCCCCCTTTGCCCCACCACTCGTAGCAGCCTGGGTAACGTCCAGGTCACAGAAGGCGTCGCGGTACTCGGCAGGCTTGGTCAGCTTCCACTGGTTGTATCTCGTCTGAACAGCCTGACGGGTTCGGACACGATGACTAGCTTCTCGACGTATGGCGGCTGCCTTGGCCCACTCCTTCAGGTCACTCTGCGGCGGAGGTTCACCTCGGCAGGCACCCCAGTGGCGCTTTGCCTCAGATCTCTGCTGGCTGGAAGTAGCGCCTGGCGTGGGTCGCCAGCCGCACGTGGGACACCTCAGGTGATCTCCAGGCTCACGAAGCGCAGGTTCATCCAACTCATCATCCGATGCTGGTACTCCCCGTGCCCACGAGCTGCTTGAATCTTCCTGGCCGAGCTGCTGGCAGACGAGCTGGGGGCCCCGAGGATCCTGCGCGCCCGCTTCGACGTAGTCGAACCACACACCGAGGAAGCTCCACACCTGCTGAGTCCACCACCCTCGAGGTTGACGGGGCATGGTAATATCGCTTCCTTCCACTTCTTCATATGCTGAATCCACTGGCTTTTTCAACACAAGACGCTCATAATGCTTATTCTCCAATACCATCATCACCTGCTGCTTGAGCTTCTTCGCGAACTGTGGCGGGGGCCCATACAACATCCAATGACCATCATTTGCTTTTGCCCAAATAAGAATCTCAGTTTTTGTCGCCAAAGCTGCTGCCAAGACACCAATACTGTTGAACATCGTCTTACTTGTGGCCAGGGTCGTGATCAGATCCGCGCCGTTCTCGAGATTGTAGGTCTTGGGGCTTCTGGCGATCTCCTTAGATACCAAGCAGCGCACAATACCTGGGATACGACCTCCAACGGCCACATCCTCAGCAGACAATGGCTTTGCCTGCGGCTTCAAGTCGTTCAGGGCCGAGCCCAGGGCGATCGGGAAGCAGTCACCTCCTCCCGCATTCTCTTGTCGAGCGGCAAACTCAGCGAAGGGCTCGGTGGACGTGACCTTCGCCTTCTTGATGCTCTTGGCGGCCAGCGGGGCCCCCTGCTGCTTCTGGCCGGCGGTGGGCCCAGCTGAGCCTTCAGCTGATGCTGCAGGTCCGCCCGCAGCGGCTGGTGCAGCAGCAGGGGCCTCCTCCAGCACAACGTCGTCGTCCTCGGCGTCGTCGGCGTCGTCGTCCTCGCCCAGTCGCGGCCTGGGCAGCGGTGTGCCCCAAGCCGACTTGGGCTTGGCAGCACCATCTCCTTTCTTCTTGGGGCTGGTGTTCCTGATGACCATGGAGACCAGGACGCCCGATGTGAAGGCGAACGCGCTCTGCTCCGAGGCGCCCTCAAGATCTCCTCGAAAGAACCACTTGCGGACTCCTGATCTGGAGACTGCTTGGATGTTCTGGAAACCTCTAGCTTTGGCCCAACTCTCCAGGTCCTCTGGGCGGGACCATGAGTCAAGGCCTCTCGTGACGACCCATCTCGGCGGGATCGAGGACGGGTCAGACACCGCAACTTTATCAGAAATGATACCGATGGGCGAGTCGATAGAAGGGCGATATACCAAGCGAGCGCCTGCGGCCTGACCATCGGCCAATGCTCGAACACGTCGGGAATATGCCTTCGGGTCCTCATCATCCTTCTGCCTGACAAAACGTGGGAACTTCTTGGACTGTTGCTCAGTCAAGAAGACTCCTGTGGGCAGCACTGCTGACATTAGTGTGGCTCGAGACTTTTCTTTCAAGATCACTACGCACGTCACCTCTGTCGAATAATCGATGGCCCCTTTGACTTTCAAAATGCTTTTGCACTGCGCCGAATCGAACACCAAGGCTGGTGATGAGAGCGGGTCTCTCTGAGCCCTGCCATACATCTCTCCGTCGGCGTAGGCCCTGGCGATTGTGAGTCTGGCATTGAACGTGGCGATCCTCTTGGGCTTCTCCACGTCGTCCTTCAGGGTCGCTGGCAATGTCGCTTTCTCAGGCGCGCCATCGCCATCAGAAATAATCCACGCTTTGATATGCTGTGGACCTTTCGGCCCGTCAATCAAGACATCTGAATAGGTTGCCGTCGGCTCCTCAACCCATGTCTGCAACCCATCATTCTTAGAGAAAATCACATATGTGAGTGGGTGATCAGCTCCTGTCGCCCTCTTCCACTCTTGTGCACGTCGTAGTTCTGTTTCGCTTTGGCAAGTCACCACAGCAGGGCCTGTTAGTAACTTGTTTTTGATCGAAGATGCTGGAAAAATTGATACCCCCTTCCAAGCCAAGGACCACAATCTGTACGTCGTGCGGGCTGGCGTCGGGCTGGCCTTGGGAGCAGTCACAGTCGAGGCTATAGTCCTTGCTGTACCTGCTCGAGAAACGTGGGCGTCGATCATGCTCTTCAGCGTCACGATCACCTCAGCATCGGTTGGGGCGTACTTTGCTCCATCTGCTTGCCTTAACATACTGCGAATCTTAGCAAGCAAGGGTCCATCTCCGTGTCCAGCTTCAGGATTGCCTTTGTGAGCTGGTGTCGGAGCTGCCGTGGGTCTGTTCTGTCGCGGCCTCTTCTTCTTTTGCACTGATATCTGCCCCTTCAGTGCATCAAGTCGAAGCTGCATCAGTGCCATCAACGAAGAAAGGGAAGCTTGTCACGATTTAACCCTAGTCACAGCAGCACTATTCTTACCCCCTTTGCGACCACCGTCGCCGCCACCCAGCAGTGGGTCAGCATCATCATCATCATCATCATCATCATCATCATCATCATCATCATCATCATCATCATCATCATCATCATCAGTGGGAGGCTTCCCCGCCTCGAGAACCGTGCTTGAATTCTGATCGGCCTTCACGGCCGTACATGCGACACCCAGGTTCGCCTCGCTCAGGGCTAGCGACCCGTCGATCGCGAGGACGCCGCAATCAACGTCCAGGAGCGTCGCAGCTGTCGCAAAATCGCAGAGATCCTCGAGCCTCCAACACCTCCCGCTCATCGTATTTCTCCTCTCCTGCAACCTACGTGCACACCCCTTCAAATATCAGATCACCTCCTATCAACCAAGCGTGATATCCGAGCTGCGCGCCGAAGGTCGGGGACCTGCTGACCCGGGTCAATCCAGACCCGGGTCAGTCAGGCCTTGCAGAATCCTGCAGGGTCCTGCAAAATCCTGCACCCTAACCCGGGTCAATGCGAGGGATCCCGCAAAATCCTGCAGGATCCTGCACCCAAGCCTGGGTCCATGCGACCCTGGCCCTGCAGGATCCTGCACGATCGGGTGCTCTGGCTGACCCCTGTTTGCGTTGACCCCCGTCTCAAGGCTCCCGAGAAGGTACCTTGGAAGCACCTCCAGCGCGCCGCAGGAGTGCGAAGCATGGAGCTGCGGCTGCGCTCGCGCGTGTGCACTGCTCTGCGGAGCTCGGCGCCCTGGCGCGAAGGGCCGAGCGATGCCGACTGCGGGACGCTTTGGCCACACGGCCCGCCTCCGCAAAACAAAAAACCGCACGGCAGGGAGGAGGAGGAGGAAGATCGGCGGCGACGACAGGGGCGAATAGCCCAGGCGCGGCGGGGGCATTACGCGCATTCGCCCAGGAGCCTCGTCGAAGACACAGGCCATCGGCGCACCTGAATGCATGCATTGCTCTCCCCTGGGCCATTCGCCACTGTCGTCGCCTCCGAGGCAGGGAGGAGGACGAGGCGAACCCCAGACGCCCTGGCCGCGGCCCCAGACAGCGGAGCCCCGAGAGCCCCCCCCCCCCATGGAAAGACGCGCACGCTGGCCACCGGAGGGGCCGACGGGGTCGTGCGCAGCGCACACGACCGAAGCATGGCCACGGGAGTGAAGGTCGAGGCACGGGCCCCCAAGGCGAGGCCCCAGGGGCCCCAGTGGGGAGAGACACCACCAGGCGCAGCGCGCACTCCCAGGCTGAGGCCCCAGGTGTGAAGAGCGCGAGACGGACGACCCCGACGTGGGTCGGTGGCAGGCCTCCTGGTCCTCCTCCTCCTCCTCCTCCTCCTCCTCCTCCTCCTCCTCCGCCTCCTCCTCCTCGTCCTCCTCTTCTTCCTTCTCCTCTGTACTGTACTGTACCATATGGAGACAGCGTCAATGCAGCTCACTCCGAACACGAGTTGCCAATCGAAATTGCTGTCGGATCCATCCGACTTGCTTGCCCGATCACTCTCCTGGGCCATCAAGAGATCAAGCATGCTCTGATCGAGACTATACCGCGCCAGAAGCTCAGCCTCGATCCCGCGTTCCTCGTGGCCAGTGTTGAACCCAGCACCAGCGCGCGGGGGGGCTTTGAGACGGCGCTTGACCCCTCGCTTTGCGAGGTGGTACAGATTCATGCTGCTGGGCGGCAGCATCGGGCCGATCGTCCAGCCTCGACACTTCTCCGCACAGCTAGGAAGCAGCCCCCTCATCATCCTCCCCCTTCGTCGCTTCAGCGCATAGGTGTGCTCCTGGCATCTCTTTGTCAATCCTCCTCCTCCTCCTCCTCCTCCTCCTCCTCCTCCTTCTCCTCCTCCTTCCCCTCCTCTTCCTCATCCGATCCACCTCCTCCTCCTCCTCCTCCTCCTCCTCCTCCTCCTCATTCCTCCTCCTTCTCCTGCCCCCCCTCCTCATCCTCCTCCTTCTCCTCCTCCACTTCCTCCTCCTCCTCCTCTTCTTCCTCCTCCTCCTCCTACTGCTCCTCCTCCACCTCATCCTTCTCCTCCTCCTCCTCGCACGTAGCTCGGACCAAGTTCGTTCAGGATTACGCCTCCTCGACATCCGCTTGCTGTAAAACTAAGATCGGCCAGCATGACCAAAACATTGCATATCATTGTGTTCGATCCTTGGACACCCTCGGTCCGAAATGGAAAGGAATTACCCGGTGACGTACCCAACCCCTTTTCTAGACAAATGGCGAGAACATGTACATATACATAGATATATATATATATATATATATATATATATATATATACGTGTGTATACACATGTTTGTACATGTATATAAAGTAGAACCACGCGCGTTTCGCGCGCGCTAAGGTTATAGCAAGTATTAGTCGTAGTCTAAAGTGTTCGGCATCGGAGGACAAATATTGTCACACGGATCGTGCACGTCAGGGAGTTCCACCTGCGGCCCCAGAGACAGGCTCGGCTTAGGGTCCCCCCGCCCATGTCGGCACACCCCGCACAGGGATCGCGCCCCGCAGGGAACTCCACCTACGTCCCCAAAGACAAGGTTCCCAGAGAGGCACGCCCATCAAGCGGATCGTGCCCCGCAAATTCGCCGGCCCAACGGGCCAGAGGCGTGCTAAGATCTCCGGTAACTGGTAAACAGTATTTCTGGTTCGCGCGCGCGGGGCGGCCCCTGGGTGTCCCTGGATCAAAAGTACCGAGCCCGGGACACGCCCGGGCCACCCCCCCAGATCCTCCAGGATCGCCCCAAGAGGGCCCCAAGAGGCCCCCAACACAATCCAAGAGAGGTCCGAGACGCCCGAAGATCGCTCCACGGCGCCCAAGATGGCCTCCAGACGGCCCAAGAAGTCTCCAAGATGACCCAACAAGCCTCCAAGATGCCCCAAGAGGCCTCCAGGAGCACTCCCAAGAGGGCCCCAAGAGGCAAAAATCAATGTTTTTTCTTAGGTTTTGGACAGATCTGGGCGCTTCAACCTTTTCGGTTCCTCGACGCCCCTAAACGGCTCAAGAGGCCTCCAAGATCGCCCCAAGAGGGCCCAAGAGGCCCTCAAAAGGGCCCCAAGACGGCCCAAGACGGCTCCAAGACGGCCCCAGAGGCCTCCAAGACGGCCCAAGAGGGCCCCAAGAACGCCCCCAACACGGTCCAAGAGAGGTCCGAGACGCCCGAATATCGCTCCACGACGCCCAAGATGGCCTCCGGACGGCCCAAGACGTCTCCAAGATGGCCCAAGAAGCCTCCAAGATGCCCCAAGAGGCCTCCAAGAGAACTCCCAAGAGGGCCCCAAGAGGCAAAAACCTGTGCTTTTCCTTTGGTGTTGGACAGATTTGGGCGTTTTAACCTTTTCGGTTCCCCGACGCCCCTAAACGGCTCAAGAGGCCTCCAAGATCGCCCCAAGAGGGCCCAAGAGGCCCCCAAGAGGGCCCCAAGACGGCCCAAGACGGCTCCAAGACGGCCCCAGAGGCCTCCAGGACGGCCCAAGAGGGCCCCAAGAACGCCCCCAACACGGTCCAAGAGAGGTCCGAGACGCCCGAATATCGCTCCACGACGCCCAAGATGGCCTCCAGACGGCCCAAGACGTCTCCAAGATGACCCAAGAAGCCTCCAAGATGCCCCAGGAGGTCTCCAAGTGCATTCCCAAGAGGGCCCCAAGAGGCAAACAAACAATGCTTTTCCATAGGCTTTGGACAGATTTGGGCGTTTCAACCTTTTCGGTTCCCCGACGCCCCTAAACGGCTCAAGAGGCCTCCAAGATCGCCCCAAGAGGGCCCCAGACGCCCCCCAGAGAGCTCCAAGATGGCCCAAGACGGCTCCAACACGGCCCAAGAGGCCTCCAAGAGAACTCCCAAGAGGGCCCCAAGAGGCAAACAACTGTGTTTTTTCCTTTGGTGTTGGACAGATTTGGGCGTTTTAACCTTTTCGGTTCCCCGACGCCCCTAAACGGCTCAAGAGGCCTCCAAGATCGCCCCAAGAGGGCCCAAGAGGCCCCCAAGAGGGCCCCAAGAGGGCCCAAGACGGCTCCAAGACGGCCCCAAAGGCCTCCAGGACGGCCCAAGAGGGCCCCAAGAACGCCCCCAACACGGTCCAAGAGAGGTCCGAGACGCCCGAATATCGCTCCACGACGCCCAAGATGGCCTCCAGACGGCCCAAGACGTCTCCAAGATGACCCAAGAAGCCTCCAAGATCCCCAGGAGGTCTCCAAGTGCATTCCCAAGAGGGCCCCAAGAGGCAAACAAACAATGCTTTTCCATAGGCTTTGGACAGATTTGGGCGTTTCAACCTTTTCGGTTCCCCGACGCCCCTAAACGGCTCAAGAGGCCTCCAAGATCGCCCCAAGAGGGCCCCAGACGCCCCCCAGAGAGCTCCAAGATGGCCCAAGACGGCTCCAACACGGCCCAAGAGGCCTCCAAGACAGCCCAAGAGGGCCCCAAGAACGCTTCAAGAACGCCCCAAGAGGGGGTTCACGAAACAGAATTTCGAGCTCTCGGCCCTTAGAGGCCCCCGGGAGGCCCCAAGACGCCCCCGAAGGCCCCAAGAGGCCCCCAAGAGGCTCTCAAGAGGCCTCAAGAGGCCTCCAAAAGGCCCTCTGGAGGCCTCCAAAAAACCCTCAGGCGGCCCCCAGGACGCCTCCAAGACTCCAGCCAGACGCGACTTGGGAAACGCGGGTCGGGGTGGTCCTCCTCCCCCGCGTTCGGCTCCCGACGCCGCAGCTCCACACGGCAAACGACCACTCGGACAGGCGACCACGGTGCGACATTATGGGCCGGCGGAATGAGCGAAGCGATTAAATAACTGAATTTGCGGATCCAAAGGGAGCTTCATAGCGTTGCCCAGCTCACTTCGGCACCTATCACACGGATCGTGGCTCGCAAAGATTTCCACGGACGGCCCCAAAAAATAAGGTTCGCATCCAGCCCTCACGCCTACTTCGGCACACCTCTCACACGGATCGTGGCCCACAGGGATCTCCACCTAAGGCCCCAGAGGCAGGGTTCGCGCTGCGCCCCGCCCCCCCTCCACCCAGCCATTGCGGCATACCCCATCACGCGGATCGTGCCCACAAGGAGCACCACCGAAAGACCCAGAGACAAGGCTCGTACAACGCCCCCCCGGCCATGTCAGCACACCTGTCACGCGAATCATGCCCCAGAGCCTATGGCACCAATTGGCAGCTTCACATGGCGTCCCCCCGCCCATTCCGGAACACGCCTCGCACGGGGCGTGCCTGGAGGCGGTCCACCTGCGGCCTCAATGGGCGTGTTCGCGCGGCCCTTCACGCGGATCGTGCCCCACAAAGAGTCCAGCGCACCCGTGCACGCGTGCTCCGCAGCAGCCATCTTTCCGCATTGTCCCCCGGCGCGCAGTGTATGAACAGAGACCCGCGCCCTGCACTACACATGACTGCACAGGGATGGGTCCGTCGCTCTGAATTTGGGGCCACAGGATTCTTGGATACCTGTAGTACGGGGTTTCTTGGCCCCGGGGGGGCCTTCGTCTTCCTTTTCTGGAAGCGCGGGCTAGGCTGAAAGCCGCTCGCAAAAGCCGTTCGAAGAAACCGCTGGCACCGAAACCCCAAACTCGAAGCAACTGGATGCAGGCGGTGAGCCGTGAACCTGGTCACCGCCGGAAGCCTCGTAGAGATCCTCGCGCGCGTTGTATTCCTGGTGGCAACATCTTTTCGAACCAACGAATGCCTCACTGGCAAGCGTCCCTCCGCCCATTTGGGGACACCCCTCGCCTCAAACATTCTGTGGTTCTGCAGGTGGCTGGCTGGTCCGGTTGGCGTCAGCAGCTAAAGTTCTTGTCCCTCGAAGCATAGTAATGCCCCAGCATAAGAACCTTCCGCATCACGCGGCTAGAATAGAAAGTTCGCACATGTTCTATGAATTGGAAGATTTCACGACGAGCTCAATGGGAGTCGCGGAAGAGTCTTCTAGGAGCCCTCTTGGGGCAGCCTTACCCTCTTGGGGCGTCTTGGGGCCTTCTCGGCCCGTCGTGGGGCTCATTTGGGACCATCTTGGGGTCCTTGTGGGCGCCTCCGAGTCCCGCGCAGCCCTCTTGGTTTCATCCTGAGCGGGAAGCGATGACACAACGACTTCAAATAAGACTGCCGCGTGGTTTGGCTGATGTTGGTCGCCTGTATATCCTCGTGGGACCCCTGGGACCATCTCGGAGGCCGTCTGGCACTTTCGGGCTGCCCTGAGGCCCTCTTAGGCAACGATGGCGACGCCTTGGGTTTTATTAATCGGACCGTTTGAATTGGAACAGAACTCAGCAGGCAATGCCTGCGGTGCGAACGGCAATGGGCCCCCCTACTATATGCGGGTGTGTCCCACTGTCACCTCACACTTCTGCAAAGCTACCTCTGGAGGCCTTGTTGGTGCATCGAGGACGCCTCTTCGGGCGTCATGGGAGCCTCGTATCGCCTCTTCGGGCTGCTTGGGGCGGCTTCGGAGGGCATTTTGGCGCTCTCGAGGGGGTCATGCGTCCGCCTCTGAAGGGTATCGGGGGCAAAACAACGGAACGGCAAAAGACATAGGTTTTCTTCAAGTGTTTGGAAATCCTTGGCGCTCTGGTCGGCGGTTTGGGGGGCCTCTGGGAGGCATCTTGGCGCTCTCTTGGGGGCTGGTGCAGGCTTCTTGGGCCCTCTGGAGACTACCGTGGGCCGTCTTGGGCGCCCATGGGCCCTGTTGGGCCGTCCTGGGGATCCTGGGGGCCTCATGGCACGTCTTGGGGGCGGTCTTGGGTAGAGGAGGCCAGGAAGGAGGGATGTCGAAAGAGGCCTCGCAGGGGCCGTTGTTGGGCCTCTTGGGGCCGGTTTGGGGGCCTTCTGGGGCGTCGTGGGGGCCTCTTGTGGTCCTCTTGGAACCCCGTGGCAGCATCTGGGAGCCTTCTTGGGGCCTCCTGGGAGCCTCTTGGGGCGAAAGCTTCAAAATTCCGTTGGTGCTCCCTCTCTGGAGGCCATCTTGGGGCCGTCTCTAAGGCCTCTGAGGCCCTCGGGCGCACCTGGCTCGGGCCGCCAGGGGCAGGCCGTTCGGTGGCCCTCCTGGGCGCCCCTGGGCCCGTCCTGAGGCAGCGTCGGAGGCCTGTCGGGCGTCGGAGCCTGCCCGGGGCCGTCCTGGGCGCCTTCTTGAGGTCTCCGGGGAGCTTCATGAGGCGGTCGACCCTCTCCTCTTCCATGCGAGCAAACTGTCCGGAAGAGCGGCTGCCCACGGGCTCCATTGGCCCGGCGGCCGCCCCGAGTCGGCTGCACGCAGGAGTGGCCCTGCGCGGGCTCCGAAGAGTCGGGCTCCGAAGAGTCGCGGGCTCCGAAGAGTCGCGGCCCAATGGCGAAGAGAACTAGCCATTTCGGTTCATGCCCCCCCTCCGGAAGCCATGTTGGGGCCGTCTTTAATGCATCCTCGTGGGCCGTCTTGGGCGCCCCTGGGAGCGTCACGCAGCCCTGCTGGGCCGTCCACGGACCTTCCAGTGGGCCGTCTGGCCCGTCCTGAAGCGGTGTCGGAGGCCTTGTGGGCCGTCGTGGGATGTCAGGATGGGCCGAAAACATTGAAAAATCCGAGCGGGAATCAATTATTTTTGCTTTTCGCGGGGCACTCGTCTGGGGCCTCGGGCGCCCTCTGGAGCCTGCCCGGGGCCGTCCTGGCGCCTTCTTGAAGCCTCCGGGAAGTTTCAAGGGGCGACAAATTCGAAGGTTCATGCCCCCCCCTCTGGAAGCTTCTTGACCGCCTCGTTGGCCGCCTTGGGCGCCCCTGCGAGCGTCACGCAGCGCTGGTGTGCCGTCCCGGGTCCTTCGTAGGGGCCGCTGGGCCCGTCCTGAGGCGGTGTCGGAAATGTCGTGGGCCGTCGCGGAGTGTTAGAATGTGGACAAAGAGAGGCCACCGGAAACATTGAAAAACCTCAGCGACATCACTGATGTGTGCCTCTCGGGGAACTCGTCTGGGGCCTCGAGCGCCCACTGAAGCTGGCCCGGGACCGTCCTGGCGCAGCCTGGAAGCCGTCGGAGGCCGTTCAGAAAACATCTTCGGCGCTCCTGGGGTGTGCTAGACCCAGTCTGGCAGGCTGTCGTAACGAGGCCACTTTGGGAACCACGAGGGCGCTCCTGGGGCCACTGCGGCACCCATGTGTACCGGTGGTCTCGGTCCCGGGTCCGCCCGAAGCCTACTCCGATAAACGTACACATATGCATACTAGAACCATCGCGCGCGCTTCGCGCGCGCTCAAGTTCTAGCTAGGCTTGATAGGCTAACTAATGTAATATCATGTTGGTCGCTTCTTGCGTCCAGGGACTCCCTTGGAGGCCCTGCTCAACCCTCGGAATCATGTAGAAGGAGAAGTGCGGAAACGCAGAAATCATCAATTTCCTTTAGGTGTTCAACGATTTGGGGCCCTCAATGGCTTCCTGGGTTCTTTTTTGGGAGGTGAGGGGGGTCTGAATTGTGGTCTGTTGTGCAAGAGTATAGACTGGGGGCCAAACTTGGAAAAACAAAAAAAAATGTTGGATTTCCATGCGTTTCCAATTCATCGGCGCTGTTCGGCGCTGTCTTTTGTTTGTGCCTCGCGGGTTTTGTTAGCCGGGCCCCTCAAGGGTGTGGGATCTTCCGGACCCCCTGGAGCTTCTGGAGGCCTCCTGGAGGCCTGGAGAGCCGCCGGAAGGGTGTCTCGGGCTGCGCGGGAGCGTGTTGGGCCGTTCTTTACGTTCTGGGGGCTCCTTGAGGTCGTCATGGGCTGTCCTTCGGCGTCTTGGGGTCTTCCCCCCGGGAAGCCATGAGGCGCGATACCGGCCAGATGTCAGGGGATGTGTGGGACCCTCGAGTAGGAGTCCCACTTTGAAAAGAAAGGAAATTCTGGGAATTTCGAGTTAAAAAAAAACACCCTCGATCTTCGAGGGTTGGAAGCGGGAAAACGTAAGAAGGAAAAGCGTTAGAAAAACCATAGGAAATCTACGAGTTTACCCTCTTTGGGCTCTCTCGGGACGGCTCTCGCAGCTCTCTTGGGCTGTTCTTGGAGCCTCGTCGGGGTCTCGTTGGGGCCTCTCAAGGATCGGGGGTGTTGGGGGCCTCTGGGGGGTCCCGGAGGCCTCTCGGAGGTCTCTGGAAGCCTCCTGCTCCCGCGCTTGGGCCCATCTTGGGCCTGTTCTGGGGTGGTCTGGGGATGTCCTGGGCGCCTCTTCGGCAGTCTTGAAGCCTTCTTGGCTCGTCTCGGGGCCGTCCTGAGGATCTCTTGGGTGGTCTTGTGGCGGTCTTGGGAGGCTCTTCGGCGCTCTTGGACACTGGAAGCTCGAAAACGCGAGAAGCCCAAAACATTGAAAAAACCCATGAGCATCTACGATTTGGGCCTCTTCGGGCCGTCCCGTGACACCTATCAGACCTCTCTGGGGGTCTCTTGGCCGTCGGAAGGCTGACTTGGGCTGCTTGGGAGCGTCTTGGGCCATCCTTTCGCATTCTGGGGGCTCCTGGGGGGCGTCTTGAGCCTTCTTGGCCCGTCTTGGGGCCGTCCTGAGGATCTCTTGGGTGGTCTTGGGAGCCTTTTCGGCGCTCTTGGACCATTGGAAGCTCGAAAACGCGAGAAGCCAAAAACATTGAAAACACAATGAACATCTACGATTTGGGCCTCTTCGGGCCGTCCCGTGACACCTATCAGACCTCTCTTGGGGTCTCTTGGAGGGAACCTGTGAGCCAAGAGAGCCGTCGGAAGGCTGACTTGGGCTGCTCGGGAGCGTATTGGACCATTCTTTCGAATTCTGAGGGCTTCTGGGAGGCGCCTTGGGCCCTCCTGGGACGCTGTGGAGGCTCCCCGCAAAAGCCGGGGGAGCGGTACCGGGAGCGTCCCCGAGATGTGGCGGGGAGGGACCCGGGGCCAGGGGGGACGGTATATATTTGCATTATACAGAACCGCGCGCGCGCTTCGCGCGCGCTTGGGTTCTAGCGCATGCCATAGCGTTGTGAGCTGCGCGTGCTTTTCGGACAGGCTCATTCCATGCCTTGCCCTACCTCGTCCTCCAATATTCCTTATACGTCCTTCCTCGTTAACCCTCCAGACTCTCTCGGTTGTCCTCGCGTTTCGTTTCTCGTCTTGCTTGGGATTATGCGGGGGCTTCGAGCTGTTCAGGGCCGGCGTGGGAAGATATTCAATATGAAGTGGGCTGGCTTGAAATGTACGTGTCTCTTGTGAATCTTCCTGTTGGGGCTGCCTTGAAGGCCTTGGGGCCCGCTTGGGTCCCTCTTGGGCTCTTCTTCGAAGTTGTGGGGCCGTCTCGAGCCTCGGCGCCATGTGAAGCTCTCCCGAAGCCATCCGAAGGAGACGAGCGTGAGATTTACTGAACATGGACAAACCTGAATGGTTTTTGCGTTTGTGGCTCTCTGGGGTCATGTGGGAGGGCCTTTGGGAGTTCCACTGGGGCATCTTGTGGCCCCTGGGGGCCGCCTTGAAACATCTTGGAGCGTCTTGGACCACTAAGGGGCCATCTTGGCGGCAAAAGTGCCTGGGATGCAGCGGCCAGCGCTACACATGAGCTGCTACCTTGGGCTGCAGCTCGCTGGATTCTGCTGCGTGAAAGGCGCTGCTACTCTGGGCTGCAGCGCAATGCAATTAAATACCCCGGCATTACCTATCCCACACGGCATTTGAACGAGAGATGGACATGCTTGGTTTGCGCATGAATTTCTGTCCTGAGTCCTGAATGGATGACCATCGAACCCAAATCCAAAATTCCCAGATTCCTTGGGGCCTTCGAAGGCTCCGCGAAACCGTTAAGAAGCCGGGAGGCGCGGTACCCGCCTTGATGTCAGGGGATGTGTAAGACCCCCGAGAAGGAGTCCCACTTTATGAAAAAAAGGAATTCTAGAAATTCCCTTTTTTGCAAAATCCTCCATCTTTGAGGATTGGAAGCGGGAAAACGTAGGAAGGCGAAAAACATTGGAAAAAAACATGGGGAAATAACGATTTTGCCCTCTTTAGGCTCTCTCGGGACGGCTCTCGCAGCTCTCTCGGGCTGTTCTTGGAGCCTCGTCGGGGTCTCGTTGGGGCCTCTCAGGGATCGGGGTGTGTTGGGAGCCCCTGGGGGGTCCTGGAGGCTTCTCGGAGGTCTCTGGGAGCCTCCTGCTCCCGCTCTTGGGCCCATCTTGGGCCTGTTCTGGGGTGGTCTGGAGCTATGCTGGGCGCCTCTTCGGCAGCCTTGAAGCCTTCTTGGCCCGTCTCGGGGCCGTCCTGAGGATCTCTTGGGTGGTCTTGTGGCGGTCTTGGGAGGCTCTTCGGCGCTCTTGGACACTGGAAGCTCGAAAACGCGAGAAGCCCAAAACATTGAAAAAACCCATGAGCATCTACGATTTGGGCCTCTTCGGGCCGTCCCGTGACACCTATCAGACCTCTCTGGGGGTCTCTTGGCCGTCGGAAGGCTGACTTGGGCTGCTTGGGAGCGTCTTGGGCCACCCTTTCGCATTCTGGGGGCTCCTGGGGAGCGTCTTGGGCCTTCCTGGAGCGCTGTGGAGGCTCCCCGGAAAAGGCTGGGGGAGCGGTACCGGGAGCGTCCCCGAGATGTGGCGAGGAGGTGTGCGACAGGGGGTGCGGTATTTATTCATATATATATATATATATATATATATATGAGAGAGAGAGAAGAGAGAGAGAGAGAGAGAGAGCGTGATCCACCGCCGTTTACTGTGGAAAATTGCAACCTTTTCCTCCAGAACCCGGGGGTCTCCCCCCCCCCCCCCCTCCGAAAATCCCCCCCCCCTGCTGGAACCCCTCCCCCCCCCCCCCCCCCCCTCCCGGCAAAACCCCCCCCCTCCCCTAACCCCTCCCCCCCCCCCCCTCCCCCTCGAAAACCGAGGGGGGGTCACTACCGGTTCGAAACCCCTCCCCCCACCCCCCCCCCTCCGGATCCGAAAACCGGGGGGGGTCACTACCCGGTTGGAACCCCCCCCCCCCCCACCCCCCTCGAAAACCGGAGGGGGGTCACTACCGGTTCGACCCCCCCCCCCCCACGCACCGCCAGCAAACGACTCCCGGTCCCTACCACCGCTCGCATCACATCCCCCACTGTTGTTCCCAGCACCACTGTCCTCACCACCACTGTCCCCACTGGTTCCACCACCGTCCCTATTGTCCCCACCAGTGCCCCCACCACTGTCGCACTGTCCCCACTGTTCCCACAACTGTTCCCACCACGGTTCCACTCTCCCCACTGTCTCCACGGACCCAACCACTGCCTATCCCCACTGTCCCCACTGTCCCACTGACTCCTCCGCTGTCCCACTGAGCTGTCCCACTGTTCCCACCACTGTCCCCACTGTCCCCACCACTGTCCCCACTGTACCTCTGTCCCATTGTCCCACCGCCGTCCTCGCCACCGCCTTTACCAGTGTCCCCACCACCATTGTACCCTCCACTGTCCCAGTGTTTCCACCTCATTCCCACTGTCCCCACACCACTGTCCCCACCACCACCGTTCCCACCACTGTCCACTGTCCCCCCTGTTCCCACCATTGTCCCCACCACTGTCCCCACCACTACCGTCCCCACCACTGTCCCATTGTCCCCCCACTGTCCCCACCACTGTCCCGCTGTCCCCTCACCACTGTCCCCACCAACACCGTCCCCACCACTGTCCGCACCCCCACTCGGTTTTCGAGGGGGGGGGGGGTTCGAACCGGTAGTGACCCCCCCCCCCTTTTCATGATGAGCTGGGGGGGGGGAGAGGGTTCGAACCGGTAGTGACCCCCCCCGGTTTTCCGAAGGGGGGGGGGGGGGTCGAACCGGTAGTGACCCCCCCCGGTTTTCCGCCAGCAGCGGTAGAACACGCTCTTTCATATATATATATATATATATATATATAGATATAGATATGGAAGTGTGTATGTATGTATATATATGTGTATATACATACATACATACATACATACATACATACATACATACATACATACATACATGCATGCATGCATGCATACATACATACATGCATACATACATACATACATACATACATACATACATACACATACATACAGACAGACAGACTGACAGACAGAAAGACAGACAGACAGACAGACAGACAGACAAACAAACATACAGACAGACATACATGTGTCACAGACACAGGAAAAGCTGTGCGGAAAAATGTTTGGAGTTTCTCAAGCAAGTGCGGACTCCAGTGGCAACTGCTTGAGGCACCGCCGGGGACGGACCTTGTGTCGAGTGTGGGAAGTCGGACCAGCTCTCTGGTCGACCCTCTTGGGCGCGCCCTGGGGCTCTCTTGGGCCGTTTTGGGGGGCCCATTGCGGGGCTGTTTCGGGGCCTCTTTGAATGTTTTTGCAGTTCTCTTAGGGGCCTGTTGGGGCTTCTTGGGCGCTTCTTGGAGCCTCTTGGGGTCTCCTGGGGGCCTCTTGGGCCAAAACGCTCGAATCTTCGGTTCCTCGTCCCCGTCTTGGGCGCCGACTCGGGGCGTTCTTGGGCGGTTTGGGCGCCTCGGGGGCCATCTTGGCCCCCTCGTGGGTCGTCTTGGAGCCCTATTGGGCGCATCCTCGACTGGTTTGGGTGCCTCTTGGGCCGTCTTGGACGCAGTGGAAGCCCAAAAGGCGATCACGCCAAAAATATAAGTTCTCCCATAGGAAATCGACGATGTTTGCTTATTTGGGCTCTATCGGGGTGCCTCTTGGGGCGTCTTCGAGGCCTCTTTTGATGTGTGTTTTCGGGTCTCATGGGGACCTCTTGAGGCTTCTGGGCCCCTTCTTGGAGCCTCTTGGGGTCTCCTGGGGTTCTCTTGGGCCAAAATGCGCGAATTTCCGGTTCCTCGTCCCCGTCTTGGGCGCCGCCTTGGGGTGTTCTTGGGCGGTTTGGGCGCCTCGTGGGCCGTCTTGGCCCCCATCGTGGGTCGTCTTGGGGCCTTCTTGGGGACATCCTCGACCGGCTTGGGTGCCTCTTGGGCCGTCTTGGACGCAGTGGAAGCCCAAAAGGCGAACACGCCAAAAATATAAGTTCCCCCATAGGAAATCCACGATGTTTGCTTATTGGGGCTCTCTCGGGGTGCCTCTTGGGGTGTCTTCGGGGCCTTCGGGGGCCTCCTCGGCGTCATGGGAGTCGTCTTGAAAGGCGTCTGGAGCCATCGCTGCGGCCTCCCGGGGCCTCCCTGCAACCTCTTGGGGCCCTGTTGGCCCCAGGTCACAAAGGAAAATTACGCCCTGGCCCCGTATTTGTGGTCGTGGCGCCGGCCCCCGGCCCCCAGTCCCTCGGAAACGAGCCCACGACGCGAAATCAATATCGAAGATGGGGCCGAGTGCTCCCAGAGACCTCTGGGGTCGAGTGCCCCTTCCTTTCCCTCCTCTTATCCCTCCTCCTTCTGTCCCTCCTCTCCTTCTGCATGTCCTCCTCGTCTCCCGCATATTCCGGCTCGCACCTCGAACGGGTCGTGCCGAACAGGGACTTCAACCGACGGCCCCCGGCAATGTTCGCATCCGATCCACCCGAGTCGGCACACCCCTGACACGGGTCTTGGCCCACAAGAAGATCCACCTACGGCCCCAGAGACAAGGTTCGCATGGCATCTTGGATGCCTCTCTCGCCGGCGCATTAGAATCAAGTTATGAGCCTCTTGGGGGCCTCTTGGAGGCCTCCTGGGTGCGTCTTGGGGTGCTTTGGGGGGCCTCTTGGGGCCTCTGGGGGGCCTATCGGCGCCTCCTGGGGGCTCTTGTGACCGAAAGTTCGGAAATCGAAAGTGGCTGTCTTCTTCTGGGACCCCTCTCGGGCGTTTCGTGGGTTTCTCTTGGGCCGTCTTGGGGCCCGATTGGGCCGTCCTGCGTTCCTCGTAGGCCGTCTTGGAGCTCTCTTGGGGGCCTCCTAGGCAGTTTTGGGGGGCCTGTTGGGCCGTCTTGGACGCGGTGACAGCCCAAGAGGCGATCATGCGAAAAATATACGCTTTCCCATAGGAATGAAAGGATTTTAGTTTCTTGGGGCTCTCTTGGGGTGCCTCTTGGAGCATCTTGGGGTGCTTTGGGGGGCCTGCTTGGGGCCTCTTGGGGGCGTATCGGCGCCTCTTGGGGCCGAAAGCTCGGAATTCGAGAGTGGCGTTCTTGCTCTGGGACTCCTCTCGGGCGCGTCCTGGGGCTCTCTTGGGCCGTCTTGGGGGCCCATTGGGCCGTCCTGGGCTTCTCGTGGCCCGTCTTGGAGCTCTTTTGGGGGCCTCCTAGGCCGTCTTGGGAACCCCTTGGGCCGTCTTGGACGCGATGACAGCCCAACAGGCGAACATACGACAAAAATACGTTTCCCCAAAGGAATGGGACGATTTTTGCTTCTTGGAGCTCTCTTGGGGTGCCTCTTGGAGCGTCTGGAGCGTCTTGGGGTACTTTTGGGAGCCTTCCGGGCGCTTCTTGGGGGCTTCTCGGCGCCTCCTGGAGCCACTTGGGGTCGAAAGCTTGGAATTCGATGGTGGCTTTCCTCCTCTGGGGCCCTCTCGGGCCCGTCTTGGGGACTCTCTTGGGCCGTCTTGGGCCCTTCGTGGGCCGTCCTGGAGTTTTCTGGGGCTGTACTAGGGCCCTCTGGGGCGCGTCCTGGGCCGTTTTGGGGCGGTCTTGGGAGCTTCTGAGGTCGTCAAGCACAGACCGACAGCGAAAACAAGCAATACGTTAAAAGTATACGTTTTACAAAAGGAATGGGGCTATTTGGGCCCCTTGGGGCTCTCTTTGGGGCCCTATTGGGGGTCGCTTGGGGTGTCTTGGGGGCTTCTGGAGGCCCCATGTATGCCTATCGGCCATGGTCAGGGTCCCCGTGCGGGGTCTGTTCAGGAGCCCTATGGGCCTCCTAATGGGAAGAAGCTGACAACTCGGGACCGCGCTGAACACAGACCCATCAGAACTCCGAACCCGGCTGATCTCGGACCCCGGCTGCATGGGTGATCTCGGACCCGCGCTGAACTCGGACCGGCTGAACTCGGACCGGCTGATCTCGACCCAGCTGATCTCGAACCCGGCTGAGTCTCGGACACCGGCTTGAACTCGACCCGGCAGATCACGGACCCGGCTGATCTCGGACCCGCAAGCCTCCGGCGCTCCTCCCGGCTTCCGGCTGGGGTTCTCCCTCCCGCCGTTCCTCCCGGCCTCTGGCCGGGGTGCTCCCCGCCCGGCTCCACGGGCCGGCGCTCCCCCGGCCAGCGTCTCCTCGGCGTCTCCGACCCGGCAGATCTCGGACCCGGCTGATCTCGGACCCGGCTGATCTCGGATCCCCGGCTGAACTCGGACCCGGCTGATCTCGGACCCGGCTGATCTCGGACCCGGCCTGCCTCCGGCGCTCCTCCCAGCTTCCGGCTGGGGTTCTCCCGCCCGGCGCTCCCCCCGGCCTCTGGCTGGGGGCGCTCCTGGCCCGGCTCCACGCCGGCGCTCCCCTGGCCGCCGGCGTCTGCCCGCCATCCCGCCGTCTCGGCCCCGGCTGACCTCGGACCTGGTCCCGCCCGGGCGCTCCCGGCGCGCCCGTCCTCTCTGGCTGCACTCGGACCCGGCTCATTTCGGACTTGCCTGAACTCCGAGTCGGTTGATTTCGCTACTGGCTGATCTCGGACCCACCTCCTGCCAGGTGCGATCCCGCCGGTCCTCCCGACTTCCGCCTCGGGTTCTTCCGGCCAGCGCCCTCCCGCCTCCGGCGCTTTCCCGGTCGGCGTTTCCTCGGCGGTCTGGCGCTGTCCCGGCTCTCGGCCGGCGCGCCACCAGCGCTCACCCGGCGGCTCCGGCGCCTCCCCGGCGCTCTCCTGGTGCCTCTATGTCCGCGGCGAGCACGCGAGAGCCCCATGTTGAAAAGTAACCTCCCTCCATCCCTGTCACTGCGACAGACGTTCACGACGATTGTCCGCGGCCATCAGGCGAGAGCCCCATTTTGGAAAGGAACCTCCCTCCACCCGTGCAACAGACTTCAAGACGATTGCACGCGGCGCTAAGACGAGAGCCGCATTGTGAACACAAACCGCCCTCCATCGTGTAAATGTTGCACAACAGTACACTTCAGGATCATACATGGCGATCGTACATGGCAAGGGAGTCTCTGGCGAAACGCCTGCCTCCCCCCCCCCTACACACACGTTCCGTGGTGCGCCAGGGAGGATTTCTTAAGGGGAGAGGATGGAGGAGGACGAGGAGGAGCGGGAGAACATGAAGAACGGGAGCCGTGGCCGTCTTACGGGCTCTGTGGCCGCCCTGTTCGTGCGTGTGGGCGGTTTTGAAGGTGTCCTTGGGCCCAGGGCGGGCGGCCCTACAGCACTTCCTCAATCCTTTCACATGGGCCACAGGAGCATGCTCAGACGCCCACGCCGTACAGGCATGCACTTGAATACTGACGTGCATTTTCGCGCGGTGGCTCTCAGGCTCAGAATGGCCATGGCAATGTCGACGGTGATGATGGCAGCGACGGCGGACTACGATTCCGACGGCGACGACTGCGGCCGCGGAGACCATCACGACGACGACGTCGACGACGACGACGTCCTCTTCCTCCCTCCTCCCTGCTCCTCCTTCCTTCCCTCCTCCTTCCTCCTTGCTCCTCCCCTCCCGTCTCCTGTGCAGGAGACTCGGCGGCAGCTGTAATCCCGGGAATGGGTTCCAGGGGATCTTTCTCCGGCCTCTGTGGCCTTGCACTCTGTGTCTTTCAGGTGTGGCATGCGTTGTCATGCCTTGCGTTGTCATGCATTCCATTGTTGTGCAATGCAGCGCAGCTCCTTCCAAGTTTCCATTGCACTGCCTTGCATTGTTCTGCCTTCTGGACTTCGCTTTGCGATACATTGCATTCCATTGCGATCCATAGCATTCGCTTTGAGTCCTTTGTGGGTTTTCCATTATGCCCTCCGCCTACACCTTTATGTAGTCGCGCCATTCCCAACCCAACCACGTTTTTTTCACAGGGACCTTGGCTCAAGCGTTTCCTTTCGATCGCACTGCCTTCTGCCAGCCATCCGGTCCCATGGCATCCGCGACCTTCCGAGCGCTGCCCTCTTGCTTGATTAGCCTACGGCGTCGAGAAGACAAGCGCGACGTTGCCTTCCAGGTGGCAGCCGGTCTGGGCATCGAGCCGACGTGCTTGGCGGGAACCGATGGGGATTCCCTCAAGGCACGGAGTGGGTATGCTAAGCGTTGCCAGGGCGGGCCGGGCGGTCGGGCGCTTTGCTCCTGGTTCGACGCCGCACACAAGACGCGCCGTATTCGGTATGTGCGAAATGCCAAGTCGAATTGGGGCACGCATTGGGGGACCTTGGGCTGTCTGATGAGCCACGAGCGTGCTTTGGCGCAGCTCGAAGACGCTCCTGCCCTCATCGTCTTGGAAGACGACATCCGCCTGGCAATCGATGCCAAGGAGGCCTGCGCGATGATTGCGCAGGCTCTCCGTTGCATCCAAAAGGACCACAAGGATTGGCTGATCCTGTACCTTGGCTGCTCTACCACTCCGTGGTCTGGGCCCTTGCGCAAGGTGCGCGGAGGGCCGGCTGGTTTGTGCTACGCCCGGCAGGCTTACCAGAGCCATGCGTTCGTGATCTCGCAGGCGGGGGCGGAGATTTACGGTGAATACCTTCGCAAAGGCTTCCCTGCGGACCACGCGCTGCTGAACATGGTGCGTCGGTGCCCCAAGATGTGCTTTGCCCTGGACCCTGTCGTGCTTACGCAGGAGCAGAATCTCACGCAGAGCGACATCCGCGAGTCCACCGTGGCCTACCGGTCCGGCGCTCCACGCGTACGGAAAAGGGGCCACGCCAGCATCGCCAGGAGAAGGGCGTCGTTGCCGCAGGCGCAAGCGGCTGGGAGCGCAAGCAGGAAGGAGCCGAAAGACGCGCCGAGCCAGCGGCAGACGCAAATCCAAGCGCACGCAGACCAAGGCCGGTTGTCGCGGCTCCCAATCCGAGGGCACATGGCCGGCCGAGTTCGGGCGCGGCCGGGTCCGAGATCAGCCGACGGCTGAACTCGGACCCGGCTGATCTCGGACCTGGAAACTCGGACCCGGCTGAACTCGGACCCAGCTGATCTCGGACCCGCTGAACTCGGACCCGGCTGGTCTCGGACCCGGCTGATCTCGGACCCGGCTGATCTCGGACCCGGCTGATCTTGGACCCGGCTGATCTCGGACCCGGCTGATCTCGGACCCGGCTGATCTCGGACCCGGACGCTCTCGCTGCAGCGCGGGCCTCGGTCCGAAATCAGCTGGGTCCGAGTTCAGCTGGGTCCGAGATCAGCTGGGTCCGAGATCAGCTGGGTCCGAGTTCAGCTGGGTCCGAGTTCAGCTGGGTCCGAGTTTTCGGGTCCGGGATTCCGGGTCCGAGATCAGCTTGGGTCCGAGTTCAGCTGGGTCCGAGTTCAGCTTGGGTCCGAGTTCAGCTGGGTCCGAGTTCAGCTGGGTCCGAGTTCAGCTCGTGTCTTTCGCGCCCGGGGCTAGGTGGCAGATATATAACGCGCGTGGCGCTACCCGCGGACACCCGCCTGCCTTGTCTGCGGGCGAGTCGCGAGAAAGTATCGAGTGGGGGCCCTTCCCTGTGAGGCTCTCACATCATGTCAATAATTAGAGCGGGTCAGTCGAATCCTGCGCCTGTCGCCACTTCTACAGTCTTCAGCGCTGAACCGGGATGAAGTCTCTAGCGGGGCCCCTTTCTCGAGCGGTGCCGCGCGGGGGGGCGGGGTGGATGAGGGGGGCGGGGTCGCGAGGAGGCGGGGGCGCAGAAACCGCGAGGATGGGGGTGGGGCGCGACGACGACGACGACGAGGCATGAATATCAGGGAGAGGGGGGCGGCGCAAAGGAGGCAGGGAGGGGGAGGGGCGGGGGAAGAGGGGCGGCCGGGAGGAATCAGGGCGACGACGCTGAGGGCGAGGTGGGAGAGGAGGAGGTTCGAGGAAGATTCGCGCGGAGGGGGAGCTCGGGCAGGAAGGGGCGCAGGGGAGAAGGCCAGAGGAGGAGGGAGGGGGAGGAGGAGGAGGAGGAACGACGAAGGGGTCCGTGTCGAACTCGCTGGGGTCGTCGTCGCTATATTCGCCATCGTCGTCGGCGGGATGGCGCGCGCTGCCCGACCTTGCTGTCTCGGCCGCGGCGCGCCCCAGCGCGGGCCGTGGTTCAGCTTCGGCAGCCTCAGCGCGGCCGCCGCTGCATCTCTGGCGGCGCCCCGGGTGCACTTTGGCGCGCGCGCTGCGCGTGTTGTTCGGCGTTGCATTTGCGCGCCGCCAGCGTCGACAAGCAGTTTTTTGCGGCGGCGACTGCGTGGCCAGGGCGCCCCGCTGCAGGGGTCGTTCGGCCGCCCGCGCCAGGGCGCCCAATTCCGCGAACGGAACTGCCCTGCCGATTTCAAAACTGATGGGGAGCCCCCCTCCACCCCCCCCCCGCTGCAGCCAGCCAGGGGGGGGGGGGGGTAGGAAGGCGAGGAGGGGGAGAGGGGCGGTGGGAAGGGAGGGGGGTGGAGGACGGGGGGGCGCGAAGAGCGAGGATTGAGGGGGGAGGAGGAAGGGGGGGGGGAGAAGCAGCAGCATCAGCAGCAGTGGTAGGGCAGGTGGATCGAGGATCGAGGGCCGAAGTTCGATCGGAGATCGAGGATAGAGGGGGGGTCGCAGATGGGGGGCTGGTCAAGGGTAAAGGAGACCGAGGACCGAAGGACTCTCGAGGATCGATCGGCACTTAAAACAGAGGGACCGAGGGGGGATTGGATCGGGCAGGATCAAGGGTGGAGGATCGAGGATCGAGGGGGGTCGTCCTCCCCTTGATATCTCCCTTAATTATCGGTCGTCCTTCTTCTTCCTTCTTCTCGTCTTGGCGCTCGTCTCGGTTCCTCTTTCTTCTTCCGTATTCATCGCGCTTCTTTTGCTCCTGCTCTTGGTCCTCCTTCTTCTTCCTCCCCCTCGTCTTGCCCTTTTTCCCTTTTCTCCAGCCTGCCCCCGTCGACGGGCTGTTTCCGATCGGCTGACCTCATGGGGCGCCCGACGGCGCGCTGCCCCATTGCTCGCGCCCAAGAGCTGCCCCCATAGCCTGCTCCGGCAGGTCGCCCTCGCACCCCCCCCCCCCCCCACCGCGCGCGCAAGCTGCCCCCATCCATGGGCAGCCCGCGCCGAGTGCTTTCACAAGCTGCCCTGACTGGTTGCCCTCAGTGGCTGCGCTCTCATCGCGCGTTCTCATGGGCTGCGCCCGTCCGCGGGCTGCCCCCATCCATGAGCTGCCTTCGCAGGCTGCCCCCGCGCGCTGCCCCCGCGCTGGGGCGCCCTCGTGAAATGCTCTGCATGGTGCTCCCATGGGCCCCCCAGCTCCATGGGCTGCGCCCATGGGCTGCCCCCGCAGGCCGCGCCCCCAGGCTGCCCGCGTACATATGTTGCACTTACCGGCGCTCCCGCCGGCTGCCCCGCAGGCTGCGCCCGTAGGCTGCGCCCATGTTCATCGTTTGCAAATCTGAGACATCTGGAAACGTCCACCCCAGCTGCTATTAATGTGCTTCGTTGGGTTAAATGTGTTGCAATGCGCGCGCGTCTGCTTTTCGTGGTGCCGTTGTGCTCGGGAGCTGGTGTTTTGGGTCGTATATCCGCTCGGTGTCTCGATGGCTACCCCGCGGGGGGCGGTGCCGCTTTTTCTTCGCTTCCGCGCGGCAGCGCGATCTTCTTGGGAATTCAGCCGAAGCAGCCAATAGCCCCCGATTGCAAACCTACACTCTCGAATTCTTCATGGCGTCTCCATGGCGACCGCGCAAGATTTGAGGCCATGGTTCATTTGCAGCGCTACTCCGACCGCCCACAAGCACCAAGCGATGCTAAGTGAAGCTAACAGAGGCCCCAATCACCCCAATTAACAGTACAGGCTTGCAGGACAAGAATTCGCTGCTGTATTAGAAATATGTCTAAGATTGTTTCAACCTCGAACTTTTCTGGGTGCACATGTGCCCGCTGCGTCCGCGCGCTCGGGCGATTATTTCATCCATGACGCAATCGCTTGGGATCTCGAAGCAGATCGCTCGGGACCCCCATCGAGGTCGTGGAAAACAGCACCCCCCAAAAGGTAAAGATCGGGCAGGGTCGAGGATGGGGGATCGAGGATCGAGGGGGATTGCGCCTCCTCCTGGCCTGGAGAGACGGGGGGAACTGGGGAGCGCCGCACTCGCACTCCTGCGGCGGAGCGAGCGATTGGTCCCACTGAACCTCAGTAGCGCCCTGCTGACGCCCGAGGCGGCCCCTCCGGAGCTCTACATGCAGGAGGAGGAGGGGAGGACCCACTGGCGCCACTTCAAGGTCCCTGAGAGGGCCGACCGCGGGGAGGGAGGGCGCCCCACCGCCCTCCAGGCGGCCGGGGCCTGGAAGAGCACCCGGGAGTCGGAGGGAGACGTCAGGGTCATCCTTAGCCCGATGAGCAGCGGGCCTGACTACCCACTCTGGCACCCTGACGAAGTCTCCGGGCACTACCCCGTGTTATTGGAAGACACGCGGGGGGATGGCACCCCTCGGGTGAGGCGCTTCGATCCCAAGGAGGCCTGGCAGATTTCCGGGGCCCCCCTTCACGATTGGAGGGAGGGAACCCGTGCGGGGGTACCTGAGGAGGTGCTCCTCATGGGTGCCGCCCGCTCCATGCCGCCCGTCTCCGCACACCAAGTGCTGTGGGCAGCGGCCAGCGCGAGGGAGGGCCTCCTCGCGGAGGGAGCCCGGGCAGGGGTGCGCCGTGACCCTGATGAGGACTTCATGGCCTCGGCCAACGCGACGTTGTTCAGCGCCTGGAAGGCTAACCCCGAGGACTTCCGGACTGCTCACGAGCGGTGGCTCCGAGAGGCCCGCGGGGCCCGGGCTGGAGGACCACCTGGAGGGACCCCGCAGAGCGGAGGTGCAGGCCTGCTGGGCGGCCCCCACTTGGCGGGGCCCGCTCCCCTTGCTGGGGCCCCGGACGCGGGGGATCGGGGACTCCTTCGCCCCCTCCAGCACCGGCCCCCCGACGGGGACGACGTGGGCCGAGAGGGGGGCAAGGAGCCCGCGCCTGAGGCGCCTCGCCCAGGAGGAGGAGGAGGAGGAGGTCATGGGGACGCCCACGGCGGCGCCTCGCGGCCGGAAACCCCAGACCCAGGCGGGGCCCCAGTGCCCTCTGCTGACGGCGGAGGGGGAGCAACCCCAGATTGGGGGGGGCCACCTGGCGGACGAGAGGGAGCGCCTACGGGGCAGCCTCACTTTAAGGGTAGCTCTTTGGGAGATGTTACAGTATCGGGAGCATAGCTCGCGCGCCGCTGCCTTGGGCTCAAGGCACGCGCGCCCTATTTGCCCGGACACCGCGAGTGTTCGCTATGTGCTGGAAAGATCATTACATCGATCTTGTCCTATCTTATCCGCCCACCCCTCATACTGTACCTTCACAGCTACAGCAGAGCGATGGACGCTATTTGCCATCCGATGTCCACGGTCAGCGCCTTGGAATCGGATGCTATATGACAGGCTATATGCCCTATTTGAGTTACCAAGCTCACTTTCGACTTGGTAGCGGAGCTGGCCGCACTCTCGCGTGGTCAGCTCTTGCTCTTCTCAGCCTCACATTCTTCGGCGCGATCTTCGTGACCACCTACTACCCTGCGCCATCACTCCCAGTACATGTACGAGGATCTATTCAAGAGCAAGAAGCTACACGAGAGGTACGACGTCTAGACGACCAGATTGGTACCATATACGCTTCATCATTGCGTTACTATCAACCGCTCGGCAACGAGCCAATAACGCAATACCTGAAGCAAGGGCGGGGAAACCCGCCAGACAGAGCGCCTCGAAGACTCGACAAGGCGCTACCCCAGCGTGACACCGCTCATCATAACCATTCTTCGTTACACATTCTTGGGCTAATCGTTTTCGCTATCATATGGTTCGCGCTGGGGGCAGCAATCGCACACATGCGTCGGGGAGATAACAGCACCGATGGGCAAACACATGGCCCATACTGGGACCCTCAGGGTAATGTACCTTTTCGTGAGTACATTTACGAGGTCAACGCGTGGCTCAACGTTACAAGCGGACGTATGACGCCACAGGCCCAAGCGGCCGCAATACAACGCGGCCTGGGAGGCCTAGCGAGGACACTCGCCATGAGGGTACCGCCTGACATCACAAATCCTGGCGCTTGCACTCGCCTCGCACGGCCCTGGGGGGGGGGGGAGGAGGAAGCCTCCCCCAGGAGCGGAGGGTGCGGACCCGACCCATCTGCCCCGCAGCGCGCGGCCTCTCCGAGGCCAAGCGGGCAGACGCCGGTCGGGCCCGTGGGGGAGCACCACCCCCCCCCCACACCCCCAGGGCGGGTAGGGCGGGCCAACGACAGCACGTGGTCACTATGGACCAGAAGAGAGGGCCCCATTGGGCACGTGAACGCAGCAGGCCGCTATGGGCCGCAACGAAGCCACTATGGGCCGCAAGGAAGCCACTATGGGCCGAGCGAAGCCCCCAGAGGGCGGAGGGCCGAAACCCGACACACGGCACGGTATTTATATCCCGCCCCAGTGCCAGGCGGAGGAAGCACGGCACGGCACTGCACCACACGACGCGAGCGGGAGGCGGAAGAGGGTCGACCAGCGCGCGGCCGACCAGCCGAGCGAGGGCGCCCCCGCGGCCAGCCGCGGGGTCGTTCACAGCGCGGGCGGATTTGTGCCAAGCAATAACTTCGTTATTCCGACCCTATAAACTATGGCGCTGACATTGATGGGGTCCACACGGACCCAGTAACTTACATCATGTTCCTCCTCAGCATGAAGTTCGAACGCCTGGAAGATGAGCGACAGCTCACTTCCGGCACACAACTCATCGACTTCCATGTGCCTCACGGGGAACGAATCGATGTCACTCTTACCCGATTCGAAATGGCCCGACTTGAGGCACAGTCGGTGGGATTCGACCTTCCTAACTTCCAACTGCTAACTACTATCCTATTCCGCGCCTTAGGCGTCGGCAACCAGAAAGCCATGCAACTCTTGCAGCCACTCAACCACCAAATGCCTCGAACACAACAACAATATGATGAGTTGCTGGAAAGGATGCGTTCGGTAGGTCACCTATCCGAACGATCCCCTGGCAACATAGGATCCGTGTTTGGAAGAGGAAGGGGATCTGGTAGTGGAAATTTCTACACTACCTTGACTACTGAAGCCCAGCCTGGAAACGGGCCCTCAAACATATGGGCCGATGACCCAGGAGAATCCACTGCTTTATTAGCAGGGGATCGATCACAACCAAGCTGGGCAACCAGCCCTCCTTCTAGAGAACCACAACCACACCGCTCGTTATGGGGGGAATCAAATCCCCTAACCGACGGTGTATCCACCTATTTAGGAGACGAAGATTTCGACTCCGGCACCGACACAGACACTATATCATCAGATGGTGTTGAAGCTCTAGATTGGTCAGATATCATGAATATGGATAACGACAATCAGCGTGCTGAGCATTTATTCTGGCTGTTACAACAGGCTAAGCGAAGGTGGTTGAGGTTCACACGAAAACCAGTGCGTCGTGTTAGAAGGAGGATACGCAGAAGTTTTAAAGGAAAGGGTAAAGGCAAGCGTGGTCGTCGGAGGTTGAACGGGCGAGGTATCGCGGCATTTCTCCAGAGGCTCTCAGATGAACAACATGATGAGATATTCTTTGGGGGAAAAGGCCGCGGTAAAGGCCGTAGAGAGACCTCAGGAAAAGGCAAAGGTAGGCGGGGAAACCCGCGAGGTAGAGACGGCCAGGTTCTCAAATGTCATGAGTGTGGTAGTACCGATCATCTTGTGCGAGATTGTCCAGCGAAGGGAAATGGAAAGGGCATGTCGTCCGAAGTCCATTTCGGCTCAAGCACACCATCCATTGAGTATCTGAGCCTCCAGGACTTTGAGGCTATGGAACAGATATTTTTCACATGGGTCGTTGGCATGGACAACATTGACGAGCTCGAGGGGTATGGTCATGGATTATACGCGTATTACCTCGAGTACGTCCGCCGGTTCGTCACGGGCAGTAATGAACTCACTCCCGTGGAACACGGTACGCTCGGAAACGAGCCTCTTTCCTTCCTCGACTGGATGTTCGGCAACCCAGGCAACATCATGGCCTACGAGAGCGACGGCGAGGACACCACTATAGAGGCTTCGCCTTCCGAGGTTCAACAGAACCTCGAACCTCCGCCCGAAATCCCGCCTGGACACAGGCCTTTTCTGCTGGGAGAATATCCCCATACTATTGAAGACTTAATTGAAATGGAGTCTCAAGCATTTGTTCAGGCCTTCATTGCAGGTGAACCAGGTTCTCCGTTCATACCTCCTGGTTCGCTTGCTCCAGGCGAATATGGACCGCGTACACTTTTGCAGACCCTCATGTGGATGCATGAGATACTTGCAATTGCATATCCTGAGAGTCAAGAACAAATTGAAGCTGGTATTATGACAGATAATGATAATGATGCTTGCGGTAGCTCAGAGCTACTCTTGGCAGCTTTGTCTCTCATTGACAGTATAAATCCTCAGGAAGTGCAACGACACTTAGTATACTCCCATGGTAGATGGCGTCGTGCCCTGGAAATGGCAATGGCTATGCGTGGTCATGATCTTCCCCCGCCAGGATGGAATCTCCAGGAGCTGGGGATGAGGCCAAACCATACGGCCATGCGTAACATTGCTAGGCAGCCTATGCTCGTCGATGACCCTGAGCCGACGACTGTGCCTCCTACTCCAGGACAGCCGAGTGACGCCCAGACGCCGGCCATGCAGGGAAACCTGCCTTTACCAGATGCGCCAATGGCCATCATAATTGGTAGTTCGACATCAGAAGAAGTAGAAGGCGATGGTTGTGGGTTAGATGAGGATGACGTCACCATCCTCATGATGGACGTGACTGGTGAGGAAGAGGTCGATTTCGACCCTGATGAGTCTGAACCATCATCACCATCGGCACAAGAACCACTTGCGCCGAGCTCCACCCAGCAGGGAGACCTGCCTCCATCGAGCGATCCACCCGGGATCGCAGAGGAGCCTCCTCAAGCACCTCCAACGGGTGCCGCTCCTGCTGCATCAGCAGCCTCTTCTGATGAGAACACCAGAAGATCTCGTTTCCATACGCGCGTCAGAGGAGAGCCACATCCTCAGGCTCGACTCCCTCGTGATTGGAGACAGGCTGGCCCAAAGGAACACGCTGCCAGAAGAGGTGGCCAGCTACTTCCATATAACGACCCACGACGCCGAAAAGGGGAACACTCGGCCTTCGGCCAGGGCAATCCTGCCTATAGGGACGGCGATGGCAGACCCATCCGTGGAGGCTATCAGCTTGCAACAAACATCCGCCGCCCTGAAATTCAAGAAGCGCGGACCCAGTTGCGAGATATTATCGCGGCTCGCAAGCAGTATAGGCCTCACGCTGCATGTGGTCCTTGTTCCCAGCCGTTCCAGAATCACAGGCCAGGATGCCCCGTTGGAAACAACGAAGGCCTGAGCCCCAACAGGGGCAAAACCCCTCCTAAGGAGGGCCATCCGCCACTTGACCCGATGACACCGGAAGAGATCGCAGCAGTGAATAGTCGTCTCGGGATTTTGGGCCACTTGGATCCGAAAGAAGAAGAGAAACCTACTCCGGCTCCAAGGGGAATGGTAGCCATGACCCAGGAAGAGAAAGACGCGCTCTTTAGTCTTCCTGGTATGCGAGGAAACTCGCCTGGCGTATCTAGCCAGTCCCAACAACCAGAGCCGATCATCAAGGACGAGACAAAGGCTCAACGTGTGGCGGAAGATGAGGAGCGTATTCAGACAGTAGATGAACGCACACGCGAGGCAACTCGCAAGATGCTGGAGGATTCCAGCAAGCTCTACATGAAGGGGGCTAGAAAGCCCCCACTCCCACTAACTTCGAAGGCCAAGAGTGAACCCCCGACACCTAAGCCGCCTCCGGCGCCGAAACGCACAGCTCCTATACCAGCATCTGTGCCCAAGCAGCAACCCCAGGACCCCACTGAGGAACGAAGACGTTCGCTTAGCCGCAGCAAGTCCATTGCGGAACGGGCGGCAGCTTTCGAGCGCAGTGAGTATGCACCTGCGCCAGCTTCGCCTGTGGCGGCTCGTTCCAGGAGGTCCGATGAAGGTGCTATGTCGAGGGGTAACTGGGTGCCGAAGATCAGGGGCAGCGCCAGTCGCGCATCTCCGCGGGGAAACCCGCCAGGCGCTGCTGCCGCAGCTTCCTCCTCTTCAGGAGCCGCAGCCTCTTCAGCAACAGAGGCTCCGATGCGGGGAAACCCGCCAGCAGTTCAGCTGCACCACCCAGGAGACACATCCTTCACTAGTGGGACTCCAGATCTGATCAGGGATAGACTGGCACTTCGGAAGCTCCCACCGATACGTTCGGTGGATGAGCCATTCATGAAGGAATGCAGGAAGGCCGGAATTCTTCCCAGATCCAATGATACTTTTAAAAGGTTAAGCAAAGCTATCAGCAGGATATGCGTTGACTTTAGGCTCGGGGAGGCTCGGGTCAGGGAACCATAATCATGACAGAAGGGGACGCCCGCGCGCGCTCGCAGGGACTGCGCGCATCAGAGCGCGCAATTGGATCGTGCGAGCAAAGCGCGTTGGCGACAGCGGTTGCTGTTGGTTTGTTTCTTGCTTGTGTGCTGCTTGATGGCCGGGCAGCGCGGAGAGCTCTTCATCGAAGAGTTCTTAGATTGGAGGGTCGATTCCTCCGAGCGCGAGTCCCTTTCTGCGCTCGTGCAGAGAGAGGGACTGGAGTCGGCTGGCGATTTAGCGCATTTGTTTTGCTCGACGGACGAGGCGGAGCAGTGTGGAGTGCCCACGGCCTGGGCCGTGGCTCGGGACGTGGCGCGGGTGACGCCGTGGCTGGTGCCCGCGCATGGCATTTGCGCGGAGGGGCGATTTGGCGGCGCGGCGGCGGCCGCCGCGCCCGCCGTGAGCGCGGGGGCCGCGGCGGGGAAAGGGCGTGGGCCTACCGCCGCGCGCCGCGGTCGGCCGAGACGCTGTGCCGCAGTGGCGACGGAGGCGGCAGAGCGTGAGGGGCGCGTTCAGCTGGCGGTCAGCGCAGTTCGAGTGTCGCTTGAATGGCGCCCAGAAAGCGGCCTCGGGCAGGGGTTGCAGGAGGCGCAGGCCGAGATGCTCGCCGACGTCTCGTCCGCGGCGGTGTTTAGGCTGAGTAATTTCGAATCCGGGACGCTGCGCACGGCCTTGCGCGTGTGGGGGCAGTGGGCCGAGTGGGCGGGCCGGCAAGGGCAGCCGGCGACGAGTCTGGCGCGGCAACCCATGGCAGTCGCCGAGTTCGTGCATAAGCTCTCGATCGCACGGGCGTCCGGCGTCAGGATCTGGAACGCCTTGAAGTGGATGTGCGTACATTTGAAAGCGCCTTTCTGCCTGGACGATGCGTTTCGCCTTGTGCCACGTAGCACCGCCGGCTCAGGCCAGGCACCGTAGCACCGCCGGCCCAGGCCACTGTCGTCGACCCCGAGATGATTTACCATGTGATCGATTTCCTGGATGGCGCGAGAACGCCTGGGCAAGTCATGCTCGCGGCTGGGATGCTGGCGGTGGTATTCGCGTGGGTGAGGTACACGCACCTGCTGCGCTCTAGGCCTTTAGAGAAGTCTGTTTATTTTTGCTGGTTCCGCGCATCGAGGGGGAAGCAGGGAAAGCGACAGGGGCGACCTTCGTTCGATTGGTGCTTGCCGAGGCGGCTAGGTGGCGCGCGGTCCGCCGCTGACGCCTTGTGGGATGGTTGGCACAAGTTGGCGGCGCGGGAAGATCGAGCAGGAAGGGCTGTGCCGACGGGGCTCGTCTTCGATCCAGTTTCCGGCGCGCCGGTGAAGTTGGGTGCCTTTAACCGATCGCTGAAGGAAGTATTCCGAGGCTCGCTAGCGGACGATTCCCAGTTGGATCTTGTGACTTCGTACAGTTTGCGCCGGGCTGGGCCTACATGGGCGAGCGCGATACAATTGGACTGGGAAGCCCGAGTCATCTCGGGCGGTTGGACGGAGGGGGGAGACAACTCCCGTCGGAACCAGATGCCGATCGTGTATAATGCGCGTCGGCGGCAAGCCGAGATGTGCACGCGCCTGCACATGGCCGGAGTGTTGTCGTGCCTGCGGACCGATCTGGAGGCCCCAGTGCAGTGGGAGCAAGTGCGATGCTGGGCGAGTTCTGCGCCAGGAAAAGTAATGTTGGCCGACCTAGAGAAAGAGGCGCAGCAGCGGGTGGCGGTGTCGACCGTTCGTGAGAAGGCCGCGTTCTTGCCCCCGTCGGTCGTCGAGGAGTTGAGGCGGCAGAAGTTTCTCCGGATAATCGTGGCCCCGCGTGGACAGCGGGTGGGGCGCGGTAAAGCGCCGGGCGCGCCTCCACCCAATTGTCGGGGTCCTGCCGACGGGGGCGCCGCGGGTAAGAGCGGTGAGGGGGGGGCGGGCGCCGAAGCGCCGGGCGCGCGTGCGCGCGCTGCGCAAACCCTCGCGTCGGGGGCACCGCGTGCAAAGCGGGGGGGGCGCGGTAAAGCGCCGGGCGGTTTGCGTGGGAACGCGTTGCCTGCGCCTGCGAGTCCACGCAGAGCGCCGAAAGTTGCCGGCAAAAACAAGCGACCAGCAGAGGCGGGAGCGCGCGCCAGTCCGGCGTCGGTTGCCATTGCGGGCCGCGCAGGGCGAACCGCGGGTCGATCGCGCGGCCCAGCGGTATTGTGCCCGGGCGTGGGCGGCATTGGAGGCTGTCTCCATCCCCAGGTCCAGGGGAGATGAAGTGTCGGTGCGGCCGGGAGACGCAACCCGTGCAGGCCCGGCCGCGTTCCAAGCGCGGGGAGTTGACTGCGCCGGTCGCGCGGTGACCGCGCTTCCAGGTGACGAGGCAGCGCAGGGCGCGGAGTTGGGTGAATGTGACGTAAAGGGCTCAGATGGCGCGCCAGCGCACTGCGCGCCGCCAGTCAGGCAGGTTGCGGAGGGATCATCCGCGCGCGCGTCGCGAGCCGTGGGCCCGTCGCCCGAGCCGCGGGGCGCGATCGGGTACGTGCAGTCTGAGCCTGGGAGGGCTACCCGGGTAAGGGAGGTTATGGGGCCTCGATATCACGTCGCGATGCCCGTAATTCGTCGCCTCAAAAAGTCCAGAGCCTGGACGGACAGTGAGTTCGGGCCAGTGACGAACCTATGTCAGAATGGATTGAGTGATCTGCAGTGGTTCCCGGCGCTCCCGGAGGGAGCCCTGGTGTGCGCGGCGTGTGAAAAGTTGCGCGGCCGGGCAGCCCCGGCGTGAGGTGGTGACGTCATCGCGGCGGAGACGCGCGGAGTTGCGCGTGGGCCTGCCAGCGAATGCCAACTTAACGGATGCGTATGCGCGCCCCGAGGTGGGCTCGAACGCGGTCCAGAGAGTAGGTTTAGCGGAGCGACACGTGTGGTTCTCGGTATGTCTTTGTCAGTTGACGGCATTGCGCTGCCGGGGCGCGTCGGCGCTCGCGACGCCGCTGCACAATTCAGAGAGCTGGCCGCGAAGTATCAGTTTGATGAGCGCATCGCCACCCACCTGGTCGAAACCGTGGGTCTAGAGACGTTGGTCGATTTCGCGCATGCCGTCACGAGCGAGAACGAGTGGGCGCCGATCCTCGAGCGCGTGCCGGATCTCGAGAGGAGGCTGGGACAGCTGTCCCGCGTGCGCCAGGCGCGGCCTTCGCCTGCGCGGGGGGGGGTCCTGCCTGGCCCGCGCCGCAGTTCGAGCGCGTAGTGCGGCAGGCGTGGAAAGCCGTGTGCGATGCCGCCCGGGAGTCCGAGACCCGGAAGAGGCGCGGTTTGGACGAGAGCGACGATGTCCCATTGCCGTCGCCGCAGCTCGCTGAATTGAGCGAGCAGTTCTTCGCTCGGTATAAGATGGCGTACCCAGCGGAGTGTGAGCCGTCCGAAGCGCTGGTCAGTAAGATCAGCAGGGAGCTGGGCAGGCGCGTCCCATTGCACGCGGAGGGGGTGACCGCGTCGCGCGCGCGGCCCCCCATGGTCGGCAGGCGCCAGGTGACGATGATGAGTGTATGGAAGGTCCGCACGTTGCTGAATGCCGCGAGGGCTGCCAGGAAGCGGCAGCGCATTGGGGATGTCGAATTCGTGTGCGATGAGAAGGAAGATCCGGATCCCGCGAAGGACTTGAAAACCTATATCGCGTTGCACCAGGTTCTCATGGTGGCATACGCGCGCGCTGGGGTGAAGCCGATTGACCCGGCGCCCGGGACGCCAGAGAAGGCGTCTTCGGATACGACGGATTTCGTGCAGATTCCGTTGGATGTCGCGATGGCCTACCATTTCCGTTTGGTCAAGTACGCCAGTGCGATGCCGTTCTCGATTGCGCTGCCTAACGTCGTGCGTCGGGACGAGGAGGAGCGCGCTTGGTGGACGGACAGGGTCCGCACCAGCGAGCTGAGCGTCGGGAAGATAATCCGCGAGGGCTTGCAGACTCGCGAGGTCATGTGGAGCCCGCCCTCACCGCCAGCTCCCGGGCCGCAGCGGCCGCCGACGAGCGTCGGGCGGAGCCAGTGGACAGGTGGCAAGGGCGCGCAGTTGGGCGATCGGTTGAAAGACGGAACCCAGGTGTGTCGCAAGTTCAACGCCGGGGAGTGCTCCGAGCCGTGCCCTCGCGGGTATAAGCACGTCTGTTCCGTCGTGATCAACAAGACGGGGCGCTTGTGTGGCATGTCGAACCACTGCGCCCTCAAGTGCACCAGGAGCCCGGGTCTCAGTTTTTGGTTTCCCTGTTAGCTTAAAGGGGGCGGCCCGGGTCCGGGGGCGCCCTGGGTCCGGGAAAGGCGACGGTTAGCGCCGAATGTTCGGAACACCCGGCGTTGTAGTTTGCGACACGAGGAACGCGAGCGGGGGCGCGGCCGACGGCGGCAAGCGCGGCCGCAAGGGCGATTGAAACGCACCCGCTGCCGCGCCGCCCGCCGCGGCAGAAGGGGCAGTCACCAGTGGGGTCGCGTGCCCCAGCGTCGTGGGCGTGCGATGGAGCCAGGCGGACATCGCTGTGAAAATTCGGAAGTCCTTTCCGGAAGAGTGGCTGGTGGGCGTTCCCATCCCGTTCTTGCAAGACTTGTTGAATACTTCGCCATTCGTTGATTTCGCCATCTGGGCGGAGCTGCAGGACGAAGGACTACCTCTGGGATGTTCTCTGGGCAGAAATTCCAAGGGGCGCGCGAGCGCCGTGTTGGGTCGCCAGGCAGGCGTGCTCGACCACAGGCTAGCGCTGGCGCCGGTTATCGAACTCGGCGTGGGGGAGCGGGCACACCTCGCTCAATGCATCGGGTCGGAATAACGAAGTTATTGCTTGGCACAAATCCGCCCGCGCTGTGAACGACCCCGCGGCTGGCCGCGGGGGCGCCCTCGCTCGGCTGGTCGGCCGCGCGCTGGTCGACCCTCTTCCGCCTCCCGCTCGCGTCGTGTGGTGCAGTGCCGTGCCGTGCTTCCTCCGCCTGGCACTGGGGCGGGATATAAATACCGTGCCGTGTGTCGGGTTTCGGCCCTCCGCCCTCTGGGGGCTTCGCTCGGCCCATAGTGGCTTCCTTGCGGCCCATAGTGGCTTCGTTGCGGCCCATAGCGGCCTGCTGCGTTCACGTGCCCAATGGGGCCCTCTCTTCTGGTCCATAGTGACCACGAGCTGTCGTTGGCACGCTCTCATTCGTCACCATGGCGCGCTGGCATGCAAGCGAGCGGGCTTCAGCTGGCGTGGTTCTCGCTCGTGCCCCGTGGCGCTGTGATTGCGATGGCGATGCTTGCCTTCTTGCAGTCTGACCCTGTTGTGGGCGCGAAGTGGACTGATATCCAGTTCAAGGGCGCCATTGATTGCCTGGCAGCCAATGGGCTGACGATGCCAGAAGAATTGGCCAATCTTCAATTCGGCGATTTGAAGGATGCCGATGGCGCGACGGCGCTGACGAAGGGCGTCCTGCGGCGCGCTCTGGATCGCGCGACGGTGGCGGCAGCCAAGGCGAGTGCGCCGGGTGCCGCGGGGCCCGCGCCGGCTTCGGCGGGTCGTTTCGGTTCGGTTGCTGCAGAATCCTGGGCTCCCGCCGAAGGGAGAGCATGTCGACATCGGCGCTGGCCTGGCCCAGATCAGCTTGAGGGACCTTCCGGAGTCCCTGTGGCCGAGGCTGCCGCGCGGCTTCGCCCCGGCGCGCTGGCGCGTTTCCATCGTTCGCTCAGGTCAGCGAAGACCGATGCGCTGGCCACCGAGGTGCAGCGCGCGAAATCCAGGGGAATCGCGCGCCCGTTCATTTATACTGAGCTCGCGAAGTTCCAGCCGCTTTGCGCGCGCGGCGCGGGCGGCTCTCCCGACGATGACGAGCCCGAGTCGAAAGAGGCGGCCGCGTTGGCCAGAGCGTTCGGACGGGGAACCGCGGCGGAGAGCCAGCCGCTTCTGGCGTGGACGCCATGGCACCAAGCTTACGACGCGTGGAGCGTGGCGGCCGCGGTCACTGATCAGATTTCGTACACGAGCGCCATGGCTCACAAACACGTTGTTCTCCAGGCGAGTCGACATTGGCGCCCGTCCGCTGGTCGCCGAAGTGGGCGCGCTTGCCCAGGTTGCACTGGATGCCCCCCTGCAGGGACGGAAGGCCCAGGTTGCCTTGGTCTACGACCGCCTTGTGCGGAGGACGTGGGCCGAGCGTGCCGCCGCCGGCGCGGCAGGCTTCCAGGCCGCAGCTCCGCGCCATGCTTCGGCGCGTTATTCTCGGGCGCGCGTCGGCGCGCAGGTGAACGTTGCGGCGCTGTCGCTTGACGTCGGGCTGCTCCGCGCGGCGGAAGCGGAATATGATCGGGCTCTTAAGGCCGCGTCGCCGAATCCCTTGTTCGCGTTGCGCCACCGCTGTCGCGCAGGTTGCCGCGCCGGCCGGCAAGGGTGCAGGGAAAAGCGCCGCGGCAGCGCGCGGGCAGAGTGCGAGCGCCGCGAGCGCCGCGGGCGCCGTGGGAGCCGCGGGGGGCGCCGCCGTCACTTCCTGGAAGAACGACCGCGATTCCAGAGCCGACGGGTGGCAGTCCCGATCCTATCGCGGGGATTACAACAAGCGCTCCTGGGATTCGCGAACGGTGTATTCTCCTCAGAAGAAGCCGCGCGCCTGACGCCCGCCGGAGGCACGCGCAGCCCGCGGCGCGCGGCGATGTGCGGGACGCGCGCCGATGAGGACGTGCATCGCGCGCCACGTTGGCACTTGAATAACAACGAATGGGCGCCAACCTCAGCCACCGTCCCGTGGGACCCGCAGGCGCGCGCGCGCGCGCTGGCAGGAGGGCGCCGCGTTGTTGCCGCGTCGTCCAGGGCTTGGGTGCCAGTCAACACTCGCGGTCCGTTCGCGACGCGAGGGCCGCCCGCCCGCTGGGCCAGGAGGCGCGCGAACGCCCCCGGCAGGCTCGAGCGCTCGCGCTCGCAAAGCGCAGGATGCGATGGGGCCCAGTATCGCTGCCACATGGGATTATCAGGCGCTGCGCGTTGTGGCGCGCGACGCTCGCGGGCTCGCGCGCCCGGCAGAATGCTGCCTCGAGTTGCAATGCACGCGGTTGCGCGCTGGCCACTGCCGGCTGCTGTCACCTGCCGTCGCCTGCGTCTGCTGAGGAAGCGCCTAAGCTCGCCTTTCTTGAAGAGGTCCTCTCCCGTTCTCACTCCTTCGAGGACAAAGAGGCCTTTGAAAAGGCCGTGGTGGTGCCCGGCGATGTTTTGGCGGCGATCGATTGGATTGCTGCGCGCTCGGAGCGGCAGGTGTGCCGTGAGCGGCGAGCGACTCTCGAGCGAATTCGGGCCAGGGACGCCGAGCTACGCGCCTCTGGAGCGACGGCGGCCTGGTTCGCGGGCTGCGATGCCCATGTGCGCACAATCGCAGGGTCGATCAACGGCCCTCTTCTCGTCGAACTGCTCGACGAAATCGGTTACGAGGACGCGGCCTGCGTGGAAGTCTTTCGGCGCGGCGCGCCTCTCGTGGGCCCTCTCCCGTGCACGGGGAACGGGCGTCCGGAATCTTTCCCTGTACCGCTCAGCCTGCCGGACTTGGCCGCGGGCGCGGAGCGAGGCAACGCCGCGCTGCTCGGCACGCTCAAGGAGTCTAGCGACTCCGCCGTGATTCTCACCAAAACTATCGCCGAAGCGGAGCTCGGCCGAATGAGCCATCCCGCGCCGCTCAGCGCGGTCGAGCTCGACGGTGCGGTTTTGTCGCCGCGGTTCGGCGTCCGGCAGTCGAGAGAGGACGGGTCCGAGAAGCTGCGGCTCGTAGATGATATGTCGCGCTCTCGTATCAACGCGGCGTCGCAGCCGACGGAGCGTCTCGGCCATGAAGCCATCGACGCTCTGTTTGGCACTTGCAAGGCATTTGTGACGCGCGTGGGCGAAGCGCCCGGGCTCTGGAAGGCGGACATAGACGCCGCGTTCCGGCGCGTGCCGCTGTTGCCGGAACATCGCGCCCTCGCATGGGTCGCGTTCCTCGTGGGCACATGCGTCTACGTGGCTCAGCACTTCGCCGCCCCATTCGGAGCGACTTCCTCCGTTCACAGCTGGGAGCGCATCGGCGCGATGCTGTCAGCGCTGGGCCGCAGGCTCATTTTCGTCCCCGTCCTCAGATATGTGGACGACTTCTTCTGCCCCGAACGTAAGAAAGGGCTGCGCGACGCAATGCGACAGTTCGCCGAACTGGTAAGAATCATTCTGGGCCCGAGCGCTGTGGCCGACGGTAAGCTGCTGTTCGGCAATCCGCTCGGGGTCCTGGGCTTGTCTGTGGCGATTGACGAGCGTGGCCTCGTGTGCTGGCCGCTGCCGGAGAAGCGCGCCCGGTGGCGCGCCGAGATCGCTGCTGCTCTTCAAGAGGGCGCGCTCGAGCGCGGGCGCGCGTCCAAGTTGGCAGGCCGCTTCTGTTGGGCTGCCTCCCACACCTTCGGGCGGTTCGGGCGCGCGCTGCTCCCGCCGTTGTTTGAGCACGCAAGGGCGCGCCATCCTAGTATCCCGGCGCACCTGCGAGTCTGCCTGCAATGGTGGCACGAAGCGCTCGCCAGAAATTTCACCACGACGCGGGAGTGGCAGGCGCCAGACACCAGGTCTGTCCAATTGCTCTCCGACGCGCGGGGGAATCCAGCTAGAGTGGCCGCGGTTCTTTTCATTGACGGGCGCATTGTCTTCACCGATGTCGCCCCGCCTGAGCCTCTGCTTCGGCTCTTCAGGGAAAGGCGCGACAATCAAATCGGCGGTCTGGAGGTGCTCAGCATCGCGCTGGGCCTGGCCACCTTTGAGCCGCTCCTGTCGGGCCGATGCGTGAACATCTTTTCGGATAATTCAGGCAGCGAGTGGGCCGTCCGGTCCGGTGCGGCGAAGCAGTTTGACCACAATTGCCTGGTCCACTCAATCTGGCGCATGGCGCTGGATGCGAATTGCAATCTGCACGTTCAGCGTGTGGCGTCGGTGGACAACATCGCCGACCTGCCGTCGCGCGAGTCATATTCCCTGCTGTATCGCTTGGGGGCGGAGTGGATTCCTCCGGTGCTGGACGATGCCTGGTTCGATCCGAGCGCGTGGCTTCCTCATCGCCGGCCATGACCGGCTCGGGCGCTGGGCGTGCGTGCAATGGATCTGGCCTTCACTCATCGGTCAGGGTGCGCCCGCCAGGTCGGGCAGGGGTTGGCGTCCTCCCTCGCGCACGTCGCGGTCGCGCTTCGCCTGTGGGCGCGCGAGGGCATCTCTGGTTTGTCGGCGCACCTGGAGAATGTCATCGGTGTTCGCGCGATGGCGCTGGCTGGATTGCTCGCTCAGCTTCGCGCGGTTTGCCCTGAGGCACGCCCTCTTCCTGTGTTCGCCGCTGCCGAGCTGCTTGCCGATAACGGCGCCGACGCCGTGAGCGATTTGGTTGGCGTCACCCTGGCAGACTTCAGGGGCGCCGCGGCATTATCTTGCGACGCCCGCGAGGTGGTCCGCGCGGCTATCGCGGCAGCCCAGCGCGGCGGCGCGCCAGCCGCACTGGGCAGGGGCAGCGCGGGCGCTTCTCCTGCGCCCGCCCCGTCGCCCGGGATTGCCCCCAGGTCTGCTTGCGCGTTCCGCGTTCGTCGCGGGCCCCCCCCTTGTCGGCCGTCGCAGGACCGACATCGCGACGCGGTCGCCCTCGAGCGAATCCGTCTCGTCATCCTCCACGGTGCGCGCGCGAATTTGCGGCATGTCGCTCGCAGCGCTAAACGCGGGCGCCAGGACAGCGGCAGGGCGCATGCAGCTCCCCCGGAGGACCCCGTGTCCGCGGTCCGGTGGGCGCTCTCAGTCGCTGGGCGCGAGGGTCGGCGTGACATGCGCGGGCCGCGGGCCGAAGCTGCTCGGGCCAGAGCCCTCATCACCTCCTCGGCGGCCGGTAAAGCGTGGGCGCGCAGGGCCCGGGTGAGCGCTCTCCTGGGCGCATGCCCGCGCTCATTGCCCGCGCTCAGCAGCGGGTTCGAGTGCTGGGTTACATTCGCAAGGGGCGTCTTAAAGCGACGGGGGAAGGAACTGCCGCCCACCCTGGAGGGGCTGCTTCTGTGGTCCACGACCTTCAGGTGCGCCGGGACCTTCAGCAATTATGTGACTTACGTGAAGAAGGCGTGCCTCGTGGCATGCCGGCGCGCGCCCGCCTCTCATCTTCCGGCAACGCGCGCGTCCGCCCGCGGCGGCAGTTGGCGCGCAAGGCCCGTGGAAGTCTTCAGGCACCCGGCGGTTCGCGCCGCTAAGAACGCCATCGAGAAGCGTTCGGGCTGGCAGGCGAAGGCGCGCATGGCCCTTCAGGGCCGCGACGTCGCCCGTCTGGTGTCGCACCTGCGCGTCAGTGACGAGGGTCGCCGTTTCGCCATGTTGTGCCTGGCGGCCTACGCATTCCTCCTTCGGCTACCCTCGGAGGCCCTGCCCGCGGTGCGGGTTGAAGATGGCGCGGCCGCGGCTTGCGTGGCCTCCGCGTTCGTCGTCGGCGATCAAAAGATCGAGCTGCACCTCTCCAGGAGAAAGAACCGCGAGAGCCGCTCGGTGATGGCACGGCAGTGCTGGTGCGACGAGTGCGCGGTCACCTGTCCCGTACACGTTCTTGGGGCCTGGCTAGTTGGCGAGCCAGCTCATCAGCCCATCTGGGCTGCGTGGTCCCCAGGCGCGGCACGTGCTCGGCTGCGCCGCGCGCTGGGCGAAATGGGGCGCCACGACGCGGAATCATTCGGCACTCACGCGTTCAGGCGCGGGCACGCGCAGGACATCGCTGCCAGGGGCGGACCGGTCACCGACCTTCTTCGCGCGGGCGGCTGGCATCAGCCCGCGTGGATGAAATACCTTAACGTTTCCCGGCTCGAGCGGCAGTCGGTCGCGGAAGCCCATTTGGCAGAGTCGTCCAGCGACGATGGCGATGGCTGAGCACCCCGCGCAGTCTGGTGGTCGTGTCTGCACGGCACACACGTGGGCGCACCCCCGGCACGCGGGGGCAGTGGGTGGCAGCGCCGGGCGTGGCCCGCGGGAGCGCCGTTGCAGTGGGTGGTGCTCCCCCACGGGCCCGACCGGCGTCTGCCCGCTTGGCCTCGGAGAGGCCGCGCGCTGCGGGGCAGATGGGTCGGGTCCGCACCCTCCGCTCCTGGGGGAGGCTTCCTCCTCCCCCCCCCCCAGGGCCGTGCGAGGCGAGTGCAAGCGCCAGGATTTGTGGGGTCGGAATAACGAAGTTATTGCTTGGCACAAATCCGCCCGCGCTGTGAACGACCCCGCGGCTGGCCGCGGGGGCGCCCTCGCTCGGCTGGTCGGCCGCGCGCTGGTCGACCCTCTTCCGCCTCCCGCTCGCGTCGTGTGGTGCAGTGCCGTGCCGTGCTTCCTCCGCCTGGCACTGGGGCGGGATATAAATACCGTGCCGTGTGTCGGGTTTCGGCCCTCCGCCCTCTGGGGGCTTCGCTCGGCCCATAGTGGCTTCCTTGCGGCCCATAGTGGCTTCGTTGCGGCCCATAGCGGCCTGCTGCGTTCACGTGCCCAATGGGGCCCTCTCTTCTGGTCCATAGTGACCACGTGCTGTCGTTGGCCCGCCCTACCCGCCCTGGGGGTGTGGGGGGGGGGTGGTGCTCCCCCACGGGCCCGACCGGCGTCTGCCCGCTTGGCCTCGGAGAGGCCGCGCGCTGCGGGGCAGATGGGTCGGGTCCGCACCCTCCGCTCCTGGGGGAGGCTTCCTCCTCCCCCCCCCCCCAGGGCCGTGCGAGGCGAGTGCAAGCGCCAGGATTTGTGGAATTCGCGAGCGCGGGGCGATTGCCATTCGACGATGAGTACATGGCACCCGTTGATTTGAAATATGCTGCCTTTGCCACGGTTGCGTTCGCGTGGGCCGGTGGTAATCGGCTGAGGCAGTGGCGCGAGTCTTGCGCCGGGGCGTTGAAGGAGCTTAGTCAAAGGCTGGCGCCGGTGTCCCGCGCCCTTCGGCTCTGGCAAAGCCCCTCAGTACATGCCGTGGCGCAGAACACCCACATCGCGCTGATTTGTGTTCTGACTTGGGTGATGGGTTGGCCGGATTGGCAGCTGGCCCAGAGATTTGTGACCGGCTTCAATATCGTGGGGCGATTGGAGGAGACGGGTGTCTGGGAGCGGTGCGAAAGTTCGGAACCTGTTTCTGAAGACCGCTTGTTGGCGGAGTCCACCGCGCTTTTACGTTCCAGGGACAAGCGACGGGTTGATCCTGAGGCTGAGTTTCTTTGGGAATCATGCTTGAAGGAATGCGAGAAGGGCTGGGCTGCTCCTCCGGCGTCGCTGGCCGCGGGACCGCGAGTCGGCGCCGGGCGCTGGGCGGCCGTGCCGTCGTTCGTGCACGTGCAGCAGAACGGCAAGCGTCGGCGGATAGACGATGCTAAAGCCGGTGGGCAGAACGGCGCGACGGTGTACCCTGAGAAGTGGCACTTGCCATCAGCGTTCACGCCTGCATTGCATGGCAAAGTCTTGAGGCAGCGGTCGGGAGGTACGCCAAACACCGGAGGTGGCCTTTTCCCCCTCCCCGCCGGCCGGTGTGTCGCGGGTTTCCCGCGGGCCGTTCCCCCGGGTCCGTTCGTGTGGGCCTAGTGGGCCCCTCCGGCGTCCAAGGGGCGTGGTCCGGCCCGGTGTTTGGCGTGCGCCCTCAGGCAGGAAGCTGTGGCGGGAGGCTTTGCCGATGAGGGCTTAACCCTTGAGACTGGAGACGAGGACCTGCCGGACGCGTACAGGTCCGTGCCGGTCAATCCCGCGCAGCTGCGATATAACGTCATTGCGGCGCGGGAACCGCGCAGCGGGGAGTGGCGATACTTGACTGCATTCGCCATGCTGTTCGGCTTGTCGTCGAGTGTTATGAATTTCATGCGGTGGTCTGCCTTTCTGGAAGCCGCTGCCAGGCGCGTGGCGGCATTGTTGCACACAATGTATGTCGATGATGGCAGTCTTGGGGACCTCGGATTGGCGAAAGGCTCGGGACAGGCTTTACTCAACGTCTTGTTTTCGGAGTTGGGTACCCCGAATGCCAGCGCGAAGCAGCAGCGCATGGCCGCCACTGGGGCATTCTTGGGAGTCGATCACGACGTGTCTCGGGTTTTTGAAGGCAGAGGGGTGGTCTCCTTTTGGCCGAAGGCCAGCATGATTGACAAAATCAAAGGCCTGCTCGCGGAGCACCGTGCGCGGAACAGCCTGACACCAGCGGAGGCCTCGAAGCTCCGGGGCATTCTGCAGTGGTCGTCCTCCGCGATGTTCAACGGCGTCGGCAGCGCCGCGATGGCGCCGCTGAAGCAGAGGCAGTACACTGACGCGCCTCCGTGGGCGTTATCCCACGCGATTCGGCGGTGCTTCGATTACTTCGAATTTGTGATAGACCTTGCCCCGAAGAGAAGCGTCGACGTGAGCCCGCCCTCGTGTCCGCTGATTGCGATCGCAAGCGACGCGCGGGCTGACGGGGCGACCGCGCCCACAGGCGGCTACCTCCTGGTCGATTGCTTGACAGGGGAGCGTGTGGGAGGATGGTGTGTATTCAACGATGCCGTACTCGCGGAGTGGGGTTTCTCGCCGGCGGACCGAGAGAGGGGCGCGAATCCGATCGCCCTCTGTGAGGGGGCCATGGTCCCCATTGTCCTGGCGCAAGAGGCGCGGAGGTGCCGAGGGAGGCGCATCCTGTGGGTGCTTGACAACACGAGCGCTCTCCACAGCTTCGTGAGTGGCAGGTGCGACCATGCTACCCTGGACCGGAGCGTCAAGCTTATGAATTTCTTCAAGGCGCGCGCCGCGAGGGCAAATCGCGGGGGGACGCGCCGTGCAGCGTGTCGCGCCAGTTCCACTGCGACATGTCCACTTGGCTCGAATGGGTAGACTCGAAAAGCAACTGGTCGGACGGGATCTCACGGCGCGCCGTACGCGCGCGGGGGCGGCCTTCCCCCGAGTCGTCCACTCGCGCGGTGCCAGGCGGCTCGGCGAGGATAGCTTCGCCCGGGAGAATGGTTTTCGTACCGGCGAGGTGAGAGTGGACCCGGCCGCGTGGCGCGGGTGCTTACTAGACGCGTGGCGTTGGGTGCTACGGCGCGCGGAAGGCGCGTTCCGCGAGGGCAATTCGCGGGGGGTGGGCCGCGGCGTGCAGCGTGCCGCGCCAGGCTCAGTGGATTCGCCGTAAAGAAGGAGTCCGCGCAGGAGAGGTGAGCGCGGGCCCAGCCGCGGGGCACGGGCATGCCTCAGACACGGGGCGCCGTGTACATCGACGCGCGATTGCGGAGCGGCGTCGGACCCAGAACAGCGTTGGGGGTGCAGAAACGCTGAGCCAGAGCAGCGTTGGGGAGAGCGGCATTACTGGCGAGCCACGCCAGGGTCTTGCCTTCTTCACGCAGGTGTTCCAATTGGGGGGGTTTGGTCACCCCAAGGTCGTTCTGCACCCCCGGAGCACCGTTACACTTTCTGGGGTCGGGGGACGGGGTATGGGTTGGGGGAATGGGTGGGAGGATGGGGCCGTCGCGCGCCGTGTTCGCAGGTGGAGCGCGCGCGCGCGCGGAGGAGCGGGCCGCCCGCGTGCGCTTCGCGCCGCGGCGGGGCGCGTGCGATTCGCGGCGCGCGAAAGTTGCCAGGGGCCGCGCAGGGCGCGGCGCGGGGAATAGGCTGTCGGTGATTATGCGTTGACTTTAGGCTCGGGGAGGCTCGGGTCAGGGAACCATAATCATGACAGAAGGGGACGCCCGCGCGCGCTCGCAGGGACTGCGCGCATCAGAGCGCGCAATTGGATCGTGCGAGCAAAGCGCGTTGGCGACAGCGGTTGCTGTTGGTTTGTTTCCCACCCACCACACCCTGGGCCCCGGTGGGGTTACCGGGGAGAATTTGGGATGGGCGCCGGCGTGGACTTCGCCGTGCAAGAGGCGATGCGCACCGGCTGCGAGGGGTCCTGCCTCGGGTCGGCCGAACGTGTGCGTCGCAGGTGCGAGAACGCCGCGCAGGTCAGCGCGTGCGGGGAGGGGGCCTTCCTTCCCTGGTGGCCGCTGGCAGCGGTCGCATCACCAGGTGTAACGTCTGACAGGTGCGCGACATGTTTTGCGCGCGCGAACACGCCCGCCGTATCCCGACCCCCGGTGGGGTGCTCGGGTCGGCGAGGGCGGCGCCGGACGCCGGCAGTGTTCGCTTTCCCCGTGGGGAGAGCGGCATTACTGGCGAGCCACGCCAGGGTCTTGCCTTCTTCACGCAGGTGTTCCAATTGGGGGGTTTGGTCACCCCAAGGTCGTTCTGCACCCCCGGAGCACCGTTGCACTTTCTGGGGTCGGGGGACGGGGTATAGGTTGGGGGAATGGGTGGGAGGATGGGGCCGTCGCGCGCCGTGTTCGCAGGTGGAGCGCGCGCGCGCGCGGAGGAGCGGGCCGCCCGCGTGCGCTTCGCGCCGCGGCGGGGCGCGTGCGATTCGCGGCGCGCGAAAGTTGCCAGGGGCCGCGCAGGGCGCGGCGCGGGGAATAGGCTGTCGGTGATTATGTAGACATGCGCCAGATAAGCCACATAATCTTATGTGGCGCCTGAAATCTTTTGATGATCATGATGGTTGGATCAACCTCGTGGACCTCGTGGAGAACTTCCCTTGGAACACAAGTCACTCGAGGCACGCTTATGAAGAGGCCAAAGTTATTAGCGAGCAGTTATATGGTCGCTCGGTTGACCAACTCGCAGCCATCATGGTGGAAGTTGTTCATGTTCGTGAACCAGACGGAGAAGAAAAACAGCGCCTTCAATTCAAGGTGCTAATGCGGGACTCTGGCGAGCCTGCTATCTCCGTCCGCGCCTCTCAGGGGCATTCATGGAAATTGAAAGCTCCATGGTCGCTGTACAGCTACATTGTACTGTGCGACGAACCCGCCGGGAGACCGGCCAAATACCCTGAAGTCGCCATGCATGGCACTCGATGGCACGCTTTCGAAGGCATTATGTGGCACGGCCTGTCCTGTAGACCTGAGCACAACACGAAGAAAACGGGGACAGGCCGTTCACGCATCCACTTCGTGCCGACATTGCGCCGCCGTGCCGTGAACAGTGGGTGGGACCCAGAATCAGACCTCATCATCTTTGTAGATTGGCGCAAGGCCATGCAAGATGGTATAAAGTTCTGTTGGTCCGATAACGGAGTCCTCTTGTCCGAGGGAGATAACGGTATCATTGAACCGTATTACATTTCCCATGTAGAGGACCTGACCACTGGAAGGCAATGGCGCAACCCAGAATATTTGGGGATCCGCCGTGCGCGAGTCTCTGTCAGTATGATGACTTCCCCAGATAGGTGGGCTGATGTTGGTGATTCCAGCGTTAAGTACAAGTGGTCCCGAGACCAAGAGGGCGTTGATCCAGCCATGGTCTACCTCCACAGGGACGTTGGGGACCACTACAGCCCCACCCAGCTGGGAAACCAGCCTGAGATCTTTCGGATCTTTATGATCACCGAGAGTGAGGCCGGGAGCGCGGCTCCAAGCCGTGCCCCAAGCCAAGGGCCGAGCGCCGTGTCTTGGCAGGCCATAAGTACTTCAGACCTGGATCAGATTGCAGCTGCGCTGAACCCTGACCAGGTAGAACAGCTGGCGGACAGGCTGTACCAGCAGGATCCCTGGGCCGCAGGCCAGGGAGCAATGTCCGCTATGGCCACGAGAAATCGTCAAGCCATGCAGGGAAACCTGCCTACAAGCGGACCTGCTCGGTTCGAGCCAATGCACGCAAGCCCCACACAGAGCATGCACACTCCAAGGGGCATGACTCCAGCGGGCACTCCGCCAGCACAATCCCCATTTGGGACACCTGTTCGCCCTGCAGTAAACGGCACACTCATGGAGAGGCTAGCTGCGGCTAGGGCTGATCACAGCACAGCCCTCCTCAACATGATGCCGCCCGGCACGCCAACGAGTCAGCAGGGAAACCTGCCTGGTACACCAAGCCACCACAGGGCAGGTATACCCGACGACTATCGCTCAAGAGTGGCGGCCGCGGTACAGCAGGTGCAGAACCATAATCTGCCTCACCCAAGTGGGCAGAGGTGGAGGCCAGCCTGGTCCTGGGAACCGGAGGGTCCCAACCCACGGGACCCCGCTCGGCAACGAGCCTTTATCCCGGCGTTCAACGCCCATCCGAGCATGTCTCAGGGCCAGAGGCCACCACCCACGCAGATGAATCCGCCATTATACCCTGACGGTACAAGGGTCCCGAACAAATTTGTTCGGGAATTGGCGGATCAGATGCATAACCTCACCAATGTGCGCTGCAGTGACCACTCCATGTACCCGCACATGGCCTTCATGCCTTCCCCAACATCACCAGAGGTGGTTGTACAACCCACTGCCCATTCAATATCGTCTGGCAGTAGGGGCGTGCCTGACTACATCAGGCAGACGCACCACACTCAGCAGGCATGTTTCATGAGGAGGCAGGCGGTGCAAAGTGTACGGGACCAGTCACGTGCAGCTGCACTCGATGTGGTGCGGAATAGGGGCTCACCTTTGCGAGGAAACTCGCCCGCCGTGACTCCTACCACTTCCATGCCAAATGTCGAAGGGCCGGAGGTGATGGACCTAACGGGGACTCCCCCATCAGCCTTCATGCCCTCCGAGACGGTACTGGAGAGGCAGCGGCGGGTATATCCCAGGGTAGCAGACGTAGAAGTCTTTACTGGGATGGAGGACACCTGTGCTGTATGCCTCGAAGAATTTCAGCCCAGGGATAGTGTGTATCGCCTGAGGTGCAATCACCTATTCCACGAGGGATGCTGGAATTCTAACGTGGTGGGCCACGTGACAAACCAGCGTGAGGGAGATCCACAGCAGCCACCATGTGCGATCTGTCGTGCACCTGGCATTATAACATCGTCCTTCCCATGGACTGGCTCCCTTAGTCAGACTCCCGAGCAGTCAATGAGGGAGCTGCGGGAGCTAAGGAGCATGGTGGAGGAGATGACGGCCAGGATGCTAGCTATGCAGACAGCTTCGTCACACCAGCAGGGACACCTGCCTGAAGAGGTAAGGCCGCCTATGGCAACGGGATATTTCGATCAGCTTATCCCGATGACGGCGCCTCAGCAGGGAAACCTGCAGGATACTCCTCAGATGTCTCCCCAGAGTGGAGGCGAGGTTGAGATGTCATTGGACCCTGATCAGCTGCGCGAGTTGCGTGTACGACATTTCCAGAATCAGATGGATAATACACACACAACGTTTATGCTAGATGCCAATAATCCTGAAACTGATAGTCCGTCGTTAGACCTATCAGAATCCTCAGCGGCGTCAGCAGCAGCAGCCAGGGCCGTCAACATCTCAGCGACGAATGAGGAGTTCGAGGAGTGGCTGCGGTACCGGGATCACGTCATGAACGAAGGGCTGCAAGACATCGCCCTTCACTCGTACCTAACGCTGATAAGGCGCACTACCCGCGAGCAGTATATGAGCATACGTGATGAGTATGCCAACTGGCGGGAGGAGCGTGGTGATCACGCCCAGCACGTGTCGTACTTCCAGTACATTGACCTGGCACGCATGGCCGAGAGCGAGTCGCATGCCAGTGTCGTGCGGGGTAACCCGCCAGGGAGTACGAATGTGCCGCGGGGAAACCCGCCTACCGACACAGCCGACACTTCAGAAACTGTGCACATCAAGCAGCCGAGTAAGACGTTCTTGGATGATGGTGGAAATTCCATACTCATCGACGTCGGTTCGAAGATCAACATCATGGGCGAGAACACGAGCCGTAAGTTCGTTCAGGCTGCTGAGTCACATGGTCGTGCTTGTACATTCGAGCCCCGCTCTCGTTTGCATATCAACGGAGTGGGAGAGGGGTCGGCCCCAGCGGATACCGTAGGCACATTTAGCATTGCCTGCGAGTACCAGGGGTCAGCCCAACACGATTCATACAAGACGAACATTGTGTCAGGCTGTGGAAAGGACCTGCCAGCCATCCTAGGTCTCGATAGTATGCAGGACAAACGCACGATCATCGTGCTTGAACGAGGCCAGGAAAAGCTGATATTCCCTGGTAAGGGGCAGGTCAAGATGGAGCTCCCGGAAGGCTCCAACATCATGCCGACGACGAAGTTGCCGTCAGGGCATCTGTCGATCAGGTGTGATCGTTTTGGAGCTGCGGGGCAACCCGCCTCGGGCTCAAGCAGCACGTCCTTCCAGACAGTGCTGACAGGCGAGCCGACCCCAGCGCAGGAGCGCAATCAATTGCAGGGAAACCTGCCCCAGGGGTTGATGGAGACGCTCGCCAAGGCCACCATGCGAGGCGACAACATCGACGATCTCGAGACGTTCGATTGTTTTGTTGCCAGGACACTGGCCAAGCATGGTGGTAGTGTACCCATGGGCGCTGTGCAGTCCCGCCGTAATATAGTGATGGGATACACTAATCGTGAATTGCATACGGTCAGCGACGCTAGGTCCAAAGGCGTGCTGAAACAGCTGATGGATAATCCATCGATGCTGACAGCATTTGCGGAGCAATCCGCCTCTGAGGCCACGGCGCGCTGCAGTGCTGAGCTCCAGCATCTGAGGGAAGCCCAGATGTTGGCAGATATTGTAGGCACATCTTCTTCATCTTGAAGATGGCAGGGCGACGTCGCCCCCTCGTCGTCTTGCCTGATGGCTGAAAAGCCGGGGGGTAACAAGGACAGCGGGGCAACCTGCCTTAGTAAGAGGGCTTTTGTCATTGAAAATACGAGGGGGGCATGTGCCGACCTCCGCACACGAGGTTATATGTGTGGCCGTATTTCCCACAACGAACTTATGACAAGCGTGGGCACAAATTATCTAGGTGCGGTGATCAGTGGAGATTACACTAGGGGGGCCCACCAATCGAAGAATAAATAGCGAAAATCTACATTAAATCGATGTAGCCTCAAACGCACCTGTGAATATTCAAAGAAAATTACTCTGGCTAGTGGGGTGACGAAACGTGCGAGGGGAGCGCTCGGAGTCCGGAGGAAGGTGATATTAAGGAGATGGAAGAGAACGATCATGAGGAATGAGAAACAAAATGAGCAAGGATGATCGTTGTGCACCTACCATTCTGCAACTTTCCTCGAATATGGTCTTCCTTGTCACGTTGTGCTGTGCCTGGCCGAGCCGTTCTCTAGCAATTTCCGATTATGGACTCAAGCCATTTCTTGTGGTTGGGTTGTTTCGACGATGGCGCGCAACGCCAGCGTGGCAAGTGCCACGCGCTGTCGCCTAAGCCATGGTTTTGCAAGCGTCTGGATGCGTGCTGCGGCGCTGGGGCATCCCATGAGATGCTCTGCGTGAATTCCAAGGCGAAGCCGAGCTTGCAGGCCATTCAATCGTCATAATGTAATGCCCCCCCCCCGAAGAAATACCTTGCCATATTTGTGTATGTATGTATGTGTTGCCTGACTTCCAAAGGTCCGGGTGATTGGTTTGCTCAAGATATCAGCGGAACGTTGTGGTCATTATGACGGCAATTCGTGGTGCTTCGCGTGACCAACCACCTGCCCATCCGAAAACGATGCCCAGGTAAGCTGCCTTGGTCAGAGACATGTTGGAATACGCAGTGAAAGCGCAAAGAAAGTCGTCAGCCCAAATTTTGGGATTACCCTGGGTGCACTTCTCGCCCACCCCCCCTCTCGAAACCAAAGACCTATGCGAAGGTTGCAGGACAAAAGAAGGTTTGGAAGAAGAACTGCAATCATCAGCCTAGATGGCCTGTCGGATTTCGCTGTCAATTTCAATCACGAGTCCCTGCTGCAGTGGGAATACCTTGGTAACCGAACAGATGTCTACGAAACCCGCGTGCATGATGTGTGCCAGCTTGTTGAGCCACAGATTCTTTCTGAATGCGTTGTTTACGTCCAACAGGGGCATCGGGAAAGAAAGGTAAAACCATCGCGACCTTATTTCAAGGGAGTCTGGGGCCCTGCAGGAACCAGCAACACTCTGGAGGTTTGCATTTCCGCGGGTCCGCCTGCACGGTCTGTGGCTGACTTGGTTGAGCACGGTCAACACGTCGATAGGGACGATGCCGTCAGGACGGTGGAGCAGCAGTTCGGATTTTGGGATTCAGAAGGCATGCGGTCCAGTTCAAATCGTTGGCCCTCTTGCCCCCTAACCCAAGGATGTAGAATCCGCCCAGGGAGTGAGTGTGAGTGAGGTAATTGATAACAGCATGGGATGGGGAATGGGAGGATGAGGAGGAGGAGGAGGAGGAATAGGAGGAGTAACACAGGCGAAACAAACATTTGGTCCCGGCCGGCCCGGGCATAGCCCAGGCATCGACGCAAATGACATCCCTGTCCTTCTCTTACCGTGGCCACTATGCTCTCTGATCTTGCAGTCTCGCTGGCGCTTTTTGCTGATGTGCACCACCTGGCATGACAGAATATCTACCCCAGTACCTCATTGGCCACCCGCAGACAGCCGCTGCTGGGACGGGGGCGATGAGGTGCTTGCGGAGCCAGAGCAATTTTGCATTGACTCGTTGGACCGTATTGCATTAGCAATTCGTCAGGCGGCCGCGGGCGCTGTAGACCAAGCGGAGCTTCAGTTCGCAGTGTCAGCAATCGACGGCTGGAGCCGTTCCTTAGTATCGAGATTACACCCTCCGCGTGGTTCTACAGGCCGCTTCCTCCACGATTCTATTAAGCTTTTGAAGTGCGTGAGACTTTCGCTTGACATGAAAGGCCGTTCTAGTGAGTTGCTTGACCACATACGAAATGCATTGACGTTGGCTGTCCCTGGTTTCGCACGGGCTCAATTTGAGAAATTGCGCGAACAAGGTTCTGGTAAACTCCCTTCGCGGAGCACAATGCAGCGCGCAGAATTGAACCTCGATTGCGCAATGATCCTTCATCGTAGACGAATGTCGTCTGCGCCGTGCTACCGGTGGGCGTTGACAGACAGCTCGCCAGTTAAGGGTTTTGATTACATCTGGTCTGAATTCGCAGAGATATCTCAGGACGCAATCCTTTATGTTTTCTCTGCATTTGCACAGCTAGTCAACTTGATTTCAGCATTCGTTCAACGCCATCGTCGCGAGCATGAACATGAAGAGAACCCTGTACCCATCATTGCCGATCGTGGCGATATGGAGCCAGAGCTTGACTGGGTTCCCCACTTGAGGACGTTGTGCAAACATATCAAGGAGTCCAATTGATGAAAACCAATGTCGCAAACGAACGGTCGCATGTCGATGAGTATGATCGCGCCACGGCTGGATTCATTTCGACAATCGTAGAAACGTCGGCATGCCCGACCCTGCCGCGCGCAGCCGCGGCCCCTGCTGGGGCTGGCTTTCCAAGGCTGCACGTTGAGAGGCCCCAGGCCCCACCCCAAACCATTCTCTACACCCATCCCAAATGTGCTACGGAGTCGGAGGAGGAGGAGCAGGAGTCAGGAGGAGAAGGAGGATTCAGAAGGACAAGGAGGGAGGAGGAAGGGAGGGAGAGAGGGGGAGGGATGAGGGAGGAAGGGGGAGGGAGGAGGGAGGATGATTTTCTTGTAAGCAGTAATCCTCGAGGAGCATGTGAATACCCCTTGCGTGCTTGGATCAGGACACAGGAATCTATCAGACAAGGTGGTTGCAGAGCTTTACAAATGGCACCTGCATTGTGGGGGGGACTTGCTGGCTCACGCACAGTCTTTTCTTGGGCATACTAGCGACCTAGGTGTTGAATTTGGCATCTCGAAGTTCCACGTATCTTGTGGCGACCATGATCGCATGCTCCCTAAATGGCTTGATCGGGAAACCTTGCCGCTCGACGTGCCAGAGGCGTCTTCAGATATTGGCGATGATGCTGGTGATGAGTTCGAACGTCCTGAAGGGGACTCCAATCAAACTATATTCGCTGGTCGGTCCGCCAACGAGCCTGTCTGCTTCATGCCGTTTGCCATGGACGTCGCAGGCGGGGGGTTGGGGGGGGGTCCTAGAGGTCCTAGAGAGGCAAGGCGTTTGATTGTAGTTTCCTGGCGTCCATGGCCCAAGCTCCAGGAGGTTCGGGGCTAGAGGGTGCCACACTCTAGATCAGACACATGTCCGGGAGGGGAGGTTTGCAACACGTGGTGGACAACATGACGCAAGACACGCACCGCAACTTGGAGCATTGGGGCCACTTCCACGCTCAGCTGAAAACGGTTGAGGCGTTGTTGAGAATCGAGGAGCGCAGGCAACGTTTCATCATGTCTTGCGTGCGCCCTTCGAGGTGGCATCAACGCGAGCACCTGTTCAATCGCTTCAATGGGAGCTTGTATGAGAAGAGATGGCGGGAGGTGGTCAGTTTTGTAAGAGCGATCAAACCTCTGCTTGTTACAATGTACCTTGTATGGGATCAGCGCAGATACTGTCAGGGCGTTGACGTTGACGGCGTAGATAGGGAGGACCAGGCAGCTGCGCAGGCTCGGCAGGAGGACGCCTTGGGCGTCTCCAAATTCGACCCGAAGGCTTTGACTTCAATATTGGAGGATGCGCTTCTCTCTCTCTCCTCTCTCTCTCTCTCTCTCTCTCTCTCTCTCTCTCTCCCTCTCTCTTTCTTTCGTCTCCCTCCCTTGCACGCTTCCGTGATCTCTACTGCAACCGCCATTGGACGGGGAGAGGGGGTATTCTGATTCATTTCCACGGGGCAGCAGGCAGGGTCTAGCGATGGAGCGGTAGAACCAAGTAGAGATCTCATAAGCGGGCATGGAGCAAGTTTAAGTCAGTAATGCTCATGGGTCCTGTGTTGGCTGCGCTGGCAAAGCCAACGTGCAAACCAACGCCAGGGCGCGTGAAGGATTCTGCCTAAACGACAGCTGCGCCTAAGTATGTCTGTTCCCATCTGCAACCAGTCTCAGGACCCGATATTCTATTACTATGTGCAGGCTGTGCTAATCACAGAGAGCGCCCCGAGCTCCTTCGCGCAGAGCTCTGAGTTTTGTTTGTGCCACCGCGAACTGTTCAAGGGATTGAGCAAACACAATCGGGAGATCGCCTTTGAAGCACATTTCGGCAAAGGAGTCAAAAACTGTCCAATGGCAGGTCGGATCGTGCCCGAAATGACTGGTGGTTTGCTCAACGATCTGTTCGATGAACTGTGGACGGTCAATGAGAGAGAGTTATTGGATGCGGATGTGCCTCATGGTTGTAGGTCACCTGCTGACCAAGAATGGGACTTACTCATGCGAGATTTTGGCGCTATGAAAAGTGTCGCGTCAGTGATCCTGAAGACCAAGACCGATTATCTGTTTCGGCTTCCATACATGCTCCAAGGGTTGGCGATGGTCGATGAGGCGAAAGCGCGGGAGGTCGGGGCACGAGCGATTCAAGCGTTTGACGCAGACAGGGCAAACCAAGACGATCTGACCAAATGCCTTCTTAATCCCGACACTGAGTTCCGTGGCCAGCTCGAGATGTTCGTGAACGGTGTTGCGCGCAATGAGTGCAGCATTTCTTTTCAAAAGCATGTGGCAGGCTGGCGCTTCTCGTCAGTGGTTGAAACTTCGATTGAGAGGACGCACGCTGTATCGAACAAGGAGAGGAAGAGAGCTCCCGTGGGCACAGTGCGGATGTCTCTGTCCAACCGATTGCCATTGTTATCTAAGATGATTGCCAAAGGTCATGTTGATATTGGACAATTCGTGGATGATTTCTCAGCAGCGCGGGACACGAAGCACATTATATCCGAGTTAGGTTTGCAACGGCATCCATGGCTAGCCTTGGTTGCAAGCGGAGATCCTTCACATTTAGCGAAGTCATGGGTTCGGCATGCGTTCCTTTCCAAAGCTTTGTATCACGCCACGCTAGAAGACTTATTTGCAAGTACCGCAGAACCAGATCAATATGATAAGAAAAAGAAACAGCGTCGTCAATATCTCGATTCCAAGGCATCTCTATTGGACGGACCCCGTGCCCCCGAATACGACACAATCATGGTGCGGGCTATGCATTCTCATTTTCTCGCCACCATGGTTCCTGGCTCTACGTACGCAATGCCTATTGGAAGTGCAGAGTTCAACACCGTGGAAGGCATTCTTGGGCAGCCGAGGTCTAAGGATGCGATGCGAGCTGAAGGTGCAATCGTCCCCGCTGGTGCGGACGAGATCGCTGCGCTCGACGTGGTGGACGGAGTTGACAGACCCGACAACAATTACATATTCTTTCAGGTTTTGTTCACGGGCCTCGGGAGGAAAAAGATGCCGAGGGTGGCCCCAGGCGCGGGGGGCAAATTGCATCAATCATCAACTGCTATCGCTGTCCACCCGGTCAGGGCCAATGCCCGCGATGCCTTCCCAGTTTTGGCTAAGGCTGCTTCCGCTGCCGGCTTTGATGACTGCCCCACCTTCATCATGGGCTACTTGCTGGGTGATCCGAACTCGTTGGAGGAGCAGGTGCTGAGGTGGCCGCCGCACTCCCAGACGCATCATTGGGCATTCAGGCATGACTACATGGAAGGATTCTTCAGCTGCGCTGCAATGACCGCCGTCCCACTTCCCAGCTTCCCAGCTTTGCACCGAATGTTTCCCAGCCGGTTGCCAATATCTTATGGGGCTCTCTTGGGCTTAGTTCGGCCTGAGGTCTCGGGCGTGCTCTTCTGCGCAAGCACCGAAGTCGGATTGTCAATGCACATTGATGGCCCTGGCCTCATGCTGTCATCATTGTCAAATATTTTACTGTTTGACTGGGAGATCAGGCAACTCGGAGATCGCAATATAGCAATAACGACGGTGATCATTCGCTACCGTCATCCCTGTAAGGGTAGCGAGGCGGATTTTCTCATCGCTATGTCTCTGGTGTGTTGACACATATGGTTTCACAAAAAGCTTTCGATGGGAGTCCTGGTAGGGGCTACATGCCTCGACCAGGTGACGCCAATCTCATGGAAGAACTTGCTTCTCGGGGGCTGGCACAGGAATGCGTTGCCGATGGTTCGTGGCGTCTCACGGGTCGTGCCAAGGACAGCCTCACTCGAGTATGTGTTTTGACCGATGCAGCGGATCTGGTCTTTCAAGTTCGCCCAGATGTAGCTATCACGGATATGACAACGTACGAGCTGCTCCGTGAGCTCAAGAGGCACGACTGGGCATGGAGGCGATGGGTTCCTCCGTCTGCCCGCCGTGCATCACATCGTCCCATACCATATGGTTACAAGCGAGGCGATGAGAAAGTGTGGTTCTCTGGCATTGAGCCCTGCGCTCAATACTTGGTCTGCCTATTGAGATCGGAGGACGCCCTCGCACAATAAAAACTCACAAGCAAGATCAACTGATGATGGGGGGGGGGGGGCTGTGGGGGAAGGTCAGCGTGAATACCAGAGCTTAAGCTGAAGAGTGGCGGGGCACAAAAGCGCAGCAGCGTTTTCCAGGTGTCGTTCTCTTAAGTATTACCACGTTCTATGGAGAGGGCCCGACCTGGGTTTCCGAGGTCCGAGGGCCCTAAAGTTCGCTCATGCATCATATCTCCAGTGTTTTGGGGGTGCCTTTGTATACTCCTGGACCTCACCCGGGCTCTCTTGGGCACGTCGTCAAAGCGCGATTGATTAACGTTCAGGTCGCTAGGCGAAATGCATCAGGGTCCTGGTCATGAGTCATTGTCGTTACCCCAACAGGAGATGTTTGATGCTGGTTTGACAGCGGTACCGCATGGAAAGACTGTCAAGGTTTACCAATCCATATTGTCTGGCAAGTTCGATGAGCTCGATGTGAGCGAGGATCTCCCACCCGACGTGGACCAACCTGCTCTGCAGGTGGTTGGGCGTTTTGAAAGGGGGCGTTAACTGGATTGTTTTTCGGCGACACTCTGATCTCTGATCTAGGCTGTGCGGACTAGGGCGCCCTGGATGATGACGGAACGTAGCCCTTTGTATGCAACCCTTGTGCTGCGTCAGTCGTGCGTATCATCGGATCGCCTCATGTCTGGCCCAATTCCCCATCCATGCCATCCATTATCTTGTCTTGTTTCTGCAAGTCACCTCCCCATTCTGCAATGCCATCTGCCATCGAATCTGCTCCCATCTATGTAGCCGCGAGGTGGCCGTTGCAGCCGCCGATGCCGAGAAGGAGGCGCCGGCTGCGCTTGGGGGCCGAGCCGCGGCCGAGGAGCAGGCCCTTGCTTGGATGGATCGGGAGGAGGAAGTTCGGGAGGAAAATCATACTGAAGATGAAGTGTGCGAGTCCGACTTCGGTTCTCATTTGTTCATGTCGGATGATGATGATGACCTGTTTGGTTCCCCAAAGAAGAAGGCTAAACATGACAAGATCCGTTCACCCAGTTTGTCGCCTTCACACTCACCTGCGATTCGACCAGATCCAATTGGACCCGAGCCTTTGCCGCCTTTGCCGATCGTACCAGAGAATCCAGTTCTGGTGGGAGGCTACTTCGGCGCCTTTCACTTTCATCCGATGTCTGAAGCCTTCGGCATCTTGGGCATCTGCCGCCGAGAAACCACAAGCACATCCCAACCCCAACGACACATGTATGAGCCCATCGATAATCGTGAGAAATGTTGCAAGTATTCCCGCAACTGTGCAGATTGTAAGCGTTTCCCGAACGTCGCCTCCTGGTCTGTGAGTAAATAAAGCTTCTTAGTCGCCTCAAGCACCGACTCTCGGAGCAGCGGATCGTTGCAGAAGCAGGGAAGTCCAAGTTCGGAAGATTCGAGGTCCGATGTTACTTTCACAGGAAGAACAACACCACAGGATGTGCGAAATCCTTTTCGTTGAGCGGTCCAAACCCAGAGCACTTACAGCAATGCAAACGTTTGGCCGCTTGGTGGTGCGCGTGTGCTCGCGACTACAAGCGCCAACGGGATCACATGGGCTACACGCCAACCTTGGCAGACGTACCAGATGACGAGGATGTATCAAGAGTGCTCGTTGAAAAGGATCGGCCTGATCGTGGAAGCATCAAAACTGATAAGGAGCTGGACGCAATAGACATAGGAAAGATAAAAAAAGCTTTCAAAGAGTCTGCTGCCGAGCCACTGGATGAGGAGGCGTTGGAACAGATGGCAGCGGAGTGGGTTGCAGCGGGTCATTATGACATCGACGACACAAAGTCAGCAGCACCAGGATCAGCAATGTCCTCTGCGGCAGCAGCAGCATCCGGATCGGCAGGATCAGCAGCATCAGGATCAGCTGGCCCGGCTGCGCCACCTCCTGTTGACGCAGGCCCCCCTGCGGCGAAAGCAGCTGCTGCTCCAGCTCCAGTTGCAGCTGACGGAGCCCCTCCTGGAGGAGGCGGCCGCGGCCGAGGCGGCCGCGGCGGTCGCGGCGCTGGCAGAGGCAGGGCAGGCGGCGCACCTGCTGGCGCAGCCTCAGGTAGGGGCAGGGGCCGAGGCCGCGGCCCCGGCGGCCGCGGTCGCGGCCGTCGTGGCCGAGGGGCGGGGGCTGCTGCTGGTTCCAGCGACAGCAGTGGCAGCAGTAGCAGTAGCAACGAGTCCAGTGACAGTAGTGACTGACGGCGCAGCGATGTCTTAAGGACGCTGGGCTGGCCTTTGACTTTGGATGATGCTCGAGCCTCGAGCCGCTTGAGATGCAACGAGCTTCTGGAAGCAGGATGGGGAGTAGGAGGACGACGACGAAGACAGGGAGGAGGCAGAGGGCGAGGAGGAGGAGGAGGGGGAGGAGTAGGAGGAAGAGGAGGAGGAGGAGGAGGAGGGGAAGGAGGAGGATGGGGGAAGGCCGAACGGCCGAACTTCACCCATAGAGTTTCGCTTGGCTTGAAGGCGATCATTTAACTGAAGAGATCTCCTAAGAGCGCCCAGGAGGCAACATAACTGAAATAAAGCTTCAAAGGCTGGACCCTTGGGCGACAACGAAACCTAACATATCCAAGAACAGAACCCCCAAACGCCTTCTCAGCTTAATCGTGTATCAGGCCAGTCCAACCGCTTGGTGCAGGGTTAACATCACGATGCGACGCAATGAGTTCAACAAGAATTCTGGGCTCAAATGTCAGCGCTGAGCTGGAATACATGCATGCCCTAAGTAGTTGCTGAAACAGGTCAACGCATCCTGGGTCTCGGGGCTTTCAAGCATGTCGAAACCTAGGGCGCAAGGCTCGCATCCACAGCTCTTGGAGACCTTTGACGCAGATACCTCAAGCTTGCTGCGTTGTTCAATTCACTGTCACAGACTCCAAAGGCTCACGAACTGTCTGTGCTCTGTACCGAAGCTATACACCTACCTTGTTACATGCCCATCCCAGACAATGATGGCTCAAAGTAGGTGAGGGCCTCTAAGTATCAGGCTTCAACAGATTCCAGTAGAGCGCCCAGACGGTCCAAGACCGACCCAAGAGGGGCCCATGAAGGCTCCAAGATGGCCCACAGCTTTAGCATAGCGGAGTCTACAAAGGAGGCTGATTGTGAATCATGCGCTGAATGGTTGAACTCTTGGGGTGCCTTGGCTATTTCTCAGAGGCGTCCCGGCGAAACCTTGGGATCTCCGTGGTTCCTGCTTTTTATTGGTTTCGGCAAAAAGTAAACGCTAGGGAATATTGTTGGTGTTTGTTCATGCTATTTGTTTTGGGATCTCTTGGGGATCTTGGAAGGCTTGCCTCTCGTCCACGAGTCTCGAGTCTTTAGAAACAAATCGAAAGCGGGGACCACGGAGTTCCCAAGTTTCTGCCTTGGCGACTTCTGGGAGGCGTCACAACGAAAACTTGGGAACTCCGCGGTTCCCGCTTTTTTCTTTCTTTGGGCAAAAATAAGCTGTAGGGAATATTGACGGCGCTTGTTTATGTTATTTGTTTCTTGGGAGCCATGCGTTTACCAAGTTTTCGCCGTGACTTCGGTTCCTGAAACTTGGGATCTCTTGGGGATGCTGCTGAGGGTCTTGGGTCTTCTCCGCGAGTCTTGGGTCTTCACAAAGACATTTCAAACGGGAACAACAGAGTTCCCAAGTTTCTGCCTTGGGTATTTCTGGGAGGCGTCACGGCGAAACCTTGGGATCTCCGCGTTTCCCGCGTTTGTTTGGTTTGGGCAAAAAATAAACGATAGGGAGTATTGTCGGTGTTTGTTTATGTTATTTGTTTTGGGATCTCTTGGGGATCTTGAGAATCTTGCGTCTTCTCCACGCTCTCGAATCTTCATAAAGCGCCATTGCATGTAGGTCGCAGAGTATGCCAACGCGACCGCGCACAGAATATGTGATGCAAGTGGAATCGTATGTGAATATTTTTGCAACGCCATGCGCCAAGAAGAACGATACCATCCTGACATACCGAAATATCTGGAATAAGAGCAGGCAATCCAATGAATTTGTTGTAAAAATGAGAAAAAATAAAATAAATGCTGAAAATTGTTTAAAAATCAAACATGCACCAATATGGTACAAGAAATGCTTCAATGTGCCACGCTGCACAAGAATTGCGCAGAATATGGAAGGAAACTGCTGGTTTGAGCTTAAAATCAGCAACATAGGCTACTGAATCACTAAAAATGCATAAATCGTAAAGAAACCGAGCAGATTAAGCAATTTTGAGGTATTTGTATCAATTTCATGTGAGTCTTACCCATTTGAAGCAGATCGCATCGGTTTTGAATGGTTTTGATATTATTCGAATTAAGTTCATCTCATGTTGAATTTCCTGATATTATCTGAATTTCTGGTATCGCTTATAGAGGGTTCTCATCGCGTGTAAGGCTGTTTCATCGCGTGTATGGCTGTCTCGTCGCGTGTAGGCTTCTGCATAAGCGATGAGAAATTCATAAGAGCGACGAAACAAGCGTACAAGCGATGACCCGCGGCGTCTGAGACACATTGCATTAAGAAAAATCATTTGAAGCCGTCGCGAATACAAAACATGTCATTTTTATAAGTTTAGGTATTTTTTGTATTAGAATCAAAGGTTGGACGTCGTTTTGGGTCAATTTGTATTGAAATCGCCAAATTTGGTCCAAATCAACCAGAAACATGCATTTGACGCCATTATATCGCATTCTGCGCCGATTATGAACGAAATTCGCCGAAATGCGTTCATGTCCAAGTATTTCAAGCAAATCTCGCGATTTCCAAGCATTTCTTGGCATTTTCCTAATTATTTTGAATTTATTTCAGAATTTCTTAATAGTTTCGCATGTTAATTTGAATTTACATATGGTCTTTGAATATATTGCAAATATTATGTATATGACGATGTGTTTCCTGAATGCTTCTGTACTTCTCATTCGATGATATGTGCATGGCGATGTACTGGGCACCATTAGAGCATCAGCGCTGTACCATTTCTGAAAGGGGTTGAGGGGTTGTGTTTTTTCTGGAGGGATAGGTCAAAGCTTTCAGAACTCTAACACCCCGAGCTTCTAAGAGAGCAAGTAAGTCGGCACACGCATCGGCCGAACAATGCTCACCGGCAGCCATAAGGAGATGGCTTTGGGCCTGGGCTAGTCGAGGGAAGGAAGGCCCTTGGGAGGGGAGAGGAGAGGAAGGATGAGGAGGAGGAGAGGCACGAAGGATAGGGAAGAGGGGCAAGGAACTGAAGGGGGAAGGCTTTGTCGTTGTCGAAACAGAGCAAAGTAGCTGTCTGGTTGAGGACGCAAGTTCTCCTTCTGGTGATCAGTGGCCCCACACCTAATCTTGGGCAAGTGGGTCTCGATTGATGTTTGAGGCACCTTGGATCGTGCATGTAAGTGCCTCACGCAAGCGTGGCAGACCAACGCAGTCGTGGATGTTGGTAGATGCTACCACCTGGTGTGGTCATGTCCGTCGGCCAAGTCGATGCTCGCTACATGTACAACATCTTTTCTTGTGCTTGTCGCTACCACTCCTGCACATGCGGATTTGGCCCAAGCTTTAGGGATGCCGCCAAAGCGTCGTGGTGCTAGGCCAAACCCCAAAGCCCAACCGAGAGCTCGTAGGGCCGCGGCGGACATCGCAACGATCCACCAGCTCCAGCAACAACTCGCCGAGAGGAACAGCGAGGTCCAAGAGTACCTAAATCTCATATACGGGCTCCACCAGGTGGTGCAGACTTTGGTGCGCAGCAGTGATCAGGAAGTGCAGAGGACGACGGCCGAGCGCGATCGCCGAGTCGTCCTGGAGGACCAGAACGCCTACCTAGTCCAAATATGCCAGAACTTGCAGACTCAGATTCAGCAAGTGCTCCAGGCCCAAGCAGCGAGGGCCCCGATGCCTCAGTTCCAGGTGCCGCCGCTGCCTGGTGCCAATTGGGCCCAGCCTCGCCCAATGCCCCAGCCGCAGACGCCTCCAGATGCATTCGCGGCCCGCCACAACCTGCCAGCGCCGAGGCCTCTGGGGCAACATCAAGTGCCGCCACCAGCGCCCAGTGCGGCAGCAGCGGTGAGGCGGGGGTAGTCGATGCAGGTGGGTTTGCATAACATATATCACTCGTCCCCTTTTACCAATAGGGCCAGGGGGATGCAAGCAACATCGAATCGTTTGATTGCTTCTTTGTTGCTTTTGCTGCCTGCAATGCAACCCTCCTCCTTCTTCGATGATGTTGCCGCGCAGGTGGAGCTGGTGCTGGCAGCGGTTACGTGGCCACGAACGTGGCCTGGGACTCTGCCTCCGACTCCTCCGACTTGGGAGATGACGTCGGCCCTTGGCTGTCTGGGTCGCTCCACCCGGCAATGGAGGGGTAGCGTCGCGAGGGTATGTCTATAGTGATTTGCAACGGTGCGTTGTATATTCAAAATGCGTTCGTCATTGGATCAGTTTGTGCCCTAGTTTCGATCAGGGAGTGAGGTGAGTGGGAGGGTCAGGAGCAGTGATGCAGCATCGCAACATCTACTTGCACTTGAAAGTTCGCACAACGCCTGAGGCGTGAATCAATTTGCCCCGAATGCGCCATCCGTTGGATTCGGAATAAACGGGAGGATGAGGCGGTATCATGTTGCAAGCGAGAGTGACAGAAGCAAGCGGATGGCGCGGCGCAGGTTGCAACATCGAGTGCCTGATGATGGTCCCGCAGACCTATCGAGCGTGCTTGAACTCCCCCAGCAACACTTGGCGGACATGATCAAATTGAGTGCTTCCGAACCCATGGGAACATTACGGGATGAATTGCAGTGCGTCGCATGTGACACGGTTGTGCTGACTTCTGCATACAGTGGACTTTGCACTCTCGAAGTGGCTGCATCGCAGCACCTCAAAGGCATCCGTGCACAATGCAAGCATTGCGACAGCCAGTCTCCCAGACCGTACGTGTGTTACGCAGCTTGGGAGATAGACGAGCACGTGCGGAACAGCATCCTCATGCATGGCGACGACACGAGGCCGCAGCATGTGTTCAGGGGCGTGGAGGAGAGGATGGAGGAAGAGGAGTACCACGAGGTTCTCAAGATTCAGGACTCCATCCTCTCAGATGTGCGAGCTATGAGGCAGGAGTTCGCGAACACCAGCATCGCTTTGAAAGAGTATGAGGATCACATGCGCAAGAAGTTGATCGATGACTTGTCTGTGCGGTTAGCACAAGTGGAATTCAGGGATACAGCTTATTGTGTTGTACACAAGGCCTACTGCCCAATCAGCCCGAGGGCAGTGCCAGAGCTTGCAGATAAGTATTGGCTTGAAGGCACTGGGACTACTTGTACTCCACACAGCTTGATGAATCGAAACCGCACTCGTTGGCTAGACGAGCACTGCCTACCAGCGTTGATTTGGATGTATTCAACTCGGTTCTACGAACCCGATACCGTCCTCCACGAGAATGTCAAGTGCCACCCTAAGGAGATCATGATCAGCATCTTTGCATCGACGAGTGGGCCGAGATCAACACTTGCACGACCGCCTCCAACTATGGCATCAAGTCTAGATGTCGACGAGAGACCTGCAAAGATGCAGAAGGGCAACGGGAACGCCATTTATTACAAACATCGTGTCGATCTGTTCGATCCAAAATTTCTTGGTATACCTGTTCAGGGCGACCGGCAGTACATGTCCTTCCACCTACACCCCTTCGTAGAGCTCGACCCCGACATGCACTTCCGTGAGCTGTTCGAGAGGAAGCTGATGTGCACGGCGGCAGTGTTCTTGGCAGCTACGCCAATTACTTTAGCTGAAGCGGTTGAGACTCAGAAGCCCTTCCCGGTGAGCATGCTTACTGCTTTGGAGGGGTGGCAGGTGTTCGCGATGAAGTCTCCGAAGTGCGTTGTCAGGAAGGATGGCAAAATGAAGTGGAAGCTCGATGCAGCCATCGTCAACCTCGGTCAGAATGCTGAACACCTCAAGCAGAGCGCCCTTGTCTCAGCACCGCGTATTCTTCGCGGCTCCCGGTTGTACGACCTCGTGTCTTCTCGCGAACTCACGATGCCTGAGTTGTGGTTGCTGCAGGGCTTTGGGCACCCAGCGATTCCAGGGAGTGGCCCGAATCCATTGGGCGAGTCCGTGAGTTCCATGAGTGATCGGATGCAGGTAAAACTATTGGGCAATGCGATGCACAAGGCGCAGATTAGCGCGTGGTTCTTGTTCAACGTTCTGGCGTCCAGCAAGACGGTGCTCAGGGCCAACTCCAAGGCCCAGTTGCGCTAGGCATTTTGCTTACAGGCGCATAGGTTGCACAATTTTGATTTTCCAGAGAGCCAGGCTCGCAGGAGGAGAAGGAGCAGCGAGGAGTGAGGAGGCGAATGGGGAGAGGAAGTGCTGAAGCGCGGGAGCGAGAGGACGCGGACAGAGGGGGGAAGAACGAGAGGAAGGTCGGAGGATTGAAGCTCGATAGTCGTCCACGCGCTACGTACTTGTTGAGGATTGGAGGAGGGCCAGGGGGTGTGGAGGAAGAGGGCGAGGAAGAAGAGGGAGGAGGATGGCGAATGGCGAGCACGCTGCACCGCGTCGTTTCTAAACAGCACTGTTTGTTGCGACAGCTGAGAGCTGAATCGACTGATCACAAAAGGATATGGCGAGCTTTGTGAAACATTGGTCAGACGAACTCGCAGAGTCGCAGAGTTCGCTCTCGTTGCCTTGATGTCGATCCGCATCGGCCAGATTGTCACGTTGACATTGCAGGCCAGCAGTTGACTTTCCTTAGCATCCCGACGGCCTAGCAGACACCGAATGCATGCAGCTTAGAGCTACGAGAGCTGAGCATACTCAAGAGGACAATGCTGCCCCGAGAGAGCCTTGAAAGTCCTCGAGAGAGCCGCAAGAGGATTGAAGAGGGAGGGTTTCAGATGAACCCCAAGCGAGCCCCGATACTGCACCCCCCCACTCTCCTCCTCCAGTCGAGCCGCGACGACGGCCCCAGGACCCCGAGAGGACTCAGCGCGGGCCCCCGATATGCCATTAGAGTCTTAGTTGCCACGTCTCATGAGAAATAAAACGTTCTGCTTAGATCAACTCGTAACTCAACCTAGCTTCCCAGCATCACCTAGATATGTACGTAGCATCGGCATAGCTTGGTGTAGCTCGGCAGGTCTGAGGCATTGGCCACGCCGGCCACGCCAACTAAGACGAGGCCCGACGCGGGCCCATGCCACGAGCGACACGGGCCCCGACGCGGGCCAAGCAACCCTTGGATTGCAACATGCCTCGTCGCCAACCCAATTTCTCTGATCTGCGCTCTAACGGCATTTTGGACCAAGGCAGTGCATCCTCAGCAACTCGAAGAGATACTCGCGAATCTTGCTTGCTGTTACTCTACTGTGGCCACGCGCTGCGATGGGGCTCTCCGAGGATGCCCTCGAGGCCGCCAGCGAGAAGAGTGACCTTACAGGTGAGGTCGCCTCAGACGAAGATGCTCTTGGTGTCGAAAGGGGGATTATCTCTGGCCAAGAAGAAGGTACCGACGAACTTTCTGAGGGCGGCGGCGGCAAGTCCCGGGCCAGAGGCAGAGGAAAAGGAAAGGCCAAGGCCAAAGGCAAGGCCAAGGCAGGCGCTGCAAGCAGTGCTACTCGCAAGAGCATTGGCGCTGGAACTGGCGGCACTGGCAGCAAACGTAACGTCTCGAAAGGTGGCAAGAAGTTTTGCCCGCCTTGTAACAAGATGCTGCCGCTCGCAGTGTTCCCACCTGGCAGCGGGCAATGCGCTAGTCACAGGAGGGCTTTGCAGCAAGTCAGGGCGGCAGCCCTCGCCAAAGGCCAAGGCGCGTGGTGGGCTGAGATCTCTGAAGACTGGGACAAGCTCTCCCCAGTTTTGGACCGCTGCTTGGAGCTATGCCCCGACCCAGAAGCTGGCAAGAGGAGGGGGACCTTCCCCGTCGTGGAATACATCGAGGAAGTGAAGCGGACCAAGGCGATCCAGTACGAGGGCATCTACGAAATGTTCGACGAGCGGTCCTACGTCGCATGGATGTCCAAGCCAAAAAATGGCAGCATGGAGGCATCAGATGCATCGCGACAATGGCATGAGTTTCGAACGTCACAAGGGGCCATCAAGGACAATTTGGGCCCTTCTGAAAAGTACAGAGTCCGAGTTGCCATCGAGAAGAGCGACAAAGTGCGCATCGTTGACAAGGAGGAGAGGTCCAAGGGTTACCAGGCCCGTGGCAAAACGATCAAGAACGGCGCGCAAGATGACATCGACAAGCTCGAGAGAGACATGCAATCAGGCGGCATGATTGCAGGTGCCGCGGCGGCTTCAGACAAGGACTTGATCTCGCAATTCGTCACTGGTGCCGCTGCTGCTTCTGCTGCTGGATCCCGAGGTTCAGCCTTCTCCGACGAAGGCTTTGCTGCTTCGTCCGCCCCTGACTTCGAAGAGTTGAAGGGACTCACGGATGCGGTCCAGAAGAAGAGGGAGGAGGAGCTGAAGGCCGAGGAGCAGCCGGACGATCTTGCCCCTGACGAAGAAGCCGAGGATCATGCCGCAGAGGGAGGACGCAGTCGAAAGCGCAGCGATCAAGCGTCCTGCGGCAAGGAGAAGAAATCAAAGGCGTGGTGGAACCGGGACGCCGTCATATCCGACGCCCTGATGGCTCACAAGAATTTGATGTTGAGTACCCGTGAGAGCTTGGTTGCAACCCAGAAGAAGCTCGAGGCGTCGCTGAATGCAGTGCCAAAGGAATTACAAAAAGAGGTTGAGGTGGAAATTAAGCTGGCGAGATGCAGGCGCCAAGCGCTGAAGCTCGTGCTTGCACCAGAATCCAAGCAGGACCCAAGTGACTCAACTGAATTGAAGACTCCAATCAAGACCTCGTCAAGAGAGGACTTGCCAGCCGAGTCCCCGCCGCTTTCGGTGGCTCAGCCTCCTGGGACATCAGAGGGGGATGAGTCCAAGGACAAGGGCGAGGAGGACAAGATGGATCCCACCGCGGAAGAGGACAAGGAGGGCAAGAGCGACGCGGCGGGCCTTGGCGGCGAGGCGAATGACTCGAAGGGCACCGTCGAGCAGTCCCCGAAGGACCCATCGTAGGAAACCCCCGCGCTGAAGCTCTGGAGACACATTGAAAACCCTAATATGGCCTTCAGAAGGCTCGCATGTCCAGGAAGGCTTAGACGCACTCATCTCCCTGAGATGGATGCTGAAAACCTGAAGTCGATCTAAGAAGAGACATCGCACTGGCTCGTGAGGGCTCGACGTCTCTGCCATCCCTTCGGGATTCAATCCAAGATGTTGCTCTTGCAGGCTCCTGTTGACAGATTCGTTAGGCTATCAAGGTATTGATGGAGCGTCGTGAGTCGTGAGGGATGGGGGACGTTGAAGGTCATTGTGGGACGTTTGGCTTGAAGGGTCCTGCCCGCGTCTGCTTTTAAGGGCGATCTTGACCAAGGGGCGCTTGTTGCTCCACGCGTGCCTTCCTACATGCGTTTGCGGGCGGTCCTGGCGAAGTCGCGTCCTCTGCTTGAAGGGTCCTGGGGTCTTCCTTTGCCCAGGCGACCCCCTGAGGCGTCGTCGAATTGTTGAGGCTTCGTCTGCTGCTTCTGCTGTCAGCGGCATCTGGGGAATCTCGGGCTTTTCGGAGGCGAGTCCAGACATCGTTCAACTCTGTTTCCAATCTCGGCACTGCCGCAGGAGTCCGGCGCCGCAGCGGCGAGCGCGTCTCCAGCCGCGGCTGCCGCTCATCTAAGAGGCTCCGCCCAAGCATTCCGGATGAAAGTGTACGTGGGTCATCAGAGTTGCTTTGCAGTAGTCAGTTTTTCGAGCACCCCCCCCCGATGCGCGAGGTCTGTCAGGGCCCGCTCGCGCGACCTGCGCGCATGTCCTTCGGACAATCGTGCGGGCCTTAGTCTCGCACTCCCTCTGGCAGATTCTCTGGGCTCTAGGACCTAGGAGTTCACGGCCTCCGCCTTCTCTAGAGGGCGATCGGATGACGACGCAGGATCAACGGCAACTGCTATGCTCAGGAGCGCCAGCGGTTGCCCCAAGGCTGCTTTGAGGAAGTTCATCGCGAGCTTTCCAGACAAGCCAGCGCTGGGAGAGAACCCACCGTGCCGTTCTTACAGGTCCCTCCTCTGCTTCTTTGAGTTCGACCACATCCGCTCGCGCATGGTGGATGCAGAGTCCAAGGAGGAGCTCAACAACATTAAGGAGGAGTACGCCCCCTTCCGCAGCGCTTTGACTGACTTGTTAAACATGGGCAAGGCGGCGGCAACCAGGTTGGACTTTTGCGTGACGAAGGAGACCAAGGCTAAGGAAAAACGCGAGGCGAACCCCGATGGTAAGAGGAAGGGGCCTGGGCCTGGGCGGCCGTCAGCAGAGGAGAAGCAGAGACGCTTGCTCCGTGAGCAAGACCTGGTGCTCGAGTGGATCATGAACAACTTCTCCACCATCCCCTCGGTGCCGATTGGGGATGCTGGCCCGAATCTTGAGGCGATCGATTACAAGAAGCCTTGCATCATGCGCGTGATGATGGATGAGAGTACCGAGATCAAGAAGGACATCGTTGTCAAAGTGGCCTCGCAGCTGGCCAACTTCAAGTCGTCGCCTGAGTACGCGTCCACGGGCCGCCAGCACAAGAAATTGCCAGATGATATGTGCAAGAACGCGAGTGCGATCTTAAGCGCGTTCTTCAAGCCAGGGTACCTAGCCCAGCCGACCGCAGACAACTCGTTGACCAAAGATTTGATGTGCACGTCGTTCTTCGTCGCCGGCGGCAAGGAGACCGTTACGACTGAGCTTGCCATGCTGCCGACTGTCCGCTTAGGCCTCACGGGCTCGCGCCAAGTGTTCTGCATGGAGCTCCTCCCGCTATTGAGGCACGTGGGCAGCGGAAAGGCCGCGACCCCGCAGGAGGCGAAGGAGTTCCTCAAGAACATGGTCACCAACAAGGTCTCCATCGGCGATTTCACGGCGAAGAGCACCTGCTACGCTGCCACAGCAGGCCTTTGGTTGAACAAATTTGAGTCACCTCGCAACTTTGAGCCAAGGTGAAAGACGAGGAGGAGGAGGAGGAGGAGGAGGAAGGCAGGGAGGCGATGCGAAAACCTAGGGGAGGAACTATCGAAATTGTCATTCTCTTTCTCCTCGTCCTCCTGCTAGCCTTCTTTGAAGCCAACCTACTTTCATGTTTCTCCTCTCCCTCCCCCTCGTTCCGCTCCTCCTCCTCCTCCTCCTCCTCCTCCCCATCATCCTCTTCCTTCTCCTCCTTCTCTTCCTCCTCCTTCTCGTCTTCCTTCTCCCCCACCTCAAGTTCACCCTCCTCGTGTGGACTTCACCCGCCTGCACGTGCTCCCCTGGCCACCACGGCCCCCCGTCCTCCGTGGGCGCATTCTCAGATGTGATTGGCGGATTCGCAAGTGACTACTCCCCCCAGGACCCAGCCCCTCCAAGTCAGTCTTCGCAATCGTGATGTTCGCGATGGACCCTGAAACCTACGGCTCTTGCCTGGCCTTGCCGATTGCTTCCCCTCCGACATTCGCACTCCGCTTCCTCCACCTCCTCAACGTTTAAGTGGGAGACTCCCAGCAGGTCCGAACGATGCCCTGATGCTCCCCGCTGGCTACATCTTCTTTGAGAAGATCGGGAAGGAGGCCTTCTCTGGCCTGCGGAAATCATTTCTCTCGGTTGCTGACAGCGAGGTGCTAGATGCCTTGAACCGCATCTTGATGCAGAACAAACCCTGCCCAGTGTTGCAGCGTGCAATGGACGCTTTGGGCAAGCTGTGAGCGCCGGGCCTTCGGGGTAACTTTGAGCGATCAGATGTTCTGTATGAGTACAGAGGATCAATTCTGTTCGAAGCCCATCTAGAAACGATGTGCATGCAGATTTCGTTGATCAGCCACGCGTTGATCAGGAAACGTCCGCTGGAAGAGGGGGGCCTCCGAAAGAGAAGTCTTGGGTCAGCCTGGGCAGACCCAGGGACGAACCACATGCGCTTTCACGCTCCTGTCGAGAGGCGCCCTGGAAGACTTCGAGGCCACTTGGAACTATCCTGGGAAAGACTTAGGGGTTCTTGGGCAATCTTGAGAGAACTTGGGCCGTGTTGAAAGCTGGTGATCTCCCAACAAAACCATCCCGGGCCAAATGGGTTGGCCGAAGGGATTGGCCTTAACCTCTCCCCGAAGGGTGAAGGTCACCCGCGCCCGAAAGAGCTGATTGGACTTGGAAGCTGCGATCAATCCAGCGTTATTCCAAGTTGTCGCTCAAAGGTGCGCCCGATTCTTTTGACCTGGCCAGCGCCGGTCAGGGTGTTTGCATGTCCGGCGACAGGTTGGATCGCGTGGATTTACCGCGTAGCTGCTATATCTTCGGAGTCGCCTCTAATGTGTCTTGTGGCAGCGACTGAAGCCGGCGAGCCTCGATAGAAGCTTATTCTCTTCAGTTGTTGCAGCTGCGCCCTCCCCCGTCATGATCAGATCCCCCTGGCTTCACTAACAAGTGCTGTTGCGGACGCGCTTCCTGCTCGCCTTCTTTCTCTTGCAATTCTCTTTCTCCTTCGCCCAGCTAAATGTAGGCATCGCTCGGGGCGAAGACGGTTTGATTATACAAATGTTAGTAATGTGTGACACTTGACCGAGGGTTCGAAAATATCTAAAACACAATTGCATGATTCTGACCTTGTTGTTCTGTAAACTCGTATGCCGTGTATCTCACATAGCAGGCCACATTCCATCGGGGATTGCATGCTCGCTTCTCGCCGTGGGTGGGAGATTCCTTGCATTTCGCCCCTGTCTCCAGTCTACGCTCGTCCTCTGCTGCTGATCAGCCTGCTACGCCTCAGCCTTCACTGCCTCCTCCAACTTTGGCTATCCCTGCGTCCCCACCCCAAATCCTGCTCCTCTTACGTCTCCGCGATATCCTTCTCACTCCTCCAGTTCCTCCGCCTCCTCCGTGCTCCTTGCCCTCGCTATCCAGCATGTTCACGCCTGGCCACGATTGTTTGGAATCGCCACGTGAACATTTTCGTAGCTAACCTCTCCATCGGCTCGCCTAGTTCGGATTTGACCAAGATGTTGCATCAAAAGGTACGCGGGTCGAAGTGAACCATGCCCTCGTCGACAGAATTGGCATGTTGTGCCGATTTCACTTTCACTGCCAATTAAATCAATTTTATCTTAATTTATTTCGGAAATCGGGGGGCCAAAAATTTTTCGGTGGGCCCCCCTAGATTACACTCTCATATGGATCAGTACTCCGGGTGACTGGTATATACGAACTCCAGGAAAGAGAGTGGCCCCACACTGGTCACGTATCCAGAACCTGTTGATAAAAGCCAAGAAACTCCGCACGAAAATCATCATATTCGGTCCCCCAGGATACGTTTGGAAGTTATCTCCAGTACGTGATACTCTGGAAGATCTGAAGTTGTCAGTAATACGGATGCGTTTGTGTCATTTCGGCATTCGGTTCAATATGCAAGACAATACACCAAGTGGTACATATATGCAGATAGCATCATCGATACCGATTAGCTCGAAGCTGTGGACATGTACCTGTAAGCAGGCCATACCACAACATGTGTTGGACTGGTACGGCCATACGGTACGACATGCTGAATGGCGGGCTCAGACACGTACTACACTCATCCGTTACCTAAACGACAAAATCCTGGGGAGTACCACCACGCACGGAAACGTGCCCGTATACTTAAATACGTATACACGTACAGACCATAATACTCGTCATTACGTGACGACTCATAAAGGAGGACCAAAATGGTCTGAAGTTATCCGACGTGTAACAATCAACTTGGATACCAACGCGGTTATTCAAGATATCTCAGTTACCGATCAACCAACAGGGTATGATTGGCATGCACCATTACCTGCAGGGGTTGCCAACATCAGTACTCGGTTGTATTGGCAACCCGAGGAACCGGTCTTGCTCGGAAACGAGCCTACTCAATCACCACAGAAACATAGACGCGTCATCATAGATGACTGTTCTCTCCCCCTCCCGACTCTGGCGATTGACGCATGTACCCATTCCACCACGACAATGAGTACACAGACCGACGAACAAAACGAGCAAGCTTTACCCACTGAATCGCGTATAAAGCAGAAGGAAAGGCTCAAAGCCGAAAAGGAAGCAGGCATCAAGCCTCGCCGCATTAAAAAGCACGTCGAAGACGGAAATGACGATTGCGGCGACGACTTGTCAGGACTCGGACAGGATCTTATGGCAACCTGGAGTACTGACGCCCCTGTCGAGCTGATAAGCTCCGACGAGGACGATGACCTGTTCCTTACCCTCCCCACATCTATGCCCGACACACACGCTGACATATACAGCATAGTTGCTACACTATGCTATGGCCATAACAATTGCGTGGATATGTTGGAGCTTTGTGGTGGTGAGGGTGGCATCTCAGAGCTTGCCTTCTCAAGGGGACTGTCCTCAGGCGGCAACTTGGACAAGACTACATATGTCGACCTGGGAGACCCCTCGGTGCAGCAGGTGATAGATCACTACTTCAAGATATGCTACGTACGAGTTGCCATACTGCAACCCAGCTGCCGCACCACAGGACCACCATCTTACTATAACTACAAAGTCAACTATAACACTTGGGAACAGCACCACAGAGAAGACTTACCACACATAATCTATTGTGGTAAAATTGCTGTTACCCAAGATGACGCTCAGAGGTGGTTTGTACGCGAACAACCGACAGGAACATGGGTGGACGATATCTCTCCATGGACGAAGCTTGACAACCGACCACACATCACGACCGTGCGCATTGATCAATGCGCTACTGGACTTAAAGATACGACTGGTGACTATATTAAGAAGCCGACAAATATCACCAGCAACGACAAGACAATTCTTAAACCCTTTGAGCGACTCAAGTGCAACGGTCAGCATGTGCACGCACAACCGTGCAACACCGAGCTTTCACTGGCACAAAAATACACTCGACGACTGCAGTCTGCCTTCGTGGAAGCCGTCTACTTGGCGAAAGCCATTGACACCACGCGCGGAAACGCGCCTATAAATACTGCACATGCTTATCCTGCCGACCTTCCTGAGCAAGCTGAACCAGGTGAAGGTATGAGACGCATCGGTGATCGTATCATCCCAAAGGTGGCTACGTGCCCGGCATGCATCGACAACGTCCGAAAGGACAGTCCTAGCCATAACAGAGACCCTACGCAGTGCAAATATCATGACTCTATCTCTGTATACTGGCCATGTCCAGCATGTCAGAGGGATCTTACGAGAAGCAAGGGTGTTAAGAATCACCTTGATACCGAACCTGGTAAATGTCGTTTTGCTGAACCATTTAAACTACCAGACGACCACGACCCCGAAGGCAAAACCGTGCCAGCTTGGTGGAAACCCCTACCTAAACCTGGTGAGGGCCAAGCTTCAGCTTCAGGTGGCCGCCAAGGCGCACACGCCAGGCCACCACGACCACGTTCCTTCGGTAACGTCGATCCGACATCTGGTACCAGCAGCTACGACCTGCTACGAGACGCCCCCGAGCGTGGAAACACGCCTTCTGCGTCTTCTAGCGATGCGCCACAGGTAGCGGCCCGCCGCGGACGTCTACAAGGCGTACCACCACCTCCAGACGCAGTCAACACAGGGGATCAACTACGCAGAGCTACAAGGAACCCCCTTGCCTCCACCGGCTCTGGGGCTCCACGACTACCCGACTGGACGAGATTTGACATCCAACGCAGTCTACAGAGTCTCCGTAGTCACGAACCCCATGTTGTGAAAAAGGAACTCCGAAAACTGCATCTGCGATGGTACCATGCGAAGGAGCCAAAGATGAGGCTAATCCTCGAAAAGGTGGGGCTTGATAACGTTCGACTGAACATGATCAAGGAAGTATGCGACACCTGTCGGGAATGTAGAGCATGGGAACGTCCAGGAAACTCGACATTACCATCGGTAAGCCTCCCTGGTAACTGGCTCGATGAAGGGGAAATGGACCTCATGTTTTACAAGAAACGGACCATATTTCATATTATGGATCGTTGTATTCGCCTGGCAGCAGGCCTTGAAATTTCCGACAGAGAACGCGACGCAATCATCGATGCCTACCACTACTGCTGGATTGCCTATCACGGACCCTTCAAAGTTTTATACTCAGATGGAGAAGGCGCCCTGAATAATGAGGCCGCTAAAAGCATGATGGCCAATAAGGGCACGGAACTTCGTATCCGAGCACCGGGCCAACACGCGACTTCAATTGAGTCACGAAACGGCATTCTCAGAGGCGTCCTCCACATGATTGAGGAAGAATTGAATAGACACAACATCCCTGTTGTATTCACTAGAGTATTGGCGGAAGGCATCTTCGTTACTAATGCGTTTACGTTTTATAACGGAGTATCGCCATATCAGGCACACACAGGACGTCAGCCCTCCTTCCTTCCTGATCTCGATACCCTTGACTTTCCCAAGGGACCCGGGACTTCAGGACACGAACGAGAACGTCGTGTAAGGGAAGTCAGCCTCGAAGCCAGAACTCAGGCTACTGCTGTAGCTAAGACAAATCGGGCTCTTAGGGCTAAGACGACTCCTGATGGTGCTCGCCTCTACTCATCAGGGGATTTGGTCGACTACCACCGACCTACTGCCACCAAGGACGACCATGGAGGCTGGAACGGCCCATTCCCGGTGATCCGAAACGTGCCTGAAAGAGGACATATTGTTGTCAAGGCAGGATCTCGTGAGGTAATTGTGATGTATCCTGATGCTCGTCACACACTATACATCGAATGTCTCCTCACACGGGAACTTGGCATGGATAACATGGCCATGCAAACCGTCCTTGCCTATGTGGCACATCTCAGTGCAGGGAAACCTGCCAAAGTTTTCGGGTATATTCCCGACTACAAGGGAAACCTTAACCTGTCAGACGATAGCAAGTTTCACCCGCGCGTACACCTAGCACTACAGTATCTCGTACGAAATTACTTCAGAGTGGAACATGTAGTAGCAGTTCGATTGGCTAAGAGTGTGTCAAGCCTACCTGCAGTAAAGTACGCCACCGGGTCTACGCTGATCCACTATGACAATGACATTAGCCCGGCGTTCCACTACTATGAATGTGTGGGCACCGGCCTAAACATTTCTCAGATTACTGGTAGCACTCACTCCAGACTTATTCAATGCTTGACTTCTCGTGTCCCTTCCTTAGGATTTCACGATGACCTGGCTAAATATCAGCATCCAAGCAACACGTCTGGAGAACACGAGTCGCCTGGAAACAGGCCTTCTCCAGACACACCAGACGCTTCATCGCCTAGCGAAGGCCGTCTGTCGACAATCTATGAGGAAAATGAGGAACACAATATCGAAGCCATGATGCTGGAAGAGTGGTACGACGAACTACGTATGGACCTTCATCCTACGACGATTACAGATGATTATCTCTATTGCGTCCCAACAACTATGCTGCCTAACCAATGCGTTTTGGTTTCAGCATTTGCGGACGAAGATGATATTACATCATCAGATATGCTCGGAGACGAGCCTAACTCATGTGAGTCTTGTCTAGTATCTCTTTGTTCGAACACAAACGACGAGAGCTATTCCCTAGACAGTGATGAATATGGTCCTTACGTTGAATTATGCTTTACATCAGAAATGTCAAAAATAGTGTTGGATCAGACCCAACTTGCACAGCTCGATACCGATATGGTCGCAACGATGAGAGTATATATATCCAATGCTGCTAAACGTGCTGTGGTTGTCAAAGAAGACGACCTACTGACCAAAGCCGACATAGCAGCACATCCAAAGGAGGTTAGTGAAGCCTTATATACTGAGCTCAAGATCTGGATTGATAACCGATGCTTTGAGATGTACGACTTATCCAAAGCTTCCAACATCATGACATCCAGATATGTATACAAGTGGAAGTTCGTAAAGATGGGCACCGAGAACGTTAAAACCATTCGTCTCAGATTGGTCCTTCGTGGATTTATGGATACTGAGGCCTTTGATGTGGAAACATTCTCGGGAACCGCCCGAAGGCAGTCTCAACGACTCTTGGCAAGTGAAGCGGCATGTCATCCAGAGTGGATCTTAGCATCCATGGATATCGATAAGGCATTCCTAAAAGGTTTGACCTACGAGGAACTTGCCCATGCCACTGGCGAGGAAACTCGCATGGTCTGCTTTACTCTTCCCCCAGGAAGCGCTCAGGTACTTCGTACCCTACCCGGCTTCTCATCCTACGACGAAGGTCGACACTGTCTCAGGTGCCTCAAACCAGGAACGGGTACTAAGGACGCCCCAAGAGCGTTCTCTCTCAAACTTCGTACGACCACACGAGCTATCGGACTTTCACCGACTAGTTACGATCCTGAATTTGAATTCAGCCAAGATCTTCTGACTGCAAAACATGTCGATGACATTAATATGACAGGTCTAGAGAAAAATATCGACGACTATGTACAACGTGTCGAAAAGGTTTTTGGCAAATGCAAGCTCAACAAGCACACATATACGAACTGTGCCGTCCGCTACACTAAGAATGATCAGGGAGATGTGATCATGGACCAGGACGAGTATATCAAACAACTACGTCCCATCACACATCCAGAACTTACAGGAGCGGCGGCCGACGCCAAAGCCACGAAACTTATTACCGACATGTTCGTCAGCCTGCGAGGAGCCCTCGCCTATGCCCTTCTTACTCAAATCTGGCTTATGGTATATGTGGTCTCTCTTCAGAAAATTCAAGAGCCCACCAATTTACAAGTCAGACGTTTGAATGCTGTGACGCGAAAGCTGATCAGCAGTCCGAAACGCATCACCTTCCCTCGGATGAAGCCGACGAATGAAGTCGACATCCATAGCGATTCGGGATATCGGAAGCTTACCGGGGAGGAGGATGACGAGACCAAGGGCTACGGCATTCGCGGGGCCAACGTACTACGGCGAGGAAACTCGCCTCAAGGCAAGTCCGTCGTTCGTGACGGACAATGCAAATCACACCGATTACAGGTGAGGTCCAGTTATGCTGCGGAGGCACTTGCAGCCGCACATAAACTTGATGAGTGTTACCCTACGCTCATTACTCTCCATGAGCTTAAGGCAGGGGCCTTGACTCCACGACAACTACGAGATATGCGTGAAGTTGGAGGCCTTGCTATCAAAGTCTCTCTGACCATAGACGCTGAGTCCGTCTACAAATCTTTATCAAGCAGGGATCTCAAAATACCCACAGAACGGACTCTGCTTGGACATATCAGTTGGATACGTGAGCTTATGGATATAGGTATAGTACATAACGTGCAATGGTGTGATACTAGGGATATGACCGCAGATGGGCATACAAAGGGAAGCATCGATCGGGAGCTGCTTCTGGAAGTGATGTCAGGCACTCAGTCATTTAAGTATGACGTGAAGCAATTTGTTCCTTTTCGGGGTCCCGAGGACAGAGACAAACCCAAGTCTAATCAATTTTAGTCTGTCCTTGTTGCCCTCGCGGTCCAGTTTGCCAGCACGGGCGCCTATTATAAAGGCGCCCCTTTAGTTGCTCGGAAACGAGCCTCATATTTCACGCCTGGCAACGAGCCGGCTTCATACAACTCAGGCTCTTTGCCTTAATACACATTTGCTTGGTGAGGTATGGCCTAATTTTGGCCTACCTCTAACTAGGCCGATAGCCCTTCATTATTTGAAGGGGCTGTCCTGTATTTGCGTGAAATACTTTGCGAGGAAACTCGCCTTACATTCTGGCGTTTGGCCAGTTTGTACGCACTGTTTTCATTTCTTTGCAAACAGTCGTGCGCGCGAATTTTGCGTGCGACTATGCTCTCCGTCTCCTCCCCTCCCGACTTTAAGGGTAGCTCTTTAGGAGATGTTACAGTATCGGGAGCATAGCTCGCGCGCCGCTGCCTTGGGCTCAAGGCACGCGCGCCCTATTTGCCCGGACACCGCGAGTGTTCGCTATGTGCTGGAAAGATCATTACATCGATCTTATCCTATCTTATCCGCCCACCCCTCATACTGTACCTTCACAGCTACAGCAGAGCGATGGACGCTATCTAAAGGCTGCCGCCTCTGCCGCCGACCCCAAATTGGGGTTACGCGCGACGCAAAGGAGGTCTCATTGAAGTGGAAGACATGTAAATTTCGCTCAACCGGGCGCGCGTCCTGGGGATTAAGAGGAGGGCGGGGAAAGGAGGATTGGGGTAGGTGGTGCAGCGGGGCAGGACGAGCAGGAGAGGACGAACATCTTGAAAAACACAGGATGCATATCCGTGATACTGGCTTCCGCGGTCTTCTCTGGGGGTGCTCCTGGAGCGTTCTCGGTGCTTCTTCGGCGGTCCTGGAAGCCATCTTGGGTGGTGTGGACGTCTTGGACAACTCCAGGGGCGTGTCTCGGCGCCGACAGAGCCTCGGGGAGAGGGGGCGATCCGTGCAGCGAGGTGCGAGCTATGGGTGGGCCTTCAGAACAGTCCAGAATCCAGAAGTTTTATCAGGCAGGACTTGGCATTCTAGCACGCCTCCACGTGCCAGAGGGCACGGGGGCGGAGCACCACATTCTGGGCATCATGTCTCTGGGCGCCTCTCCGATCTTGCCTGTCTTTCCGGCACAGGCATTCACGCTGCAGTAATTCAATTGATGTGGGTGTAATGTTCGTACATCTTCCTCCTCCTTCACGAAACCTTCATTCCCCCAACGGGCCCGAAACAGCCAACAAGTTCCCCCAAAGCCCCGAAGAGGCCCCAACAGCCTCCAGGAGGCCCAAAGATACGCCCCAAGGGCTTCCAAACGGCCCGGTGGTGGAAGAGAGGTTTCGTGACAATTTCGTGCCCGACGCCCGCTGGCGGAAAGGAGGTTTCGTGACAGTTTCGTGTGGCGGAAAGGAGGTTTCGTGACAGTTTCGTGCGGACGCTGTGCCGTCGTCGTCGCGGTCGTCGTCCTCGTCCTCGTTCTCGTTGTCGACCTCGCCGTCGGCTTCGTCGTGGTTCGGGTTTCCAGGCCTGCCATCCTTCGGAGCCTTTCGTTGCTGCGGCAGCGGTCGGGGAGCTTATTTTAACTAGCCTCTTGCTCCTGATGTTCACAGCGTGTCCTCACATAACCCGTTGTTCGCATTGCGCGGCGAGCGAACTGGGTTCCACTCGGGCCTCTCATCTCAAGATCACCAGGTGGAGTTGTCGTCGTCGTCGTCTTCCTCCTATTCTCCCGGCTGAGGGTCGCCTTCTTTTTCTGGCAGGCAGTTGTGGAGCCCGTGGAGGCTTCTTGAGAAGCGCTTGAATGCATGGGGCATACTTTGGGCCCCCTTGGGGCTCTTGGGGCCCGTTGTGGGTTCTTCGGGTCTTGGGGGTTCAGACGTCCTCGTCGTCGTCGTCGTCGTGGTCGTCGTTTCTTGTCGTCGTCCTCGTAGTCGTACTCGTACTCCTACCTCGTACTCGTACTCGTACTCGCCGTTATACTCGTCGTTGTACTCGTCGTCGTACTGGTCGTCGTACTCGTCATCGTGCTCGTCGTCGTATTTGTTGTCGTACTCGTCGTCGTACTCGTCGTCATACTTGTCCTCGTCGTCGTCGTGATCCTTGGGCCCCGCATTCGTTCTTGAAGTGTGGTCCCACAGCGCTGGGGGACGGGGGCTGGCTGCCCGCGGACGCGTGGATCCTCCTGGGCCATGGTCCTATCCGGTGCCTTGAGTAGAAAAGGGAGGAGGGTACCGAGGAGGAGGAGGAAGAGGAGGAGGAGGAGGAGGGGCAGAAGGAGGAGGAGGAGGAGGAGGAGGAGGCGTTGATTCGGCTTGATAATTCCAGAGAAGGTGGAGGAGGAGGGGAGGAGGAGGAGGAGAAACAGGAGAGGAGGAGGAGCAGAAGGGGGGAGGAACCGGGGGAGGAGGGAAAGGAGGAAGGGACAGAGGAGGAGGAGGAGGAGGAGGAGGAGGAGGGGGAGGGGCAGGAGGAAGAGGAGGAGGAGGCGTTCATTTGCGGCTTTGATACTTCCAGGAGGAGGAGGAGAGGAGGAGGTGGAGGAGGAGGAGGAGGAGGAGGAGGAGGAGGAAGAGGACGGGGAGGAGAAAAGGGAGGCAGGGTACCGAGGAGGAGGAGGAGGAGGAGGAGGAGGAGGAGGAGTAGGAGGAGAGGCAGGAGGAGGAGGAGGAGGAGGACGAGGAGG
>CAUYUJ010017228.1:110798-123298 GCA_963575745.1 Prorocentrum cordatum
CCGCCACCCCCTTCGTCCGACCCGAGAGACGGCACCGACGAAACCATGAGGATGAGGAGGATCGAGGATCGAGGATCGAGCAGCAAAGATGCCGGAGAGGTCTGTAACGTTTCATTATGCCTGGAAGCGGAAACCTCCAGAGACCGACGAGGAGTACGCGGTCGTGGCGGAACCCTCGTGGGGGCAAGCGAGTTCATTGCAATCATCCCTCTACCGCTGGTATGAATATGGAAACGAGGAGGCGCCGCAGCGAGAGGGGAACGGGGCCGAGTCAGCGATGACAAATCAATCCGTCTGAGGGTTGAGAGCCCCAGGGGGAGGAGCGACGCTCCAATTCCCAGCTCGCCAAGCGCGGATTTAGCTGTTTGGACGTCTCCGGCTGTCCTCGGACCTTCAGGGGAATCCCGAAGCCTCCAGGGGGGCCCCTGGACATCCTGCGGAGACCCCCAGCGGGAGAACACGGCACCAGCGCCACCATGGTCAGGCGGCAGGGGTCCCCGCGGAGGCGCGGTGCCGCTGCGGCCTCCTCCTCGCCAGGAGTGGCCCTGCTGTCGGTGTCGGCAAGATCAGTCAGCATTGAATCGAGACATCTGGTGGGCTTGTCTTCCACCGCCACCACCGTAATTAGGAGGGGGAGGGGTCATCCTCCTCTTCCTCTTCTTCCTCTCATCGTCCTCCTCCTCCTTCCCACCTCCAATTTATGGTGGTGTTGGTGGAACACAGACCCACCAATCGCGTCGAATTGGCATGTACGTCGGATCGGGCCGCGTCGGCACAACGTCGGGATCGGGTCGGGCCGGCCGCGACAGAACACACGCATCAAACGCCACGCTGGAACCAGGTCGTCGGAATACCGCAAGCGGATCGGGTCGGGCCGGCCATAATCGATGTCGCATCGGATCGGTCGGGTCGAAACTCAAACATGATCGCGTCGTAAAATCATCCAGGCGGGAGATTTTTTGCTATTTTCGGCCTTGGGGAAGCCTCGCCGGGACTCGGGACCGTCAAAAAACGACTCAAGACGAACCAAACAGTCTCGGGGAAAGGGTCTGGACTTTCCGGGACGCCGCCCTGAAAAGATCAGGACGTCGCATGTCTGGGAATAGGTCCTGTCTCGCCGCCGTGTCTCCCTCCTCCGACACGAAACCCCAGAGGACGACGACGTCCGACGGGCGGTACAGGGAGAGCTGGACTGCTGGCAGTGGTGCTGCGGGGGGGGGGGGTGCGACGAGAAAGGGGAAGGAAGGAGGAGCAGCAATAGCAGGAGCGGGAAGCAGGAAAAGGACAGAGGAGAGGGGGGCAGCAGCAAGAGGAGCAGCAGGAGCAGCAGGGAGGAGGGAGTATGGAGAGGGGGGAGGGGCACAATCCTAGGGTTCTGTCGAAGTGAGTGGACGCGGGGGGACTTAGATGTCGATGGAGTATCGCTGTCCAATGCTAATTCTTTGAACAACGGCCACATAAACACGTCTCCAGAATGCGCCGACATCAACGTATCCAGTATGACTGCTCTGTATGTTTTTTGGGGTGAATGAGGATGGCTCTTCCACAAACAAGGAGTCTGGAGCCAACATCCCAGGCTCCTCAAGTCCCAGTCCAACCCCCTTGGGCAGAAGGCATGCCACTCAACAGTTCCCCACAGCTAAAGCTATGCTACGCTATGCAATGCCTCTCGGCGGACACAACACTGCACAGCACAGCAAGGGATATAGGGATACGTTTGGGCATGCAGTGCGTATGAGAAGAATATCGGCGGCGAGGAGGCGAGAGAGCATTTTCGCTGAGCGGTTTGACCACCCTTCAAGCCCGCGGCTTGCCAACACACAAAGCGTTTCACATATATTCGGCCTCTGTCTTCGTACATGCGAGCCTCGAAACAGCATGTCGCACGGAAGCCCGTGACGCCGCAGCAAAGCAACGATGTTGAAAGTACATCGCCACATACGCTGTGCACGTTCGGGATACGCGCCAGAAGATCGGAATGAGCTGCCTGGGGATACGTACGAAACGCACGGCACGCCATACAAGCACTTCTGATGCAACGGAGAGGGTTGGCCCAGCGGCAGGTATGACATGGAGGAGGACGGCGACGAGCATGACGCGGACAGGGAGGCGGAGGAGCATGATGAGGACGACATGAATGAGAAAGGCAAGCAGGAGGCACAGGAAGGCGAGGAGGTGGCGGAGGGAGAGTAAGAGTGGGACAATTGCAGGAGGGCCGAAGGCGATGGGAAATGGGGGAACGGATGGGGAACGAGGAGTAGCGTTGTGACGAAGACAATTGGGAGACAACACCAAAATCCAGATCAAACCGTCAACGAAACCCCGACCGCGCCAGAAAATAATAAGCGGCAGGAGACGACCAGCTGAAGCTGCATCATTCTCTGGGGGAGTGGAGGATGGATAATGGAGGTGAAGATTGGACGACGACGGCGACGACAAATCCCACCAGCCTTCTAGGGCGTCAGTGGTTTAGCGGGTTTCCTCTTCTAGCACCTTTATTCCCCTTCGGGGAGGGGTTTATCCCTCTCCCTACCCCCTAACCCTGGACCTGGACCGGGGGCGGGGCGCGGGTCGTTAGAGCGACCGAGATGGCACAAGATGGCTCAAAGAGGGCCTCGGAGAGTCCACGATGGCCTCCAAGACAGTTCAAGATAACGCAAAATTGCTCAAGATGGTTTCGTTCCAAGAGCTCCTAAGACTCCTCCAAGACGGGTGCATGTGGGGTCGAGGCCTACCCAATACGCGCCGAAGAAGCCAAATTCATCCAGCATCCGATGGACAATCAATGATGCTAGCCTTCTCGTCCTTTTCGCGTCCGAAGGGTGTGACGGCTTCCCGAGCCTTGTATTCCGCTGCATGCTCCTACAGATCCCTGATCGGGGCTACTCGCCTGGGTAGCGTTGCTGGATGGTCTGGCTGGGCTACGAAAAGCGTCTCGAAGATCCTGGCACCTGCGTAGGAAACAAGCTCCCGGAGTGGCCACTCAACCGAAGAGTCCGAGCAGGCCCCAGGGACGAGGAGGGAGGGGAGGTGGACAAGTCGCAGGGTGGAGGACGGAGGGCTCGAGGATGGCTGATGCAGGTGGATGTTACAGAACTCTACGATGCAGGATGCAGGATGCAGGATGGATGCAGGTGGATGCAGGATGGACGACGCAGGTGGATGCCAACCTCTAGCTATTCGAAGCACGAATAATGGCGACTATAACAGACCGCCCCTACCCCCAGGCCTGTCCTGGGCTGAAAGTTTTGATTTTCGAAATTGTAGCTCATCGCTCGTACTCAAGCTATATCCTCCCCATGCCGTTGCTCACACTCGGCGTCGATGCAGGTGGAGGATGAAGGCTGGTGGATTACGATACAGGCCCAGCACGTTTCGTCGCAGCCTTGATGGATATAGAGCGCCCGAACTAGATCGGGCCGCAAACAATTGTGCACCTATGTGGAGGGCCAACGCACAAACAACGACTAGAACTAGATCACATCGGAGACATGCCTGTCGTGGGTGGGAAGGATCGGCTCGACCTGGAATCGGCGAATGGCCCCCCGATAGCGCACCATAACGCGGAAATATTGACATCTCACAAGGCCTGTGCGGCTGAGGCAGCAATCGAGATCGGGGATCTACTGACCTGGGGGTCAATCCAGACCCAGGTCAATCAGGCTTTGCAGGATCCTGCAACATCCTGCAAGATCATTCAGGATCCAGCGCGCAAGCCCGGGTCAATGCAGCCCTGGCTCTGCAGGATCCTGTCAGATCCGGCGCTCTGCCTGACTCTCAGCGGCTTAGGCAGCAACCTATGCCCGTGCGGCTCAGGCAGCAACCCCAAACGAGCGCGGCATCTGCGTTTCTGCTGGCATGGGTACGTGCGTCTGGCGACAGAAGGAGTCAACGACAAGACGAGAGACAAATTCGCGACAAGAGAAAAAGCGAACAAAAAAAGGCGACCGCTCGCGATTTCGGTCGCCCCCCGCTGTCGCTCGCCTCCCGCTTTCGCTCGCCTCCCGCTTTCGTTCGCCTCGCCCTGGGGACGGCGACGCACCTCAGGACTTCTATGTTGCTCCGCTCCTGTCGTGATTCAGGACCGCATCCCAGACATAAGATCGGGCACCCAGCAAAGTACCGAAACAGTGTCTGCCCGACACGCTGGAAAAGCATCGAATGAGTATCGCCTCACAAGGCTCGACACGTGGAAACCCTCCAGTTTCGGCAAAAGTCGTTCTGGTGATGACAGTGAAAGTTCACGAGCGAACAGCACATTGCCCATACTCATAGATGGGTCGGAGGGAGGGGGACTGGCTATGGGTGTGGGTGCGGGGTGTCGGACCCTGGGGGACGCTCCTCTTCGAGCGGGGGCACCCATCCGACAACACGCACAACCCCCTTCCGTCCCCCCTATGGGTATGGGTGTGTGTGGTGCTCGCTCGTCAAAAGTAGGTCGGAACATCATACCTCGGGGCCCCCTTTCCCTCGAGACCCCCCTGGTCCATGGCGCACCGCCCTCCTGCTCTCGCCCGGGCTCCTCGTGGCCGCTCGTCGCGCGTCGCGCCGCCCACCCCCGCGCCGCTGGCAGCCCGGTTAGTCATCGATGGAAGCAGGCTCGTGGCCTGCGAGCTTCGCCGCGCTGAGAGACCGAATCGGATCGACATGGGCCTTGGCCTCGGCTTCTCGGCCCTGGCTCGGGCCTCCGGCCACCGTGCGCCTCGGGCACCCCGGGAGCGCTGTCGGCGAGGCGCGGCGGCCCGGACCCAGGCCGAGGCAGGAAGCCCGTCAGGAACCGACGAAAACTGCAGGAACCCGGTGCTGGGTGGATTCCCAAGAGCCCGCCAAAAACGTCAGAACAGCACGCGACATCCTGATTTGTTCAATACGGACCCCGCAGGCCCAGCCCTGTCCCCAGGGACGGTGTTGCATGGCGAGTTGGTTTTGGATGGTTCCGAGGCCGCGCGAGAGCCATCAGAGGACGAGAGCGGAAACACTTTCGTCGTGATTGTTGGCCACGACGCGGGCACGTCTGGGCAAAAACAGCGACGAAAACTTCCGTACATCTTCGCGCTGAACTCGTGTTCCGCCTGCCCTCTCCGAGCGGGAGGGCCGCCAAACGGGCACGCGGGCGGGGCGGCTCGCTGGCCTCGCCGGCGCGGTACCGCCCCCGGGCCTGCGGGTACTTCAGGGCCCGGGGCGCCAGCACCCTGGGGCGTCTTGGGCATCGCTGTCATCGTGGTCGTGGTCGTCGTCGAGGTCGTCGTAGTTGTGGCCATGGTGGTCGCGGAGGTCGTGGTCGTCGTCGCCGTCGTCGTCGTCGTCGTCGTGATCGTCATCGCTGGTTTGATCGTGATCGCGGTCGTCGTCGTCTCCGCTGCCACCGTCACCGCCACCATCGTCCTCCTCCTTGTCCTCCCTTTCCTCATCTCTCTCTCCCTCTCTCTCTCTCCCCCCCTCTCTCTCCATCTGATGGCAATTGAATGTTGCTGCCACTCCCAAAAAGAAAAACAGTGCGAGGCGACGAGGAACCGAGGAAACCCACCGCCGAAGCCCCGCAGGGGCCAGACGCGAAACGAGCCGCCCGGCAGGGCGACGAGGGCACCGGGGGAGCGAAACGAGGCGAATCCAGCACTCGCACTGTCCAGCTGGGCGGCCTCCCCTCACACCTCGTCGGTCTCGCGCAGGCGCTGCCGCCTGCGCACCTATCCTGGAAGACTTCTGGCCTCTGGGTCGCGCCACTCGACCGCGATCGACCAGGTGCCGTCCAGATGCACGAGCTTCACGGATCCGAACGTGGAGACTTGGTCAACGAAGGTCTGGAACATGCCGTGTAGAATGGTGCGAGAGGCAAGGCTGTCGCAATGAATCTGGCGACGAGCAGAGCAATGGCGAAGTAGCAGCTCGAAAGATACAACAGCCTCACATTTCAAACGTTGAGCCTGGCTGACACAACGTTGACGGAAAACGTCCATAGAACCGGTGAGCATAGCATACTCATCGAAGGCCTCCTTTGCTGGCTGTTCCTCGCCCTGTGGCCGATGGCGGTTGGCTGCTTTTCGCACTGTAGCTAACGGCGCCCCCTCGCACGAAGCCAGCTGCCACTCCCGTCCGTTCTCGCGCCCGCTGGCCCCAGAACTATAGCTGAAGAAAACTGGCTGGGCCAAGGCCTCCACGTCTGCCCTCTGTCTGCGCTGTGGCTGATGCTGTCTGGCTGGCTCTCGCCCCATGGCTGACAACGCATTTGCGCACGCTGCCTGCTGCCGCTCCGGTCCGTTCTCGCACGAGCAGGCCCCAGTACTGTAGCTGATGACGTCTGGCTGCAATGAGGCCTCCACTTCTGGCTGACGCTGATGACGTCTGGCTGCGCCCTGCTTTGTGGCTGTTCACGTCTTCTCGCGCGAAGCCTCTGGGTCGCGCCACTCGACCGCGATCGTCCAGGTGCCGTTCAGATGCACGAGCTTCACGGATCCGAGCGTGGAGACTTGGTCAACGAAGGTCCGGAAAATGCTGTGTAAATTGGTGCGAGTCAAGGCGGTCGCTATGAAACTGGCGACGGGCAGAGCAATGGCGAAGTAGCAGCTCGAACGACACAGCGGCCTCACATTTCAAACGTTGAGCCTGGCTGACACAACGCTCACGGAAAACGTCCATAGAACCGGCGAGCATAGCATACTCATCGAAGGCCCCCTTTGCTGGCTGCTCCTCGCCCTGTGGCTGATGACGGTCGGCTGCTTCTCGCGCTGTAGCTAACGGCGCCTCCTCGCACGAAGCCGGCTGTCACTGCCGCGCGTTCTCGCACCCGCTGGCCCCAGAACTATAGCTGAAGAAAACTGGCTGGGCCAAGGCCTCCACGTCTGCCCTCTGTCTGCGCTGTGGCTGATGCTGTCTGGCTGGCTCTCGCCCCATGGCCGACAACGCATTTGCGCAGGCTGCCTGCCGCCGCTCCAGTCCGTTCTCGCACGAGCAAGCCCCAGTACTGTAGCTGATGACGTCTGGCTGCAATGAGGCCTCCACTTCTGGCTGCTTCCCCCGCCGAAGCTGATGACGTCCGGCTGCGCCCTGCTCTGTGGCTGTTGGCGTCTTCTCGCGCGAAGCCTCTGGGTCGCGCCACTCGACCGCGATCGTCCAGGTGCCGTCCAAATGCACGAGCTACACGGATCCGAGCGTGGAGAATTGGTCAACGAAGGTCCGGAACCTGCTGTGTAAAATGGTGCGAGAGTCAAGGCTGTCGCCATGAATCTGGCGACGAGCAGAGCAATGGCGAAGTAGCAGCTCGAACGATACAGCGGCCTCACATTTCAAACGTTGAGCCTGGCTGACACAACGCTCACGGAAAACGTCCATAGAACCGGCGAGAATAGCATACTCATCGAAGGCCTCCTTTGCTGGCTGCTCCTCGCCCTGTGGCTGACGACGGTCGGCTGCTTCTCGCGCAGTAGCTAACGGCGCCTCCTCGCACGAAGCCAGCTGCCACTGCCGTTCGTTCTCGCACCCGCAGGCCCCATAACTATACCTGAAGAAAACTGGCTGGGTCAAGACCTCCACGTCTGACTGCTCTCCGCGCTGTGGCTGATGCCGCCTCGCTGGCTCTCGCCCCATGGCCGACAACGCATTTGCGCACGCTGTCTCCTGCCACCCGCGCCCGTCCTCGAACGAGCAGGCCAAAGTACTGTAGCTGATGACGTCTGGCTGCATTGAAGCCTCCACTTCTGGCTGCTTCTCGCGCTGCAGATGATGGCGCCTGGCTGCGCCCTGCCCTGTGGCCGTTGACTAGGAGCAAGAAAAAACACACACACACACACACACACACACACACACACACACACACACACACACACAAAGGAATTTCACACACATGGTTTTGGCACCACCAGCGGTGCAACGCACGTGCACGCATGCCACTGGATCCCCAGCGATCCGAACTAGGGTTGACGCACGGCCGTGCTCTAGGATGCAGCTGACATGTATGGCGTGGCAAGGCTGTCGGCGGCGACGAGATCCCAATATCCGCTACCAACAAACATTCCATGGTGGTTTGGCACATCCAAACCGCCGTGCAACGTCAGTTTGTTCATCCGTTGACAGCAGCACGCGTCGCGGCAGCAGACCGCCGCAGCGCGCGCGGGCATGCCGGGCCGGCGACGCGGCTGGCCAGCTGCCAGCGCGACTCCGGCAGAAGAGCCAAAATCCACGTAGGATCGTTTCGGGCGTGGTATCCGGCGCAGCTGCATCGCGCTGCCAGGCGCCGCGGCCTTGCGATTGTAGCGCCGGGCCCCGCGCGCCCCTCGAGGCGGGAAAGCAAGCTCTACACAGAGGAATCGCGCGTGCTCTTGTGGGGGCGGCGAAAACGATCGCACGCAGAGGAAATCCCTTTGTGCGCCCCCCGCGCTGGCAGTGCACCCAGACCGCACACAAAGGAATTACACGAGACCTCGTGGCACACAAAGAAATTATAGCAACGCTCCTTGGGTTGCGCTCTTCGCGCGCGGCGACAGCTCCGAGCTGGAAAGGAAGGGGGGGCGGGGCAAGGCAAAGCAGGGGGAAAAGGGAAAAGAAGAGGAGGGCGAGAAAGAAGCGAGGGAAGCAACATAGGGAAGCCAGGATGCGCGCAAGCGAAACTAACACTGCGCGCCGAGACAGTTGTTCGTTCGTTCGGTTGGCCGTGCGGCAAATAAACAGAAACATAATTGTTCGCTGCCTATCGACGGGACTTCTTGGGAATGGGACTCGCGCTCTCTTCCCAACCCCCTTTCCCACGCCCCGTTGCGAGCGCGCGACGAGTTGTTCTGGCCCGCGGGCAGAGGATTGCCAGTTGCTGGCGAGCGGCCTTTCTACCCGTCACGCGTTGCGAACACATGCGACCAGCTGAACGCATTTGCCACGCAAGCCGCCAGCTCCAAACACCAACGCCACCCCGATCCCCGCATCCGTGCCAGGCACCCTCTCAACGACGCCACATTCTGGCGTAAAACCCATAAAACCCTTTGCGATTATGTGTTTTGTCCTGTTCTGATTGACGTCTTCTCGCGCGAACCCTGTTGCCACTGTCTTCCGTTCCCGCGCAAGCTGGTCCCAGTGCTGTAGCTGATGACGTCTGGTTGTGTCGAGACCACTACTGGCTGCTTCTCGCGCTGTAGCTGATGACGCCGGGCTGCCTCTTGCACGGTGGCTGATGGCGCTTCCACGCACGCAGCCTGCTGCCACTGCCCTTCGTTCTCGCATGAGCTGGCCCCAGTACTGTAGCTGATGACGTCTGGCTGCATCGAGGCCTCAACGTATGGCTGCCTCTCGCGCTCTAGCTGATGACGTCGGGCTGTTTCTCGCTTCGTCGCTGGCGACACCTTCTTGCACGAAGCCTGCTGCCACTGCCGTTCAATCTCGCACGAGCTGGTCCCAGTGTTGTAGCTGATGGCGCCCGGCTGCATTGAGGCCTCCACTTCTGACTTCTTTTCGAACTGCAGCTGGTAGCGTCTGGCTGTTTCTGACTCTGTGGCTGGTGACGCAGTCTGGCGCGAAACTTGCTGCCACTGCCGTCCGTTCTCGCACGATCTGGCCCCCAGTACTGTAGCTGATGACGTCTGGCTGCTCCGAGGCCTCCACAACGGACTGCCTCTCGCGTTCTAGCTGATGACGTCTGGCTGCTTCTCGCACTGCAGCTGCTGACGCCTTCTCGCACGAAGCCTGCTGCCACTGCTGCCCGTTCTCTCACGTCCTGCTTCCGGACTTGAGGATGAATGGCGTTGGCCGGGATATCTGCAACTTTCTGCTGCCATTGTTGCCCTTTCTCGCATGCGCCTGTCACAGCACTGTAGCAGCTGGTGTTGGTTGATGCGCCAACTCCCAGTCCCTGCTACCACTGCCGCCCACTCTCGCACATGCTCGCCGCAGCATTGTAGCTGATGACGTTCGTCGTCTGCTTGATGAGTTCATGCCGAGCCTTGTCTGACGCAACCTTTGATTGGCGTGCCTTCGCCACTGCTTGATCTCGGGCCGTTTTTAAGCCTCGCCGAGATTGTGCTTATGAGCACCGTTCCATGTGTCGAACGACTCGTGTGCCACCTTCCCGCGAATGAACGCCTTGATTGCACTTACGATGTGGGTCGGTGTCTCGACGAAGGAATGATCTGGCCTCGAGTGTGAGGTCCAATACGTATACGTTGTCTCTCCATCCATGGCTGAGCTGTCCTGCCCAAGACCGTCGTCCAAGCATCGCACTCCACGACGGTGCGCACCGCCACCAAGAGTCCTCTCCTCAACTCAAAAATCACAGTCCCAGACAGCGCGTCGCACATCGGGGGTCAGCCAATTTTGAGTCAAGATGGGAGGAGAACCCTTGAGCCAAAATGGCTACGGGCCCTTTTCCTCCTCCTCCTCCTTTTCCTCCTCCTCCTCAGCCACCCCCTCCCCTCAAACTATAGGGAGGAATCCGCCAGCACGATGACAAACGGTTCATCATCAGCCGAGCGAAGAGGCCCCATCAACCGCGCGGGTGACATGCGTCCATCATCAGCAGGGAGAGAAGGAAAAGGCCAGACTGCGCGGCAATCATGCGCAAAGGCCCCTCCCCAGGGAGCCTCGTGCTGAACGTCAGCCGCACGGACGCCGATCCTGCCTCGTTCCTCGAGAGCGGGGGAGGGCGCGGGTAGGAGGGCGCGGGGAGGAGGGCGCGGGGAGGGAGGAGGGCGAGGACGGCAGGAGGGCCGACGATCCTCAAAACGTGCGCCTGTCCGCCAAGGCAACCACGGACGGCACGACACGAGCGACACAGGCCGCGTGTCATCGGTGGAGCTGAGCGGAGTGCTTCTAACACACACGGGGCTGAGGACGAGGGGAGGAGGCGGCGGAACAAATGGAAAGTTCCTCGAAGCATCGGTCGACAGCTGGGTGTAACCCTGGCATTGGCAAAACCCAGCCACGGCGAATAGTTCCCCAATCAGAGCGGGTCCCAGCGGATTCATATGGTTAGGTTAGGTTTGCCGCCGATTTTCGCCGCACGCCCGGGTGCCTGGGTGCCAGGGGGTGCCCGGGAATGCGGTCGGCCGCCGATTGTCGCTGCACGCCCGGGTGCCCGGGGGGTGCCCGGGGGTGCCCGGGTGCCCAGGTGCCCGGGGGCCCAGGGGCCCCCGGGCGTGCCCGGGGGTGCCCAGGGGTGCCCGGGGGTGCCCTATACCCCTACAGCCCTATAGCTCAATAGCCATATATAGCCCTACAACTCTATAGCCCTATAGCTCTGTAGCCCTATAGCTCAATAGCTAGCCCCCTAGCCCTATAGCCCTGATTGGGGTTTTCTCCGGTATCATTATGTAACGGATCCAGAGGTCATTACCCTACCACAAGGAAGAACAAATCAGCACTGCAGAAAGAAGGAAGAGAAGGAAGAGGAGGAAGAGGAGGAGGCAACCTCCCTGCCTCGCTATCGCCGCTGCTGTTGGGAGGGTGAAATATATCCGGGAAGGCGTTTCGCTGGAACAATGAGAAATGCACACGCCACTTTCATGCGGATCTGCGGCTTTCAAGGTGCCAGCGCGGGCGAGCCTGCACCAATGCTGATACCATTGGTGAACCAACTGGCGAGAATCGGAGAAGAGGGGGGGCGACGACAACGTCGCACAAACACTCTGCACCAACTTCGTGACAAAGGAGCATCATGCCACGCCGCACACCTGGGCTGCAACTCGACGCCCCCTGTTATATAGTTCCCCAAAATCACACAATGGTCAGCCGAATGCATCACCTGATACATTGCGTGCTCCGGGCCGCGGCCACACGGCGACGACCGGAACGGCAAGGACGGCCGCCGCCGCCGCCAAAAGGCGCTCCACACCGTCACTCTGGTGGCCTCCAGGGCGCGGCCCGGGCGGACACGCCCCCGAGCCGCCGAGGGCAGGCCTCGTGGATCGTCGTCGTCGTCGTCGTCGTCGTCGTCGTCGTCGTCATCGTCGTGGTCGTCGTCGTCATCGTCGTCCGTCGTCCGTCGTCCGTCGTCCGCCGTCCGTCGTCCGCCGTCCGTCCCCCGTCGTCCGTCGTCCGTCGTCGTCCGTCGCCGCAGTCGTCGCCGCCGTCGTCGTCGCCACGGGGGCGCTCCTCGCCGTCACCTCGTAGGTGGCATCGGGGTGAGGTCCGCAGGCACTTGCTCCGAGCGGCCCCTGGAAGAGGGAGAAGATGAGAGCCTCTGGCTGAGTTCGCCCCCTGCACCCCTCCTTGGGGCACCCCCTCCCGCCTGCGTACCCCCCAAGGGAGCCCTCCTCTCGTCGTGAGAAGGAGTCGCGACGGGAGTCTCTTGGCCGCGTTCGGCACCTGGGGGCCCTCACCGGCCGGGGCAATCGAGAGACGGCTCGGGGTGGCCTCGTGGAGGTCCGCGCGGAGGCCTCCCCCCAGAAGAGACCTCGGAAAGCCTTCGCCCTCGATCCAGGCGACCTGGCCGCCGGCGCCGTGGACACCGCTCGGCGGGCCCAAGGCATGCCCAAGCTGGATCGAATCGCCACGTCGGGTCGGATCGGGAACGAATCGGATGG
>CAUYUJ010017228.1:133298-155798 GCA_963575745.1 Prorocentrum cordatum
ACTGCTAGGAGCAAACTGTTTGGGGCCCACGCTGGCTGGTTAACACATGGTTCTTTTTAGTAATGTACATATAGGTACGATGATCATTATTAAGGTCATTATCCGTACGCTTCTCAAAAACCTCCCCTCCCAGCCTCCCATCCCTTCTTCTTCTTCTTCTCACCGTCACACCCTCCTCTCCTGGAATTCACAACAGCACCCTACAGATCAGGCAACCCGACATCAACGTGGCCAAGGTGGCACAAGATGGCTACTGAGAAAACTCCAGGACGCCTCAAAAATCCCCAGGACGGCCCGAAGATGCCTCCAACACGGCCGAAGGCGGTCTCAACACGGCCTCAAGATGCCTCGAACACTGCCCGAGGAGGCCCCAAAGACACCCCCGAAGTTATACAAGAGGACCTTCAGGATGCCCCCAAGATGCCAAACTCACCACGTGATTCCCACTACGTATGATGGTATGATGCTAGCGTTCTCGTGTTTCGGGCTTCCGATAATCCAAGACGCCCCAAGAGGCCTCCAAAATGGTCCCAAGACGGTCCGAGCGGCTCGAAAAGAGCCCGCGACAAGCCCAAGACGGCCGCAGAAACACCCTCCTCGGTGTGCCCCCAGTAGTGTCCAAACGGCTGGGTAAACACGCAATCCACATGCACGGCCGCACCTTCGTTCGACCTTTCCCTGCACAGGCGTTTCCGGACTGCCACCAAGCAGCCTTCCGGAGGTGTGCTTGGCGTGCTGGACCTTTGAATTTGTTCTCACCCCGACCCTTGAACTCTTCTGGCCCTTCTGGCCCTTCCAAAAAATCCCAATGAACTTCGGAAGCCCCGCTGGTCGACTAGAAGACGCACATCCCAACGGCCTTCCTGCCCAGCATGTTCTGAGAGGGGCTTGGAGAAATCAGCGACGCCGACCACGCCAGGTGCTGCACCTTCCGCCTCTTTAGGGGCCTCCTAGATGGAGTCGGAGTAGACGGGGTCACAGGATCGCGCCGCATCGCCGATACATCGGCGATACATCGCCGACGCATCGGCGATGCGTTGGCGACGTCGGCGGCGCATCGGCGCCGTCCGCGTGGGGGAAATCGGGCTCCGCATCGAGCCGCATCGGCGATGAAGCGCGATCCTACGACCCCATCTGCTCCGACCCCATCTGGGAGGCCGAGACTGTTGCTGCCTGCTTCGGCCTCGGCGCGTGACCAGCCGCACCATGGAACTGCTCTGGCAAGGCCCACCAAGCCGTGGACGCTGCCTCGAGCCGTGGGCCCCTTTTTTTTGCATGTCCGGCAAAGCGCTGGTTCATCCCCTCCCGAGAGCGCCTATTTCGCGCCGACGTGCTGCAGTAACCAACGGATCGATGGAACGTGCAAGAGAAGCGGCCAGATAGACAAGGGTAAACCAGAGAGGTGTGCCGCGAGAAATAATGACAGAAAGAGAGAGAGAGAGAGAGAACAACAACAAAACAGCACATATCATATATATATATAGAGAGAGAGAGAGAGAGAGAGAGAGAGAGAGAGAGAGAAACAACAAAAAACAAACAAAAACTGAGAGCAGTCGGGCGAGCAGGCAGCCAGCACCGCGCGCCACACAACCGCAGCCCTGTGGCGCGCGACGCCTCCCTCTTTCCCAGGAGCGGCAGTTTCAGCCGGCGGAGTGCAAAATGCGCACCAGGCTGCTGGAGCGGAGGCATTATGGGAGGGGACGGATCTCTGCGAGACCCAACCGCAGCCTCAGCCAACAAATGCCACAACGACTCCTGCCGAGTAACGCGGCTCGCCTGATCTCCTCCACCTCCTCCTCCTCTTCCTCAATATCGTCTCCTCCATCTCACGATGCCCATCTCGCTTCGCTAAGGGTCGCGTCGGGCGGACAGGCCCGGCGGGCACAACTCGAAAGCAAGCGTGCAAGTTGCCGTACGAACGGGCAGGACGTTAAACCGAGCGGGCAGAGAGGAGGACAAATGATCTAGCACGGATTACATCGGTCCGGATCACTACTGAGCCGTGACTGGCCAGCGCCACAACAATATCCTCTCGTGCACCTGTTGAACGCACTCCAGGCGCATCGGTATCCTGGGGCAACCCTCCAATCGCTATCCTGTTGAACACAGCAAGTGATGACATCGCCGGCCGGTACAATCTGCGCGCAGCGTTTCGTGCTTGGTTCTGGGCACTCGTCATCGCAATCAGAGGAAAAGAGATACACGTCGCCAGGATGTTCATGCCCGTGATGAATTGTACAGTTGAGCTTCTTGATATCGATCGGTAGATCCTGCGCGTCGTCCTTGCTGTTGTCTGCGGTCTGCGTCCCGCCGGGGCTCAGCGCCCGTGACTGGAGCAGCCCCACAGTCGAAAGTGAGCTTGGTAACTCAAATAGGGCATATAGCCTGTCATATAGCATCCGATTCCAAGGCGCTGACCGTGGACATCGGATGGCAAATAGCGTCCATCGCTCTGCTGTAGCTGTGAAGGTACAGTATGAGGGGTGGGCGGATAAGATAGGATAAGATCGATGTAATGATCTTTCCAGCACATAGCGAACACTCGCGGTGTCCGGGCAAATAGGGCGCGCGTGCCTTGAGCCCAAGGCAGCGGCGCGCGAGCTATGCTCCCGATACTGTAACATCTCCCAAAGAGCTACCCTTAAAGTCGGGAGGGGAGGAGACGGAGAGCATAGTCGCACGCAAAATTCGCGCGCACGACTGTTTGCAAAGAAATGAAAACAGTGCGTACAAACTGGCCAAACGCCAGAATGTAAGGCGAGTTTCCTCGCAAAGTATTTCACGCAAATACAGGACAGCCCCTTCAAATAATGAAGGGCTATCGGCCTAGTTAGAGGTAGGCCAAAATTAGGCCATACCTCACCAAGCAAATGTGTATTAAGGCAAAGAGCCTGAGTTGTATGAAGCCGGCTCGTTGCCAGGCGTGAAATATGAGGCTCGTTTCCGAGCAACTAAAGGGGCGCCTTTATAATAGGCGCCCGTGCTGGCAAACTGGACCGCGAGGGCAACAAGGACAGACTAAAATTGATTAGACTTGGGTTTGTCTCTGTCCTCGGGACCCCGAAAAGGAACAAATTGCTTCACGTCATACTTAAATGACTGAGTGCCTGACATCACTTCCAGAAGCAGCTCCCGATCGATGCTTCCCTTTGTATGCCCATCTGCGGTCATATCCCTAGTATCACACCATTGCACGTTATGTACTATACCTATATCCATAAGCTCACGTATCCAACTGATATGTCCAAGCAGAGTCCGTTCTGCGGGTATTTTGAGATCCCTGCTTGATAAAGATTTGTAGACGGACTCAGCGTCTATGGTCAGAGAGACTTTGATAGCAAGGCCTCCAACTTCACGCATATCTCGTAGTTGTCGTGGAGTCAAGGCCCCTGCCTTAAGCTCATGGAGAGTAATGAGCGTAGGGTAACACTCATCAAGGTTATGTGCGGCTGCAAGTGCCTCCGCAGCATAACTGGACCTCACCTGTAATCGGTGTGATTTGCATAGTCCGTCACAGAGGTGAACGACGGACTTGCCTTGAGGCGAGTTTCCTCGCCGTAGTACGTTGGCCCCGCGAATGCCGTAGCCCTTGGTCTCGTCATCCTCCTCCCCGGTAAGCTTCCGATATCCCGAATCGCTATGGATGTCGACTTCATTCGTCGGCTTCATCCGAGGGAAGGTGATGCGTTTCGGACTGCTGATCAGCTTTCGCGTCACAGCATTCAAACGTCTGACTTGTAAATTGGTGGGCTCTTGAATTTTCTGAAGAGAGACCACATATACCATAAGCCAGATTTGAGTAAGAAGGGCATAGGCGAGGGCTCCTCGCAGGCTGACGAACATGTCGGTAATAAGTTTCGTGGCTTTGGCGTCGGTCGCCGCTCCTGTAAGTTCTGGATGCGTGATGGGACGTAGTTGTTTGATATACTCGTCCTGGTCCATGATCACATCTCCCTGATCATTCTTAGTGTAGCGGGCGGCACAGTTCGTATATGTGTGCTTGTTGAGCTTGCATTTGCCAAAAACCTTTTCGACACGTTGTACATCGTCGTCGATATTTTTCTCTAGACCTGTCATACTAATGTCATCGACATGTTTTGCAGTCAGAAGATCTTGGCTGAATTCAAATTCAGGATCGTAACTAGTCGGTGAAAGTCCTATAGCTCGTGTGGTCGTACGAAGTTTGAGAGAGAACGCTCTCGGGGCGTCCTTAGTACCCGTTCCTGGTTTGAGGCACCTAAGACAGCGTCGACTTTCGTCGTAGGATGAGAAGCCGGGTAGGGTACGAAGTACCTGAGCGCTTCCTGGTGGAAGAGTAAAGCAGACCATGCGAGTTTCCTCGCCAGTGGCATGGGCAAGTTCCTCGTAGGTCAAACCTTTTAGGAATGCCTTATCGATATCCATGGATGCTAAGATCCACTCTGGATGACATGCCGCTTCACTTGCCAAGAGTCGTTGAGACTGCCTTCGGGCGGTTCCCGAGAATGTTTCCACATCAAAGGCCTCAGTATCCATAAATCCACGAAGGACCAATCTGAGACGAATGGTTTTAACGTTCTCGGTGCCCATCTTTACGAACTTCCACTTGTATACATATCTGGATGTCATGATGTTGGAAGCTTTGGATAAGTCGTACATCTCAAAGCATCGGTTATCAATCCAGATCTTGAGCTCAGTATATAAGGCTTCACTAACCTCCTTTGGATGTGCTGCTATGTCGGCTTTGGTCAGTAGGTCGTCTTCTTTGACAACCACAGCACGTTTAGCAGCATTGGATACATATACTCTCATCGTTGCGACCATATCGGTATCGAGCTGTGCAAGTTGGGTCTGATCCAACACTATTTTTGACATTTCTGATGTAAAGCATAGTTCAACGTAAGGACCATATTCATCACTGTCTAGGGAATAGCTCTCGTCGTTTGTGTTCGAACAAAGAGATACTAGACAAGACTCACATGAGTTAGGCTCGTCTCCGAGCATATCTGATGATGTAATATCATCTTCGCCCGCAAATGCTGAAACCAAAACGCATTGGTTAGGCAGCATAGTTGTTGGGACGCAATAGAGATAATCATCTGTAATCGTCGTAGGATGAAGGTCCATACGTAGTTCGTCGTACCACTCTTCCAGCATCATGGCTTCGATATTGTGTTCCTCATTTTCCTCATAGATTGTCGACAGACGGCCTTCGCTAGGCGATGAAGCGTCTGGTGTGTCTGGAGAAGGCCTGTTTCCAGGCGACTCGTGTTCTCCAGACGTGTTGCTTGGATGCTGATATTTAGCCAGGTCATCGTGAAATCCTAAGGAAGGGACACGAGAAGTCAAGCATTGAATAAGTCTGGAGTGAGTGCTACCAGTAATCTGAGAAATGTTTAGGCCGGTGCCCACACATTCATAGTAGTGGAACGCCGGGCTAATGTCATTGTCATAGTGGATCAGCGTAGACCCGGTGGCGTACTTTACTGCAGGTAGGCTTGACACACTCTTAGCCAATCGAACTGCTACTACATGTTCCACTCTGAAGTAATTTCGTACGAGATACTGTAGTGCTAGGTGTACGCGCGGGTGAAACTTGCTATCGTCTGACAGGTTAAGGTTTCCCTTGTAGTCGGGAATATACCCGAAAACTTTGGCAGGTTTCCCTGCGCTGAGATGTGCCACATAGGCAAGGACGGTTTGCATGGCCATGTTATCCATGCCAAGTTCCCGTGTGAGGAGACATTCGATGTATAGTGTGTGACGAGCATCAGGATACATCACAATTACCTCACGAGATCCTGCCTTGACAACAATATGTCCTCTTTCAGGCACGTTTCGGATCACCGGGAATGGGCCGTTCCAGCCTCCATGGTCGTCCTTGGTGGCAGTAGGTCGGTGGTAGTCGACCAAATCCCCTGATGAGTAGAGGCGAGCACCATCAGGAGTCGTCTTAGCCCTAAGAGCCCGATTTGTCTTGGCTACAGCAGTAGCCTGAGTTATGGCTTCGAGGCTGACTTCCCTTACACGACGTTCTCGTTCGTGTCCTGAAGTCTCGGGTCCCTTGGGAAAGTCAAGGGTATCGAGATCAGGAAGGAAGGAGGGCTGACGTCCTGTGTGTGCCTGATATGGCGATACTCCGTTATAAAACGTAAACGCATTAGTAACGAAGATGCCTTCCGCCAATACTCTAGTGAATACAACAGGGATGTTGTGTCTATTCAATTCTTCCTCAATCATGTGGAGGACGCCTCTGAGAATGCCGTTTCGTGACTCAATTGAAGTCGCGTGTTGGCCCGGTGCTCGGATACGAAGTTCCGTGCCCTTATTGGCCATCATGCTTTTAGCGGCCTCATTATTCAGGGCGCCTTCTCCATCTGAGTATAAAACTTTGAAGGGTCCGTGATAGGCAATCCAGCAGTAGTGGTAGGCATCGATGATTGCGTCGCGTTCTCTGTCGGAAATTTCAAGGCCTGCTGCCAGGCGAATACAACGATCCATAATATGAAATATGGTCCGTTTCTTGTAAAACATGAGGTCCATTTCCCCTTCATCGAGCCAGTTACCAGGGAGGCTTACCGATGGTAATGTCGAGTTTCCTGGACGTTCCCATGCTCTACATTCCCGACAGGTGTCGCATATTTCCTTGATCATGTTCAGTCGAACGTTATCAAGCCCCACCTTTTCGAGGATTAGCCTCATCTTTGGCTCCTTCGCATGATACCATCGCAGATGCAATTTTCGGAGTTCCTTTTTCACAACATGGGGTTCGTGACTACGGAGACTCTGTAGACTGTGTTGGATGTCAAATCTCGTCCAGTCGGGTAGTCGTGGAGCCCCAGAGCCGGTGGAGGCAAGGGGGTTCCTTGTAGCTCTGCGTAGTTGATCCCCTGTGTTGACTGCGTCTGGAGGTGGTGGTACGCCTTGTAGACGTCCGCGGCGGGCCGCTACCTGTGGCGCATCGCTAGAAGACGCAGAAGGCGTGTTTCCACGCTCGGGGGCGTCTCGTAGCAGGTCGTAGCTGCTGGTACCAGATGTCGGATCGACGTTACCGAAGGAACGTGGTCGTGGTGGCCTGGCGTGTGCGCCTTGGCGGCCACCTGAAGCTGAAGCTTGGCCCTCACCAGGTTTAGGTAGGGGTTTCCACCAAGCTGGCACGGTTTTGCCTTCGGGGTCGTGGTCGTCTGGTAGTTTAAATGGTTCAGCAAAACGACATTTACCAGGTTCGGTATCAAGGTGATTCTTAACACCCTTGCTTCTCGTAAGATCCCTCTGACATGCTGGACATGGCCAGTATACAGAGATAGAGTCATGATATTTGCACTGCGTAGGGTCTCTGTTATGGCTAGGACTGTCCTTTCGGACGTTGTCGATGCATGCCGGGCACGTAGCCACCTTTGGGATGATACGATCACCGATGCGTCTCATACCTTCACCTGGTTCAGTTTGCTCAGGAAGGTCGGCAGGATAAGCATGTGCAGTATTTATAGGCGCGTTTCCGCGCGTGGTGTCAATGGCTTTCGCCAAGTAGACGGCTTCCACGAAGGCAGACTGCAGTCGTCGAGTGTATTTTTGTGCCAGTGAAAGCTCGGCGTTGCACGGTTGTGCGTGCACATGCTGACCGTCGCACTTGAGTCGCTCAAAGGGTTTAAGAATTGTTTTGTCGTTGCTGGTGATATTTGTCGGCTTCTTAATATAGTCACCAGTCGTATCTTTAAGTCCAGTAGCGCATTGATCAATGCGCACGGTCGTGATGTGTGGTCGGTTGGCAAGCTTCGTCCATGGAGAGATATCGTCCACCCATGTTCCTGTCGGTTGTTCGCGTATAAACCACCTCTGAGCGTCATCTTGGGTAACAGCAATTTTACCACAATAGATTATGTGTGGTAAGTCTTCTCTGTGGTGCTGTTCCCAAGTGTTATAGTTGACTTTGTAGTTATAGTAAGATGGTGGTCCTGTGGTGCGGCAGCTGGGTTGCAGTATGGCAACTCGTACGTAGCATATCTTGAAGTAGTGATCTATCACCTGCTGCACCGAGGGGTCTCCCAGGTCGACATATGTAGTCTTGTCCAAGTTGCCGCCTGAGGACAGTCCCCTTGAGAAGGCAAGCTCTGAGATGCCACCCTCACCACCACAAAGCTCCAACATATCCACGCAATTGTTATGGCCATAGCATAGTGTAGCAACTATGCTGTATATGTCAGCGTGTGTGTCGGGCATAGATGTGGGGAGGGTAAGGAACAGGTCATCGTCCTCGTCGGAGCTTATCAGCTCGACAGGGGCGTCAGTACTCCAGGTTGCCATAAGATCCTGTCCGAGTCCTGACAAGTCGTCGCCGCAATCGTCATTTCCGTCTTCGACGTGCTTTTTAATGCGGCGAGGCTTGATGCCTGCTTCCTTTTCGGCTTTGAGCCTTTCCTTCTGCTTTATACGCGACTCAGTGGGTAAAGCTTGCTCGTTTTGTTCGTCGGTCTGTGTACTCATTGTCGTGGTGGAATGGGTACATGCGTCAATCGCCAGAGTCGGGAGGGGGAGAGAACAGTCATCTATGATGACGCGTCTATGTTTCTGTGGTGATTGAGTAGGCTCGTTTCCGAGCAAGACCGGTTCCTCGGGTTGCCAATACAACCGAGTACTGATGTTGGCAACCCCTGCAGGTAATGGTGCATGCCAATCATACCCTGTTGGTTGATCGGTAACTGAGATATCTTGAATAACCGCGTTGGTATCCAAATTGATTGTTACACGTCGGATAACTTCAGACCATTTTGGTCCTCCTTTATGAGTCGTCACGTAATGACGAGTATTATGGTCTGTACGTGTATACGTATTTAAGTATACGGGCACGTTTCCGTGCGTGGTGGTACTCCCCAGGATTTTGTCGTTTAGGTAACGGATGAGTGTAGTACGTGTCTGAGCCCGCCATTCAGCATGTCGTACCGTATGGCCGTACCAGTCCAACACATGTTGTGGTATGGCCTGCTTACAGGTACATGTCCACAGCTTCGAGCTAATCGGTATCGATGATGCTATCTGCATATATGTACCACTTGGTGTATTGTCTTGCATATTGAACCGAATACCGAAATGACACAAACGCATCCGTATTACTGACAACTTCAGATCTTCCAGAGTATCACGTACTGGAGATAACTTCCAAACGTATCCTGGGGGACCGAATATGATGATTTTCATGCGGAGTTTCTTGGCTTTTATCAACAGGTTCTGGATACGTGACCAGTGTGGGGCCACTCTCTTTCCTGGAGTTCGTATATACCAGTCACCCGGAGTACTGATCCATATGAGAGTGTAATCTCCACTGATCACCGCACCTAGATAGTTTGTGCCCACGCTTGTCATAAGTTCGTTGTGGGAAATACGGTCACAAATATAACCTCGTGTGCGGAGGTCGGCACATGCCTCCCTCGTATCTTCAATGACAAAAGCCCTCTTACTAAGGCAGGTTGCCCCGCTGTCCTTGTTACCCCCCGGCTTTTCAGCCATCAGGCAAGACGACGAGGGGGCGACGTCGCCCTGCCATCTTCAAGATGAAGAAGATGTGCCTACAATATCTGCCAACATCTGGGCTTCCCTCAGATGCTGGAGCTCAGCACTGCAGCGCGCCGTGGCCTCAGAGGCGGATTGCTCCGCAAATGCTGTCAGCATCGATGGATTATCCATCAGCTGTTTCAGCACGCCTTTGGACCTAGCGTCGCTGACCGTATGCAATTCACGATTAGTGTATCCCATCACTATTTTACGGCGGGACTGCACAGCGTCCATGGGTACACTACCACCATGCTTGGCCAGTGTCCTGGCAACAAAACAATCGAACGTCTCGAGATCGTCGATGTTGTCGCCTCGCATGGTGGCCTTGGCGAGCGTCTCCATCAACCCCTGGGGCAGGTTTCCCTGCAATTGATTGCGCTCCTGCGCTGGGGTCGGCTCGCCTGTCAGCACTGTCTGGAAGGACGTGCTGCTTGAGCCCGAGGCGGGTTGCCCCGCAGCTCCAAAACGATCACACCTGATCGACAGATGCCCTGACGGCAACTTCGTCGTCGGCATGATTTTGGAGCCTTCCGGGAGCTCCATCTTGACCTGCCCCTTACCAGGGAATATCAGCTTTTCCTGGCCTCGTTCAAGCACGATGATCGTGCGTTTGTCCTGCATACTATCGAGACCTAGGATGGCTGGCAGGTCCTTTCCACAGCCTGACACAATGTTCGTCTTGTATGAATCGTGTTGGGCTGACCCCTGGTACTCGCAGGCAATGCTAAATGTGCCTACGGTATCCGCTGGGGCCGACCCCTCTCCCACTCCGTTGATATGCAAACGAGAGCGGGGCTCGAATGTACAAGCACGGCCATGTGACTCAGCAGCCTGAACGAACTTACGGCTCGCGTTCTCGCCCATGATGTTGATCTTCGAACCGACGTCGATGAGTATGGAATTTCCACCATCATCCAAGAACGTCTTACTCGGCTGCTTGATGTGCACAGTTTCTGAAGTGTCGGCTGTGTCGGTAGGCGGGCTTCCCCGCGGCACATTCGTACTCCCTGGCGGGTTACCCCGCACGACACTGGCATGCGACTCGCTCTCGGCCATGCGTGCCAGGTCAATGTACTGGAAGTACGGCACGTGCTGGGCGTGATCACCACGCTCCTCCCGCCAGTTGGCATACTCATCACGTATGCTCATATACTGCTCGCGGGTAGTGCGCCTTATCAGCGTTAGGTACGAGTGAAGGGCGATGTCTTGCAGCCATTCGTTCATGACGTGATCCCGGTACCGCAGCCACTCCTCGAACTCCTCATTCGTCGCTGAGATGTTGACGGCCCTGGCTGCTGCTGCTGACGCCGCTGAGGATTCTGATAGGTCTAACGACGGACTATCAGTTTCAGGATTATTGGCATCTAGCATAAACGTTGTGTGCGTATTATCCATCTGATTCTGGAAATGTCGTACACGCAACTCGCGCAGCTGATCAGGGTCCAATGACATCTCAACCTCGCCTCCACTCTGGGGAGACATCTGAGGAGTATCCTGCAGGTTTCCCTGCTGAGGCGCCGTCATCGGGATAAGCTGATCGAAATATCCCGTTGCCATAGGCGGCCTTACCTCTTCAGGCAGGTGTCCCTGCTGGTGTGACGAAGCTGTCTGCATAGCTAGCATCCTGGCCGTCATCTCCTCCACCATGCTCCTTAGCTCCCGCAGCTCCCTCATTGACTGCTCGGGAGTCTGACTAAGGGAGCCAGTCCATGGGAAGGACGATGTTATAATGCCAGGTGCACGACAGATCGCACATGGTGGCTGCTGTGGATCTCCCTCACGCTGGTTTGTCACGTGGCCCACCACGTTAGAATTCCAGCATCCCTCGTGGAATAGGTGATTGCACCTCAGGCGATACACACTATCCCTGGGCTGAAATTCTTCGAGGCATACAGCACAGGTGTCCTCCATCCCAGTAAAGACTTCTACGTCTGCTACCCTGGGATATACCCGCCGCTGCCTCTCCAGTACCGTCTCGGAGGGCATGAAGGCTGATGGGGGAGTCCCCGTTAGGTCCATCACCTCCGGCCCTTCGACATTTGGCATGGAAGTGGTAGGAGTCACGGCGGGCGAGTTTCCTCGCAAAGGTGAGCCCCTATTCCGCACCACATCGAGTGCAGCTGCACGTGACTGGTCCCGTACACTTTGCACCGCCTGCCTCCTCATGAAACGTGCCTGCTGAGTGTGGTGCGTCTGCCTGATGTAGTCAGGCACGCCCCTACTGCCAGACGCAATTGAATGGGCAGTGGGTTGTACAACCACCTCTGGTGATGTTGGGGAAGGCATGAAGGCCATGTGCGGGTACATGGAGTGGTCACTGCAGCGCACATTGGTGAGGTTATGCATCTGATCCGCCAATTCCCGAACAAATTTGTTCGGGACCCTTGTACCGTCAGGGTATAATGGCGGATTCATCTGCGTGGGTGGTGGCCTCTGGCCCTGAGACATGCTCGGATGGGCGTTGAACGCCGGGATAAAGGCTCGTTGCCGAGCGGGGTCCCGTGGGTTGGGACCCTCCGGTTCCCAGGACCAGGCTGGCCTCCACCTCTGCCCACTTGGGTGAGGCAGATTATGGTTCTGCACCTGCTGTACCGCGGCCGCCACTCTTGAGCGATAGTCGTCGGGTATACCTGCCCTGTGGTGGCTTGGTGTACCAGGCAGGTTTCCCTGCTGACTCGTTGGCGTGCCGGGCGGCATCATGTTGAGGAGGGCTGTGCTGTGATCAGCCCTAGCCGCAGCTAACCTCTCCATGAGTGCGCCGTTTACTGCAGGGCGAACAGGTGTCCCAAATGGGGATTGTGCTGGCGGAGTGCCCGCTGGAGTCATGCCCCTTGGAGTGTGCATGCTCTGTGTGGGGCTTGCGTGCGTTGGCTCGAACCGAGCAGGTCCGCTTGTAGGCAGGTTTCCCTGCATGGCTTGACGATTTCTCGTGGCCATAGCGGACATTGCTCCCTGGCCTGCGGCCCAGGGATCCTGCTGGTACAGCCTGTCCGCCAGCTGTTCTACCTGGTCAGGGTTCAGCGAAGCTGCAATCTGATCCAGGTCTGAAGTACTTATGGCCTGCCAAGACACGGCGCTCGGCCCTTGGCTTGGGGCACGGCTTGGAGCCGCGCTCCCGGCCTCACTCTCGGTGATCATAAAGATCCGAAAGATCTCAGGCTGGTTTCCCAGCTGGGTGGGGCTGTAGTGGTCCCCAACGTCCCTGTGGAGGTAGACCATGGCTGGATCAACGCCCTCTTGGTCTCGGGACCACTTGTACTTAACGCTGGAATCACCAACATCAGCCCACCTATCTGGGGCAGTCATCATACTGACAGAGACTCGCGCACGGCGGATCCCCAAATATTCTGGGTTGCGCCATTGCCTTCCAGTGGTCAGGTCCTCTACATGGGAAATGTAATACGGTTCAATGATACCGTTATCTCCCTCGGACAAGAGGACTCCGTTATCGGACCAACAGAACTTTATACCATCTTGTATGGCCTTGCGCCAGTCTACAAAGATGATGAGGTCTGATTCTGGGTCCCACCCACTGTTCACGGCACGGCGGCGCAATGTCGGCACGAAGTGGATGTGTGAACGGCCTGTCCCCGTTTTCTTCGTGTTGTGCTCAGGTCTACAGGACAGGCCGTGCCACATAATGCCTTCGAAAGCGTGCCATCGAGTGCCATGCATGGCGACTTCAGGGTATTTGGCCGGTCTCCCGGCGGGTTCGTCGCACAGTACAATGTAGCTGTACAGCGACCATGGAGCTTTCAATTTCCATGAATGCCCCTGAGAGGCGCGGACGAAGATAGCAGGCTCGCCAGAGTCCCGCATTAGCACCTTGAATTGAAGGCGCTGTTTTTCTTCTCCGTCTGGTTCACGAACATGAACAACTTCCATCATGATGGCTGCGAGTTGGTCAACCGAGCGACCATACAAATGCTCGCTAATAACTTTGGCCTCTTCATAAGCGTGCCTCGAGTGACTTGTGTTCCAAGGAAAGTTCTCCACGAGGTCCACGAGGTTGATCCAACCATCATGATCATCAAAAGATTTCAGGCGCCACACAGGATTATGTGGCTTATCTGGCGCGTGTCTACATATCCTGCTGATAGCTTTGCTTAACCTTTTAAGAGTACCATTGGATCTGGGAAGAATTCCGGCCTTCCTGCATTCCTTCATGAATGGCTCATCCACCGAACGTATCGGTGGGAGCTTCCGAAGTGCCAGTCTATCCCTGATCAGATCTGGAGTCCCACTAGTGAAGGATGTGTCTCCTGGGTGGTGCAGCTGAACTGCTGGCGGGTTTCCCCGCATCGGAGCCTCTGTTGCTGAAGAGGCTGCGGCTCCTGAAGAGGAGGAAGCTGCGGCAGCAGCGCCTGGCGGGTTTCCCCGCGGAGATGCGCGACTGGCGCTGCCCCTGATCTTCGGCACCCAGTTACCCCTCGACATAGCACCTTCATCGGACCTCCTGGAACGAGCCGCCACAGGCGAAGCTGGCGCAGGTGCATACTCACTGCGCTCGAAAGCTGCCGCCCGTTCCGCAATGGACTTGCTGCGGCTAAGCGAACGTCTTCGTTCCTCAGTGGGGTCCTGGGGTTGCTGCTTGGGCACAGATGCTGGTATAGGAGCTGTGCGTTTCGGCGCCGGAGGCGGCTTAGGTGTCGGGGGTTCACTCTTGGCCTTCGAAGTTAGTGGGGGTGGGGGCTTTCTAGCCCCCTTCATGTAGAGCTTGCTGGAATCCTCCAGCATCTTGCGAGTTGCCTCGCGTGTGCGTTCATCTACTGTCTGAATACGCTCCTCATCTTCCGCCACACGTTGAGCCTTTGTCTCGTCCTTGATGATCGGCTCTGGTTGTTGGGACTGGCTAGATACGCCAGGCGAGTTTCCTCGCATACCAGGAAGACTAAAGAGCGCGTCTTTCTCTTCCTGGTCATGGCTACCATTCCCCTTGGAGCCGGAGTAGGTTTCTCTTCTTCTTTCGGATCCAAGTGGCCCAAGATCCCGAGACGACTACTCACTGCTGCGATCTCTTCCGGTGTCATCGGGTCAAGTGGCGGATGGCCCTCCTTAGAAGGGGTTTTGCCCCTGTTGGGGCTCAGGCCTGCGTTGTTTCCAACGGGGCATCCTGGCCTGTGATTCTGGAACGGCTGGGAACAAGGACCACATGCAGCGTGAGGCCTATACTGCTTGCGAGCCGCGATAATATCTCGCAACTGGGTCCGCGCTTCTTGAATTTCAGGGCGGCGGATGTTTGTTGCAAGCTGATAGCCTCCACGGATGGGTCTGCCATCGCCGTCCCTATAGGCAGGATTGCCCTGGCCGAAGGCCGAGTGCTCCCCTTTTCGGCGTCGTGGGTCGTTGTGTGGAAGTAGCTGGCCACCTCTTCTGGCAGCGTGTTCCTTTGGGCCAGCCTGTCTCCAATCACGAGGGAGTCGAGCCTGGGGATGTGGCTCTCCTCTGACGCGCGTATGGGAACGAGATCTTCTGGTGTTCTCATCAGAAGAGGCTGCTGATGCAGCAGGAGCGGCACCCGTTGGAGGTGCTTGAGGAGGCTCCTCTGCGATCCCGGGTGGATCGCTCGATGGAGGCAGGTCTCCCTGCTGGGTGGAGCTCGGCGCAAGTGGCTCTTGTGCCGATGGTGATGATGGTTCAGACTCATCAGGGTCGAAATCGACCTCTTCCTCACCAGTCACGTCCATCATGAGGATGGTGACGTCATCCTCATCTAACCCACAACCATCGCCTTCTACTTCTTCTGATGTCGAACTACCAATTATGATGGCCATTGGCGCATCTGGTAAAGGCAGGTTTCCCTGCATGGCCGGCGTCTGGGCGTCGCTCGGCTGTCCTGGAGTAGGAGGCGCAGTCGTCGGCTCAGGGTCATCGACGAGCATAGGCTGCCTAGCAATGTTACGCATGGCCGTATGGTTTGGCCTCATCCCCAGCTCCTGGAGATTCCATCCTGGCGGGGGAAGATCATGACCACGCATAGCCATTGCCATTTCCAGGGCACGACGCCATCTACCATGGGAGTATACCAAGTGTCGTTGCACTTCCTGAGGATTTATACTGTCAATGAGAGTCAAAGCTGCCAAGAGTAGCTCTGAGCTACCGCAAGCATCATTATCATTATCTGTCATAATACCAGCTTCAATTTGTTCTTGACTCTCAGGATATGCAATTGCGAGTATCTCATGCATCCACATGAGGGTCTGCAAAAGTGTACGCGGTCCATATTCGCCTGGAGCAAGCGAACCAGGAGGTATGAACGGAGAACCTGGTTCACCTGCAATGAAGGCCTGAACAAATGCTTGAGACTCCATTTCAATTAAGTCTTCAATAGTATGGGGATATTCTCCCAGCAGAAAAGGCCTGTGTCCAGGCGGGATTTCGGGCGGAGGTTCGAGGTTCTGTTGAACCTCGGAAGGCGAAGCCTCTATAGTGGTGTCCTCGCCGTCGCTCTCGTAGGCCATGATGTTGCCTGGGTTCCCGAACATCCAGTCGAAGAAGGAAAGAGGCTCGTTTCCGAGCGTACCGTGTTCCACGGGAGTGAGTTCATTACTGCCCGTGACGAACCGGCGGACGTACTCGAGGTAATACGCGTATAATCCATGACCATACCCCTCGAGCTCGTCAATGTTGTCCATGCCAACGACCCATGTGAAAAATATCTGTTCCATAGCCTCAAAGTCCTGGAGGCTCAGATACTCAATGGATGGTGTGCTTGAGCCGAAATGGACTTCGGACGACATGCCCTTTCCATTTCCCTTCGCTGGACAATCTCGCACAAGATGATCGGAACTACCACACTCATGACATTTGAGAACCTGGCCGTCTCTACCTCGCGGGTTTCCCCGCCTACCTTTACCTTTACCTGAGGTCTCTCTACGGCCTTTACCGCGGCCTTTTCCCCCAAAGAATATCTCATCATGTTGTTCATCTGAGAGCCTCTGGAGAAATGCCGCGATACCTCGCCCGTTCAACCTCCGACGACCACGCTTGCCTTTACCCTTTCCTTTAAAACTTCTGCGTATCCTCCTTCTAACACGACGCACTGGTTTTCGTGTGAACCTCCTCCACCTTCGTTTAGCCTGTTGTAACAGCCAGAATAAATGCTCAGCACGCTGATTGTCGTTATCCATATTCATGATATCTGACCAATCTAGAGCTTCAACACCATCTGATGATATAGTGTCTGTATCGGTGCCGGAGTCGAAATCTTCGTCTCCTAAATAGGTGGATACACCGTCGGTTAGGGGATTTGATTCCCCCCATAACGAGCGGTGTGGTTGTGGTTCTCTAGAAGGAGGGCTGGTTGCCCAGCTTGGTTGTGATCGATCCCCTGCTAGTAAAGCAGTGGATTCTCCTGGGTCATCGGCCCGTATGTTTGAGGGCCCGTTTCCAGGCTGGGCTTCAGTAGTCAAGGTAGTGTAGAAATTTCCACTACCAGATCCCCTTCCTCTTCCAAACACGGATCCTATGTTGCCAGGAGATCGTTCGGATAGGTGGCCTACCGAACGCATCCTTTCCAGCAACTCATCATATTGTTGTTGTGTTCGAGGCATTTGGTGGTTGAGTGGCTGTAAGAGTTGCATGGCTTTCTGGTTGCCGACGCCTAAGGCGCGGAATAGGATAGTGGTTAGCAGTTGGAAGTTAGGAAGGTCGAATCCCACCGACTGTGCCTCAAGTCGGGCCATTTCGAATCGGGTAAGAGTGACATCGATTCGTTCCCCGTGAGGCACATGGAAGTCGATGAGTTGTGTGCCGGAAGTGAGCTGTCGCTCATCTTCCAGGCGTTCGAAACTTCATGCTGAGGAGGAACATGATGTAAGTTACTGGGTCCGTGTGGACCCCATCAATGTCAGCACCATAGTTTATAATGTCAGGCGGTACCCTCATGGCGAGTGTCCTCGCTAGGCCTCCCAGGCCGCGTTGTATTGCGGCCGCTTGGGCCTGTGGCGTCATACGTCCGCTTGTAACGTTGAGCCACGCGTTGACCTCGTAAATGTACTCACGAAAAGGTACATTACCCTGAGGGTCCCAATATGGGCCATGTGTTTGCCCATCGGTGCTGTTATCTCCCCGACGCATGTGTGCGATTGCTGCCCCCAGCGCGAACCATATGATAGCGAAAACGATTAGCCCAAGAATGTGTAACGAAGAATGGTTATGATGAGCGGTGTCGCGCTGGGGTAGCGCCTTGTCGAGTCTTCGAGGCGCTCTGTCTGGCGGGTTTCCCCGCCCTTGCTTCAGGTATTGCGTTATTGGCTCGTTGCCGAGCGGTTGATAGTAACGCAATGATGAAGCGTATATGGTACCAATCTGGTCGTCTAGACGTCGTACCTCTCGTGTAGCTTCTTGCTCTTGAATAGATCCTCGTAAATGTACTGGGAGTGGTGGCGCAGGGTAGTAGGTGGTCACGAAGATCGTGCCGAAGAATGTGAGGCTGAGAAGAGCAAGAGCTGACCACACGAGAGTGCGGCCAGCTCCGCTACCAAGTCGAAAGTGAGCTTGGTAACTCAGATAGGGCATATAGCCTGTCATATAGCATCCGATTCCAAGGCGCTGACCGTGGACATCGGATGGCAAATAGCGTCCATCGCTCTGCTGTAGCTGTGAAGGCACAGTATGAGGGGTGGGCGGATAAGATAGGATAAGATCGATGTAATGATCTTTCCAGCACATAGCGAACACTCGCGGTGTCCGGGCAAATAGGGCGCGCGTGCATTAAGCCCAAGGCAGCGGCGCGCGAGCTATGCTCCCGATACTGTAACATTTCCCAAAGAGCTACCCTTAAAGTCCCACTCCGTCGGCCTCGCTCGTGGCGTCGTCGCAGTTGTGCGAGTCGTCAGGCGGCGCTCCTAAGGTCTCGGTCATGCCGTCGGCGGCGACGCCGCCGCGGCCGACGAGCAGGATGGCAAACGCTGCTGCAAACACCGCGACGTTCATGTCGGTAACGGTGAGGCAACAGGGGCTCGTCGGCAACAGGCGCAAAACCCCGCGCTCCAACTGCCCGAAGACTTGCCACACTGTCTTGGGTAAGACTCGAGACAGAATGGCTTGAGCCAAACTGGCTACGGAAGCCGTGGGCCCCTTCTTGGGGCGCGCCCTGGCCAAGACATACTTCGAGGCGGGTCGGGCCGTGGCGCCGAGGGGCGGGCAGCGGTCTCGGCAGCCCTCCCTGCTCCGACCGCCTGCCAGACAACCCCAGGACAACCCGAAGACCCGAACTTCGGGTGGGGGGGGGGTGCGGGTTCCTCGGCGTGTTTCCTCAGTGTTCCCCGACACCTCCGCCACTGGAAGTGGAAGGCAGAGTCAGGCCTTCGGGTTGGGTGGGGGTGGTTCGGTGGGTGTGAAGGGGCCCTGGGACACACAAGTAGATACACACAAATAAAAGGATTCCCTATAGTTTCCTACATTTTCTGGGTTTCTGTCTTCCCTCCCCACTTCCCGTATTTTCCCATCTTTTCTGGGGAATCGACGATGAATTGTGTCTGTGTGCTTTTTCCCTCCTGAGGGTGGTGAGTCTCCGAGAGGTGCTCCGCAGTCCCTGGCCAGCTGGAGTGGCCGGCCGTGGCCCCCTTGCCGCGCCTCCGGCAGGGGCGGGGACACGCAGTAGCCGACCACCTGGCGGCGGCCGGGTCTGCAAGGCGGGGAATCGTCCACCTCCTCCGCCTGGGGAGCCGATGCCCCGGAAGCCGATGGGGAAAGCGGGTACTCGGCACGCCTGGAGTCACCACGACGCCCAGATGCAGATGTTGTCCCAAACCGGCAGCGGCCGCTGTTTGGCAGGGGGCCCCGAGTCTCAAACGGACAACGCCCGCGGCGATGCCGACAGCGAGGCCTGATGAAAATGGGCAGGAGCTGTTGTCGATCTTCGTCTCCATTCTGTCCGCACCCATGTCCATCGCACCGACATGTGGATATAAATGATCCCCAAAGAGGCCGAATGTATCCGTATCCAGCGCCTGCAGAGATCCTCGTAGATCGATCCTCCAGGCAATGGCGGGTGGACTATCTTTCTCGCTGCGAAATCGCCCGAAGGTTCGACCGCTCTGCCAGTATCGAACTGCGCATCACGGAATCGATGCACAGAACCCCTCTGTGCACAACCCGGGTCAAGAAGAGGAGGAGGAGGAGGAGGAGGAGGAGCGGAAGGAAGAGAAAGAGAACGCGCAACAGCTTCGTCACTGATGTTTGCCCAACCCGAAAGAAGGAGGGTAACGATACGAGCTTGGCACTTGGAGCCCGCACAGCTCAAAAAGCAGGAGGAGGACGAGAAGAGACGAGAAAGAGCAGGCGGCCCACGCTGAAGGGTCCCTGGGACACACAAATAAATACACACAAATAAACATATTCCCCATATATTTTTATATATTTTCTGGGTTTTTGTCTTCCCCCCCACTCCCCATATTTTCCAATATTTTCTGGGAAATCGACGATTAATTGTGTCTGTGTGATTTTTCCTCCTCACACGCGAGTGAGCGCGACGGGAGTGGCTCGTGGACAACTCCCCGCCTGCGGAGGGCCGGCGTGCCGATCGAGCGAGCCGACGGACCAAAAGCGCAGCAGCCAGGCGCCCCGACGGCGCGGTGGCCGCCACGGACAGGATGCCCGCCCGTGGCGCCCGCGGAGAGCCCGGGCGCCACGGACTCGGACTCGAACTCGGGCCTGCGAGGTGCACGCCCTGCGGGGGCGCTGCAGGCGGGCGCCGTGGCGCCACGATGTGAAAAAAGTGCGCGGCGGCAGTCTCTCTGCGCGGTGCAGCCGGGGAGGGATTAGAGACGCACGAAGGGAGAGAGGCACGCACGACGAGCGAGGACGACTGGGCGCCGCGGGTTTTCTCAACGAGCGGTCCCCGAGGGAGCCTCGGCGGCGCGCGGGGCGGGGCCGCGGGCGGGCGGGCTCGGCGGGCGGGCGGCGGGCTTCCGAGTGCCAGCGCCTGCGGGGGGGGTGGCTGTCCTGTGGGGCCTGGCCCGGGCGCCGCGCGCCTCTGCGGGCAGGACGCCATCCCCAGCTGGGGCGTTGCTCAACCGGGCGGCGACACATTACAGGGGGTGGGGGGGGACGTGCACCATTCGTGGCCCTTTTGGGCCCCGGAAGGCCCCGTGGGGGCCCTGTTGGGTCACGGGGAGTGCACCTTCCATCGCCCTCCCCATGCATCGCCCCCCCCCCCCCCCATGACGCCACGACCAGCTACCGCCGGACCCGGCCCCGCGGGGGCCCATCCTCAAAAACACGCGGAGTGGGTTCAGTGAGGGTTCTTTGGAAGGGTCCCCTCCCCCAACGCGTGGCGCAGCGGAGCCACCTCCGCTGCCGCCGGGGGTAAATCCTCGACCTCCCAACGGATGGCGAGCTCCGAAGCGCCCGGTCGGCCTCGCCGACGTGGGCGGGAGGGCGCACGCAAGGCTGTGCAGCGCTTCGGGGTAAGGAGGAGGAGGAGGAGCACTGAAGCTACGAGCGCCTGGATCGCTCAGCAGCCTGCGCAAGAAAAAGGAGGAGGAGGAGCAGGAGGAGGGGGACCCCACCTTACTAAAAGCGCGACGAGGGTCATGTGATTTGTTGGTTCGGACCTCCTGCCCCCCCTCCTCCCACGCTGTTGGTCGGCGGCGGCTTGTATCCAAGAATCGGTCGGACAACACTGGGGCGCAGTGGCAGACTACGCAATAGGGGTGCAGGAGGCGAGCGCACCAGGAGGCGAGCGCACCCTGCTCTCACACAACAGCGGCAAATATGACCTTCCCTGCGGCCCTGAGACCCTCCGGGGGGAGGGGGCACATGCAGCCGCCCAAGAGCGCCTTTCTGACACCTCCAGAACGGCCCCGACGGCCCCAAGACGTTCCGAAAAGGGAAGAAGAGAATGTGGACACAACTGTCTTCGCCTGCCTCCCACGGCTTCAAGTCGGCCCCAACAATGACACGTGAACGGACGTCGGTTCTTCCTTCAAGGTCACGCCTGTCCCGACGCGCGTAGTGCCGTGCAACGCTGTGGATAACATCGTGACGAGCGCGCAACGGAACTTGCAGAGGAAACGCGGACTTGCTTTGCAGAAGACAGTACGCAATTGTCACGATTCCATACCACATTGTGTACGACTCATCTCTGTTCAATCAAGACGCCCAGACTACCGTCGTCTTGTACGACAGGCATTAGTTTCGCCCAATATCGTTGTCTCAACCGCCATCGTGCCTCTGGGCACGTAGATGGCGCTCAATCCTGCCGAGTCTTTCAAGGAAAAAATCCAACCAGGTCTCTGGACACAGGTGGACTAGGAAGCTTCCTCCTCCAAACCCCTTCTTCCCCTTCCCCTTCGGGGAGGGGTTTGCCCCTCCCCCCTACCCCCTCCCCTGGACCTGGACGGGGCGCAGGGCGAGGTGTCAGAGGGTACTTCTTTCGCCCCAAATCGCTCCAAGAGGGCCTCAGGGAGCCCAAGATGACCTGCAAGATGGCTGAAGATAGCCCAAGATGCCTCAAGTCGGTTGCCAAGATGCTCCAAGAATCCCAAGAACGCTCCAAGACGGCTTCAAGAGGCCTCCGAGACCTCCAAGGAGGCCTCCAAGAAGCCAATATCCTTCCAAAACCAAGGGACAATACATGTGTTGTGGTTTCTCACCTTCTCGCGTCCGATTGCCATCCGAGGCATCAAGATGGCTCCAAGATGGCCCTAGAGGGCCCCAAGAGACGGCTCCAAGAGCGCCCAAGAGCGCTCCCAAGAGCGCCCCAAGAGACGCCTGTTGGGGCTCATGTGGAGGGACCCTAATTGAAGCTCCCGTCTAGATTCATCGATGTCATCCAGGATGGCCCCAAGAGTGCCCCTGAAGCTCCCAAGGGTGCCCCAGGAGGGCCCCAAGAGGCGCCCAGACAGCCCCAAGAGGCCTCCAAGAGGCTCCCAAGAGACCCCATACGAGGCCTCGAGATGATCCCCGAGGTATCCAACTCTGCCTCCTTCTCCTCCTTCTCCTCCTCTTCGTCCTCTTCGTCCT
>CAUYUJ010017228.1:158298-165798 GCA_963575745.1 Prorocentrum cordatum
CTCCTGCTCCTGCTGCTCCTCCTCCGCCTCCTCCTCCTTCTCCGCCTCGTCTGCAGCATCATCGTCCTCCGCGGACACAGACAGCCTCGAGACAAGAGGAAGACGTGGAGGGTCGTGGAAGATGCCGAGGGGAGAGGAGCACGAGCCGGACGAGAAGGCGTGGGAGGGGGCTAAAGAGGGGAGGAGGCCGACGAGGGGGGGCAGCGACAGCAAGCCAAGAAGACTCACAAGGATGATGCTCGGCACGAAGGGTCTAAAAGGGTCATGAGGGGAGCGGTTCCTGGATGAATCGCCAGGGGGCTCCCCAGAGCGCTGCCCTCGCATCCTGGGCATTTTGCTGATGGCCCCAGGACCCTGGGAGGGCCCCCAGAGGACGAAAACTGTGACAGCATGCCCCATCAGCCCGTTCTCTTTCTAGCTTTTCCGCTGCCTGCACGGCACGCGCGTTCTGCGCACTCCGAGTGGCTAAGCATACGCAACCCGCGCGTCGTGCGGGCCACCAAGCGGCCGCGGAAGGTGAGCACCCCACCCCCGGGGGCCTGCAGGGCGCCGCCGGCTGGACCGTGAAAGCCAGGCGGGCGATGGCCTGCGACGACGAGGCGGAGGAGGAGGAGGAGATGGACGACGAAGGGAAGGAGTCGAGGAAGAGGAGGTGATGATGATAAGGATGAGGAGGAGGAGGACGACGACGAAGAGGACGAGGAGGTGGTGGAGGAGGAGGTTGAGGAGGCCTCTGGCCTTCTGCGAAGCTTCCAAAGCCCTCTCCGGAGCAACAGGGCACAACGCAGAAGGCAAGAGGGCTTATGAGGAGCACCGCCACCTTCTAAGAGAAGGCCTGCCCCCTCTCGTTTCCCCCCTCGGCCCGGCGCCAAGAAAAGGGCCCTGCGCACCAGGATTTCGCCACGTGTTCGACGAAGTCCGAACCCTACCCCCGGCGCCCATCGAGTTGCCTGACTCGTTGATCGGCGAGGGTATGGCCCACGCAGGCTGCCAGCGAGGGCGTACGACGCGGCGGGAGACGGCGCTCGTGCGATCAGCCCGGCGCGGTTCGCCCCTCCTGTTACGTGCGAGCAACAGGTTGTGCCACGCGAGAGTGTTGAGCGACCTCATGCGGTAGCTTGCGCATGCCACCACCGCCGCGCACCGCGTGTGAAAGAGGACGTTGACGCGCGGCCTCGAGGCTGGAACATTGCGCGAATGCTTGCTCGCGCGATCGACCCCGATGTGCGGTCTCACGTTTCGCTCACCTGCAGTGAACGGCGGCCTGCGAAGCGACGAAGCGTTGAGCTTTCGGGGGCACCTCTGACGCGGCTGGCAACGAGCTCGGCACACACACAGTCACACACAAAAACATATGCGCGGCGACGCTGGAGCTACGAGAGAGCCCCTGTCGGCGCTGTGCCCTTGCACCTCGCAATGGGCAAGAGATCGGACGTGTCACGGCGGAAGGAGGCGGGGGAGGGAGGACGAGAAGAGGAGGGAGGACGAGAAGAGGAGAGGGAGAGCAAGAGGAGAGACGGGAGGGAACGGGAGAGACGGGAGACGGGGAGGAGAGACGGGAGACGAGGAGGAGAGACGGGAGGGAACGGCGGAGGGATCGCACCGCGCCCTGTGCCTGGCGTGCCAGCGTAGGCCGCTCGGTCGTGTGAGACCTTCGCTGGCCAGCCGTGGAGACAGTCGAGGGCTGGGCCCGTGCAGGACTAGACTCTGGTCGGGCATGTCCCCCTGCAGGCAGATCTTGGACGACAAATAAGAAACAAGTCTAAACAGATTCAAGGACAGTCACAAATCATAAACGAGCTCCAGACAATTTTGTTTTAGTAATCTGGGATACTACTCCTATAGAGGGACAGGCCAGACTTAGGACTGGAAGACGAAACAATGCCATAAACATAGACTTTGGCGCTCCACGCGGAATTCTTGGATCCGCGCTGGGCCCCCCCCCTCCCTGGAGCGCGAAACGCGCCAGGGGCGGCGCCGGAGGCGCCGCTGGGATGCCCTTTGGAAAATGACCCATCCTGACCATCGGTTTCGACCGTGTTGCAATTTCGGGGGTCCCCATCTGCCCCAGGGCGCCAGCCATCCGTGTCGCATCCACGCCGGACCCGTGTCGGACTCGTCAATTCCGTGTCGAATCCACGCCGAATCCGCGTCGAATCTGCGCCAAATCCGCGTCGAGTCCGCATCGACCCCGCGTCGGGCATCAGAAAAGAAACCAATTTGGGGGGACAGGCGAGGTCCCCCGAAGATGCCAAGTCATGTGCGCAGGCGTGACCACGAGCGGGGCCCACCCCCCCACCCCCGGGGGCCCAGCGAGCAGAGAGAGCCGCGCCCAACCGTGGCCACGAGACGGAGAGGCGTCCCTCGAGGACCCCCCCCCAAACAAGGTCCCAACATAGAGCAAGAAAAGGTACGTGTTCGACTGACAACGGCGCAAGCCAAAGTCCTCGGATGTCCTCACGGATCTCTTGGATCTGGCAGGGGGGGCCCAGCGCCGATCAAAGAAATCTGGGTGGACCTTCGAAAGATGATGCGTACGCCGTGCGCCGTGCTGCGTGCGTGCGTGCATCGACAGCAGCCTCGTGCATGAAACAGGGGACGACTGCCCCAGGCCTACCACGAGATGTTCTCCGAACAAGGTGGCCACAAAACCTTTATAAACTTCCACCCCAACATTTACAAACTCCCCCCGAAGAGGGGGTGGTTACTAAATGATCTCCCGGCGGCCCTATTCACGGACTGGTGTCCCACCTAAAGGGGGAACTACTCATGTACTCCCCCGCGGCACCGGCCTCGCAACAACGACGCCGAAAGCTACGGCGACGATTGCGACTACGACTACGACGACTGATTCCACTTCTGCCTCAGAAGCGCTCCCCCGGAACATCCGACCTCAGAAACTCAATTCTAAGAAACACTATCCTCCGAAACTCCATCCTCAGACGGACTGTCGAAGCTCCAGCCCCACCAGAGCCCTCAGAAATTCCATCCTCAGAAGCTCCATCATCATAAGGATTATGAGCAACGCCTTGGGCGAATAATGTGTCGATCTATCTTGGGAACATTTTAAAATCGTGCTCAAATTCCTCCGTCGCGCAGGGTAGCCAAGGGAGCATGATTCCCCGGAAGAACAAAACAAAACATGATCCAACCCACCCAATAGGAGAGGACCAAAAACCCGCCACGACGACACCGACGCTTACGACTACAACACAAAGTTACGATTACACTTACGATTACAATCACGACGGCGATTACGATTACAATCGTGACTACAACCACGATTATAATCGACTAGAACCACGACTACACCAACAGCCACTGATGCCCATTGCGATCCTCATGAGAAGATGCTCGCAAAACATCTCGCATGTAGGGTCGCCCACATTCGACCATCCCCGGGGAGACATAATCCCCCAGGATTATCCAGCCCGCCCAACAATAGAGGGAACAAATCTCCGCCGCGACGGCGATAACGACGACGACGACGACGACCGCGACGACTACAACAGTAGTCGTACTAGTTATCCACCGATCCGACGTGTTTGTTTCAAAGACCATCATATATCTATATACCTATACGACCACCCTGCGGGTGATAAGGAGGTTGGGGGGGGGAGGGGCCCAGCAATGGGCAACAGTGGTGAATGTTGTTGTGACAATGCCAGTGGAGATAGTTGCGTTGCCGCTCGCTCTTGGGAGCGTTGGTGTCGAGTTGTTTACGTCACCCTTTGCTCTTTGGCGCCTTGGTACCATTCGGCCCTCCCCCTGGGAACCTGCCCAACTTGCGCAACGGCAGCTAACGGCACCATTTGTCCACAGAAGACTGAAGCGTTGGCAAAGCTTGGCGCAGCCCGCGCCCCCTCTTGCACTATCGATCTCACTATCGATCTCTTTATCGGTCGGACAAGAGAGGACGGACGGCGACGGAGCGGAGTGGGAGGACGACGACGACGACGAGGACGCGAAAACAGCGCCGGAGCTCCAGGCAATTTTCACTCGGCAGCCCGGTCCAGCAACGACCGAGGATCGACGACCGAGGATCGACGAACATGGCCCCCAAAACCCTCGGAGGATGAGGAAGCTAAGATGGGGAGGAGGAGGGAAAAGGAGAGGTCCAGAACCGATGGGTGCGTGGTGGAGGGGAACTTGAGAGAAGACCTCATTCGCTGTCTCAGTCGGTCTCACTACCGATCTCACAATCGATATCACTATCCACGTCGTCATCATCATCATCATCGACATCACCATAAAAATCATCATCGCCATCATCATCATCATCATCATCATCATCATCATCGTATTCATCATCATCATCATCATCATCATCATCATCATCATCATCATCAATGTCGTCATCATAATCACAAACATCAACACCATGAAGGCCATCATCACCATCAGCATCGCACAATCGATCTCACATTCGGTCTCACTACCGATATCACAATCGATCTCGCAATCGACGTCATCATCATCATCATCATCATCATCATCATCATCATCATCAACATCATCATCATCATCATCATCATCATCATCATCATCATCGCCATCATCATCATCACCATCATCATCATCATCATCATCATCATCATCACCATCATCATCATCAGAATCATCATCATAATCATCATCAACATCATCATCGGGACACCGACGGGACACGGACGGGACACCGGCGGGACACCGGCGGGACACCGCGCCGCCCCGGCCGCCCGGAAGGGAATCATTTCGTCCGGCCGCGCCTCAGCCACACGGGACACCAGCGGGACACCGGCGGGACACCGCGGGCCCCCGGCCGCCCGGAAGGGAGTCATTTGGTCCGGCCGCGCCTCAGCCACACGGGACACCAGCGGGACACCCACCGGCGGGACACCGCGGGCCCCCGGCCGCCCGGAAGGGAGACATTTGGTCTGGCCGCGCCTCAGCCACAGGAGACTTTCTCTCGCCCGCCCACGCAGCTTCGCCTCGCCCGCACGGCACGCACGAACACGAAACCGAAATCGATTTCCCGGTAGGGGGGCTCTCCGTTCCACTTCGATCTCACCCCCCAACCTCCGATACATCTATATATATATATATATATACCTATACGACCACCCTTCGGGTGATAAGGAGGTGAGGGGGGGGGAAGGGACCAACGTCGCACTCGATCGATCTTACTATCGAACTCACCTCCGATCTCACAATCGATCTTAATCGATCGATCTCACAATCGATCTGACTATCGATCTCACAATCGATCTCACAATCGATCTCACATTCGGTCTCGCTATTGATCTCACAATCGATCTCACAATCGATCTCACATTCGATATGACTATCGATCTAACTATCGAACTCACCTTTTATCTCATTATCGATCCTACATTCGGTCTCACTACCGATCTCACTATCGATATCACAACCGATATCACAATCGATCTCACATTCGGTCTCACCATCGATCTCACTATCGAACTCACTATCGATCTCATTATCAATCTCAATCGATCGATCTCACAATCGATCTGACGATCGATCTCACAATCGATCTCACAATAGATCCCACCATCGATCTCACATTCGGTCTCACTGTCGATCTCACTATCGATATCACAATCGATCTGACAATCGATCTCCCATTCGGTCTCACAATCGATCTCACTACCAACACCACTATCGAGCTCACAATCGATCTCACAATCGATCTGACATTCGGTCTCACGCTCGATCTCACAATCGATATCACTATCGATCTCACTACCGATCTCACATTCGACCTCACTATCGATCTCACTATCGATCACCAAAATAAAACACCAACCTCATCATCACCACCATCATCAACAACATCAACATCAACATCATCATCAGCATCATCCTCATCCTCATCCTCATCCTCATCCTCATCCTCATCCTCATCCTCATCCTCATCCTCATCCTCATCCTCATCCTCATCCTCATCCTCATCCTCATCCTCATCCTCATCCTCGCTCCATCATCATCATCATCATCATCATCATCATCATCATCATCATCATCATCATCATCATCATCATCATCATCATCATCATCATCATCATCATCATCATCATCGGGACACCGACGGGACACGGACGGGACACCGGCGGGACACCGCGGGCCCCCGGCCGCCCGGAAGGGAGACATTTGATCCGGCCGCGCCTCAGCCACACGGGACACCGGCGGGACACCGGCGGGACACCGCGGGCCCCCGGCCGCCCGGAAGGGAGACATTTGATCCGGCCGCGCCTCAGCCACACGGGACACCAGCGGGACACCGGCGAGACACCGCGGGCCCCCGGCCGCCCGGAAGGGAGACATTTGGTCCGGCCGCGCCTCAGCCACAGGAGACTTTCTCTCGCCCGCCCACGCAGCTTCGCCTCGCCCGCACGCACGGCAAGCACGAACACGAAACCGAAATCGATTTCCCGGTAGGGGGGCTCTCCGTTCCACTTCGATCTCACCCCCTCACCTCGGATATATATATATATATATATATATATATATATGTATATGTATATATGTATATATATATATATATATACATATACACATGTATTATCATACGCACCTCTCCGAGGGAGTAGAACTCAGAGGCGATTAGTGCGTACGCGTCCGCGATTCTTCTGGCCGTTTCGCTCGGGACATCCTCGAAATTCTGAAAATCGGTGGCACCCCTCACGCAGATCGTGACGTCAGGGTCCAAAAACACATGGGAACTTCAGCATGTTAACATAAAACCTTCAAAAACACATGGTAAGTTGAATGATGTTGACCCCGATTCTCAGAGAATGGCGATTTCGCCTGAGACATCCTCCCAAAATCGAGCCCCGACGTACCTTCTGGTACCCCAGACCCGCCTCGGAGCCTCTTGGGAGCCTCCTGGAACCTCCTGGGACCTCCTGGGGCTTTCTGTACCTTCTGGTACCCCAAACCCCGCCTCGGAGCCTCCTGGGGGTCTCCTGGAACCTCCTGGGGCCTCCTGCGGCCTCCTGGAGCCTCTTGGGGCCTCCTGGAGCCTCCTGGGGTCTTCTGGGGCCTCCTGAGGACGCCTGGGGCCTCCTGGGGCCTCCTGAGGCCTCAGAACTACATGCACACACAGAGACACAAATCACACCCAACACATCCCATGCTAGACATAACACAAACAACACCTACAACGCACAGAAAACACGCACAACACAGAGCACACACACACAACACTCACAATCCCGGGGCCTCCTGGAGCCTCTTCCGGTATCCAAGTCGGGCCTCCTGAGGTTTCCCGGGGCCCTGGTACACACATCGCAATGTGTGGCAACCCCACTTGCGCTCGAGTGCGACCTCGATCTTAGATTATTCTGCGTTCACCTCATGCCTCTTCCCCTTCTCTTAGGCACGCCCTGGCGGCGCCGCCCCAGCTTCCCCTTCTCCATCCCCGATCCTGCAGTCATGGTGTCTTCCTGCTTCCTTTCAGTTTTTTTTTTGTATGAGCCTGGGCACACACGTGCCACT
>CAUYUJ010017228.1:170798-195798 GCA_963575745.1 Prorocentrum cordatum
AGCTTCCCTCCGCGGAACCTGAGGAATACGTTCCGTCCCACCTCGGTGTTAACAAATCCTTTGGTGTGCCCGCAATGGTGAGGAATAAACTGCGCTTCAAATGCGACCGCCTGGATGTTCATAAATCCTCTGGCGTGGTGTGCTGAGAACCGCGTCGGTGTCACATCCCCTGGCGTGCCCGCGCCGATGATGTCATTGTGCTGACAAGGTCCGGAATATCAAGGCGCCCTGCCGAAGAGGGGGGTCTGGAATATCAGGTCGCATTTCGAAGGGGGTCCGGTTTTTTAGGGGGGTGGTCGATTAATAAGGCATATGGAGTATTCGCTTCACACATTTGCAAGGAGTTTCACGGACTGGAAGCGGTTCCTTTTGAAAATGGGGCTCTCGCCTTAGCACTGCGCACATTCGTTTCAGAAATGTGCCAAAGAGCTTCGCGGAAAATGCCTCTCGCCTTAGCGCCGCGCGCATTCGTTTCAAACATGTGCAATGGTTCCATCCCATGATCAGCGTACAAGAAATGTGTTTTAGAAGGAGTCGGGATTATGAGTGTGCAGCAATTTCGTTGAATCGCCGTGTTGAGGTCCCAAGAACGGCGTTATGGCACCATTCGATATCGTCAAGAAGCAACAGTCAGGTTGATCCGTGGCGTTGAAATCCCAAGAACAATGTTCTGGCATGCCTCAGGGTCTTCAAACGGTTGTCTTCCAACTGTGCAGGTCCCTTAGTGGAAATGAACCGTTGTAGGGGCCCGTGAAGAGGGAGCTTGAGGGGAGTGTTTATCCCAACATCGTTGATGACTCTAGGGTTTACACTGGTCCTCCTCCTCCTCTTCCTACTCCTCCTCTTCCTCCTCCTCCCTACTAAAACTTCTGCTTCTCCTCGTCCTCCATTCTTTCTCTTTGATGAAAAACTGTTCCCTGTCGCACCCCAGAGCAAGTTTAAGGCGGACCGGGCGTTTCGCCTTGGACTTCTTCATCGATGGAGGGCGGGTCGTTTTCAAAATGCGGCTCTCGCCTTAGTGCCGCGCGCAATCGTCCCCAAAAATTGCAAGAGCTTCACGGATTGAGGGCAGGTGGTTTTCAACATGTGGCTCTCGCCTTAGCGCCGCGCGCTTCATTCTTGAAAACTGCAAGTGCTTCGCGGATTGAAGGCGGGAGGTTAAAAAAATGCGACTCTAGCCGTAGCGCCGCGCGCATTCGTTTTAACACAAATGCAAGAATTCCACAGGTTGAGGGCGGGTCGTTCAAAATGTGGTTATCGCCCTAGCGCCGCGCACATTTTTTTTCAAACATGTGCAGAAGTTACACGGATTGTGGGCGGGTGCTTTTCAACATGTGGCTCTCGCATAAGCGCTGCGCACACTCGCTTCACAAATGTGCATGGCGTTTCACTGATTGCAGGCGGTTCTTTTTCAAAATGTGGCTCTCGCCCTAGTGCCGCGCGCAGTCGTTCTAAACATTTGCCAACGAGCTTCGCGGATTCATCGGGATTTCTGTTCAAAATGAAGCTCTCGACTTAGCGCCGCGCACATTCATTTTACACATGTGCAAGGGTTCCACGGTTTCCCATGATCAACGTACAGAATATGTGTTTCAGAAGGGGTCGGGATTATGAGTGTGCAGCAATTGCGTTGAGTCGCCGTGTTGAAGTCCCAACAACGGCGTTCTGGCACGATTCAAGATCGTCAAGACGCAACAGTCAGATTGATTCGTGGCGTTGGGATCCACAGAGCAAAGTTCTGACACGCGTCAGGGTCTTCCAAAGGCTGTCCTTTAAGCCCCGTCAGTGAAAATGAACCGTCTTAGGGGCCACTGAAGAGGGAGCTTGGAGGGAGGGTTTACTCCAACATCGTTGGTGACTCTTGGCTTACACTGGTCCTCCCCCTCCTCCTCCTCCTCACTCCTCCTTTTCCTGCTCCCTCTTCCTCCCCCTCCTTCCTTGTCACCCTCCTTCTTTCCTCTTCCTTAAAGATAATCCTCCCTGTCGCACCCCAAGGCCGGTTTTTAGGGCGGGCTGGGCGTTTCGCCTGAGACTTCCTCACCACTTTTGACTCTGAAGCTGAACAAATGACACCAGCTTCACGGAATGAGGGCGGGTGGTTTTAAAATGCGGCTCTCGCCTTAGCGCCGCGCGCATTCGTTTTAAACATGTGCAAGAGCTTCGCGGATTGAGGGCGGGTGGTTTCAACATGTGGCTCTCGCCTTAGCGCCACGCACCTTCGTTTTAAAAATTTGCAAAAGCTTCACATTTTGAGGGCGGGTCGTTTTCAAAATGTGGCTCTCGCCTCAGCGCCGCGCACATTCTATTTTCAACATGTGCAGACGTTACACGGATTGAGGGCGGTTCCTTTTCAAAACGTGCCTCTCGCCTTAGCGCCGCGCACGTTCGTTTTCAAGATTTGCCAGATGTTCATTGATTCCCATGGTCAACGTACCATGATCAACGTATTTTCACGCACGAGCTTACGCGGGCAACTTACGCGCCAATGTCGGCGAAGACGGCCACGTTTTTTTGCGTCGCCCTCTCGGGCACCCGAGGGATGCTTCACAGAAGCAAGCTCAATCCCGACGCTGGGAACCCTTCGTTTGCCCTTCCTTGGCGGCGCGCACAAGGGGGTGGGGGGAGGAGGGAGGGCTTCTTAGCAGGAGGCTGCTTCTTAGAAGGCGCCTTTCTCTTACATCTGCAGGGAAGGCCCGCGCCTTCTGAGAAGCAGGGGTGCTTTTAAGAAGCCCTCCCCCCCCCTCCCCCCCCCCTCTGCGCGTGGCCGCCCTCCTCCGTCCAGCCCTTCTGGCCCCCGACTCCGAGCAGGAGCCCCCGGCGAGCCCGCCCGCAGCCCTCCCTCCGAGCGGCAGCGGGCGGCCCTGCCTCGCGGCCGGCGGGCGGCCGAGGCACACGAGCAGGCGAAGGACTGGAAGCAAGGGAGCAAGGAAGCAAGGGAAGGCATCGACACGAGAGGCCTCCTAGGTGGGGTCTGAGAAAGTATGTGTACACCATGCTTGCTCTTCGAGCGATGGGTGGGCAGCCTTCCGCGGAGGCTTCCGAGGAGGCTCCGACGCCTTCACTGGACGCCTCCTAGATGGGGTCCGAGCTGATGGGGTCGGAGGATCGCGCCGCATCGCCAATGCGACGTCGGCGGCGTATCGGCGACGTCGGCGGCGTATCGGCGACGTCGGCGTGGAGGGAATCGGGCTCCGCATCGAGCCGCATCGGCGATGCATCGGCGATGCGACGCGACCCTCCGACCCCGGCTGCTCGGACCCCATCCAGGAGGCCCGGAGACACGAGGCCAGCATCCGGCCAGGAGAGCCCGCCCTCCGAATGGCCGCGCGGTCGCCGCCCCTTTGGGCGCGGCGCGTCCCCCGCGGGGAAGGATAGAGGAGAGGAGGAGACCTGCAGCGATGTGGACTTGGGTGAGGGAGTCGAGCAGGAGATCGGCCACAGAATTGAGCTACCCCCAAACCGATTGTCTTCAGCCGAACCTACGGACACACGCATGTCTGTAGATCTGCGAGCGTTGTTCGTTTTTTGGGGGGACTTGTGACGTACATTCAAATTTGGGGGCAAATCAATTCTGATGTCGATCCCATACTCGAAGGAGCGAGCCCCTACCCCGATCGGCGGATGGGCCCGCAGCGGACCAGTCAAGTACAGCAGAGGCTGAAGAGCAAGTGCAGAGCGTCAGCGCTGGGATCGCAAATGCCCTGCGTCAGCCCTAAGCCGTCTGACTCATCCCTCCGGTCCTAACCACAACCTGGTGAGAATCCACTGGGGATAGATAATGAAGTTCGGGATCCGGACGGGAGAATCAATTCTCTTTTTTCGGAGACATCGATGTCAGGATGCCTGGAGCGCATTTCGCCTGAGACATCCTCACTATCAGACCTACGATAGGAACTTTTGGAGGGGATAGTAACTTTCGGCCTCCCGACCTGCTGTTTCAAGTGAACCACATTCAATCCCGTGGATAAACAGATACTGTTACAAGGGGAAAGGGGAGAATGCTGTATAATCCGCGGGTTGCGGCTACTCTGAGGAACATGGCTTGAACATTAGCATGTCGGAGATCCGCGCGCATTTCCTGAATCGGCGCTGGACATGCATGAATACTGTCTTGTTCGATTCAGATACGTGAGCCCCGATCTGGATGCCGAATCCCACCCGCCCGATATCCCATTCCCCTCCTTCCCACGACGCGAGGGTGTCAGGGCTCAAAACGACGCCCTGGGGCTGTGCTGGGGTGCGTTCTGACCAGAATCTCGAGGCGGACCTATTACCCGTCGGTCGGAAGAAGTAGGTAGAACCATGAATTAGAAAGGCGTTGAAAAAAGATTGGGCGTCCGCCCGCCCCCTAAAAAGGAGGAAAAGGTGAAGCCACTCGATCATTGAAGTAGGAAGGCGCTGAAAATGATTTGGAATCCAGGACCTCCCAAAATACCCACTTTCAACGACCGATGGGTAGTGGCGACGAGAGGCCCACCAGAAGCCCCGACAGGGCGAACAATGCCCTAGAAGCCTTCGAGCGTCGAGTCTCGCAGCCTCGAACTTCGCGCGCCATGTTCCCCACTCCTCCCGGGCACGCACAGACCCTGGCCAGTGTAAACCCAGGTCAGCCAGGGCCACGTCGCGAGCCCAGGCTGGCCACAAAGAGGCTCCCAAACCTGGGTCAGCGAGAGAATCTTGGAGGGGATTGGCTGACCCTCGTTACGTGAGCCGCGATCCCCTCCTCTACTTAGCGTGGGGGACACGCGTCCTGTGGGAAACACGTCCTGGACCCCGGGGCCTGCCCCCAAGACGAGATCGTCATCCTGAGTCCTTTTCTGACAGTCCGGGGGCCCACCGTGGAGGGCCACGAGAGCCCGGCGACGAAGAATCTCAGGACCCGTTCCCTGAGGACCCGTTCCGCCCCTGGCGAGTGACGCGAGCCGCGATCCTCCTTCTCCTCCCTCATCTTCGCCATCGCTCAGACGTGCATTCCCCTTGCATTGTTCGATTGCGTCCGTGTATTTTGGAGGCTTGGAAATGGGCAACAGCACCAACACAGGGGGCTGCATCCACCAGGGGAAGATTATCCTAAAGTTGGATGCTGGTGGAAATATTTCGGCCACCTGAGCAACCCAAATATTACCACCATCACCGAGATCGGGATCGTCTCGCCTCGATGGAGGCACACCGCCGACATTGGTGTTGGTGTCAACCTCTAGGCCTCCGATTTAAGGGGCCCCTGAAACGCCAGGGCCGTTTTTACGCTGTTTCCGAAAAACGGTCCCTTGAAAATAGAAACGGCAAAAAAACGGCGACCTGAAACAGCAAAAAAACGGATACTGCATTGGAACCGGAGCCAGAACTGGTAACAAAAAACGGCGACGGAGCCGGAAAACGAAAACGAAAACGGCGCCGGAACCGGTTCACAAAACGGCCCTGCCGTTTCTGGAACCGGTTCACAAAACGGCCCTGCCGTTTCTGGGGCCCACTGAGGCCTCCGACATGTTGCGCACGATGATCCAAGATGCTCCTCGATGGCCCTCGCCGAGAAGACCAAACAACAACAACAACAACAACAACAACAACAACAACAACAACAACAACAACAACAACAATCACTTTACCCGAACGCTCAGTGTTCTCACCAGTGCCAGGGTTTTCATGCGACGCCAGCCAATACCCCCACTTTGTGGGGGGGCAGTGCAAGCTCTACCAAATATCCACACGACTCTTCGCCACCACCCACACCCAGCTTCCCGCCCTATGACGTTCGGACACTTCACTTCGTGGCCTGCGGACGACCGTGGCTACTACACTGGCGTGGAGTACACACCCACAGAAGTTGTTAGGACAGCGCGCGCGGGTAGAAATTTTGAAAAGTCGTGCAGGTGTTTTTCGAGGACCTACGGTGCGATTCGTGTGATTTTATGATGCGCGGTGCTAAAATTCTTAAGAAGCCCAATGGTTTTTGGAGATTTCGGCGTGCGCGCGCGAAGAAAAAACGAATGTGTCCCGCATGGTATTATTTGACAGGGATGATGGCCCTGGCAGGTGCGCAACCGTTGTCGCAGAAGTTCGAAAAAGTTGCTCGCAAAAGCCCGTTTGACAGAAATGTTTAAAAAGTGTTGGGTTTCCTACGAATCCGCAAGAGCGCGCGGGATGAAATTTTGACATTTTTTTGTTGAAAAACCATTGGTTTTTTGATGTTTTTATGTTAAAATCGCTGCGAACACTAAGCTTTTGGAAGGATTTCGTCTTGCGCGCGCGAATGTCCACTTTACCTTATTTTTTGCAAGGGATTCTTGAAATTTGATTATATTAGAACAAGAAATGTCATTTTATAGTGTTTTTTGCAAGGGAAAGCGGATTACAACAAAACAACCGGATCTGGATCACATCGTTTTACCTGAGGCTTCCTCACGAAAATGATGAAAATGTAGCTGCGGCCTCGGCGGCGCAGGGGGGGCGCGCACCAGGGGGCCCAACAATAATTATTCTTTAGAATAAATAATGTTCAACAACAACAACAACAACCACAATCACAACCACAATCACAACCACAACCACAACCACAACCACAACCACAATCACAACCACAACAACAACAACAACAACAACAACAACAACTACTACTACTACTACTACTACTACTACTACTACTACTACTACTACTACAACCACAACAACCACAACCACAACCACAACCACAACCACAACCACAACCACAACCACAACCACAACAACGATCACAACATCAACAACAACAACAACAACAACAACAACACTAACACCACCAACAACAACCACAACTACAACAACAACAACAACAGCAACCACAACCACAACCACACCAACAACAACCACAACCACAACCACAACCACAACCACAACCACAACCACAACAACCACAACAACAACAACAACCACAACCACAACCACAACCACAACAACAGCAAACAAAAACGCACACGCCCGAGCGATGCCACGGCCCCCTCGTGCTCGTGGCCGGCGCCGCGCCTCCGACGGCCTGCCGTAGATCGCCCCGGTCGCGGGGCACAGGTGCAGCCCGGCTGCGCGCGCGCGGGGGGCAGGTCTCGGGGGAGCGCCGTCACCCTCGCCGCCGTCGTCGGCGTCGGAGGGGGGCCCCGCCCCCAGGAGGCCCCCGGGAGGGCCCCCCGGACGGCCCCCCGGAGGGGCTCCGCGGAGAGGCTCCGCGGAGAGGCCCCCGGAGGCACCCGAGGCGGCCCGAGAGGCCCGCGGCGAGATGGCCTAAATCGTTGATCGCGCTGAGGTTTCGGCAAGAGGAGAGGGGCAGGCAAGGACGGGGGGCCTGTTTGGACTTCTCGGCATGGTGGCGGGGCGGGGCACACATTGCCTCCGTGGAGAAACATACGGGCCCGCAACTGTCCTCGGGGAGAAGGAGGGTGGATGGCGAGAGGGGAAATAAGGATGTCCATGGGGGAGGAAGGGCTGGGGGAGGGGAGGGGGGAGACGAGGTACGAAAGGGCGAAGCATCCTCCTCCTGTTCCTCCTGCTCCTCCTGCTGCTCCTGCTGCTCCTCCTCCTCCTGCTCCTCCCGCTCCTCCTCCTCCTCCTCCTCCTCCTCCTCCTCCTCCTCCTCCGCCTCCTCCGCATCCTCCGCCTCCTCCGCCTCCTCCTCCTCTTATTATGTTTCCTTTTCCTCCTCTTCTTCTTCCCCTTCTTACTATCCTTTTTCCTCCTCCTCCTCCTCCTCCTCTTCCTCCTCGTCCTTCTCCCTCTCCTCCTCCAGCGGAGGGTAAGACAGGCGGAGGAAAGGAAACGGGAGGTGCGCAGGGGGGGGGAGGAGGACAAGGAGGAGAGAGGAGGAGGAGGAGAAGGAGAGAGGAGGAGGAGGAGGAGGAGGAGGAGGAGGAGGACGAGGAGGAGGAGGAGCAGCAGCAGCAGCAGGAGAAGGAGGAGGAAGGAGGAGGGAGGGGGAGAGAGGGAGGAAGAAGCGGAGGAGAAGGGCAAGGGGGGAAAGGACGGCGGTGCAAGTTACAAAGAAGGCTGAGCAGGCGGGGGGGCGGAGCACCTGGCAGCTCAGGCTCGACAGCCCAGGAGGAGAAGCTGTGCCCATCCGTGCACGGGGCGAGCTCAACGCTGTCGCCCACAGTGTACCTCGGCGGCGGCGGCCGGCGGCAACAGCAGAGGCTCCACGCTGTCGCCCACGGAGCCCCTCTGCGGCAGAGGCGGCGGCGGCGGCCACAACCACCACGGCGGCGGCGGCGGCGAGCTCAGCACCGTCGCCCGCGGAACGCCTCGGCGGCGGCGCCGTCGCCGCTCTGGGGGCTTCTGTGCTCTCCCGATCGTCCGCAAGCTCCCCGACGCCGCGTCCGGATGGTGAGCAGAGAGCTGGCCAGGACTAGCCCCACGCAGGGGTCCCGGGGCCGATGCTGGTCGCCCGTGACGGCGGGGAGGTCCGCGCTGCCGCCGGTGGCGACGGTGACGGCGACGGCGGCGGCGACGTCGGCGACGTGCTACGGACTCTGGAGGCCACTGGGGGCCTCCAGGGGTCCAGAAGCCTACTTATCGCCAAGTACGTCAAGAAATATCAGATGTCCCTGGCGGGATGGCGACGGCGACCGCCCTCCTCCACTACCCTCCACCTCCCTTTCCCTCGTCATCTGCCCATGCCCACCACCTCCTTCCCGCTCGATTTCCTCCCTCCTCCCCTTCGGGGGTAGAAGGATGACGCGGTAAGTGGAGGACAGCACCAGGAAGGCGAGGCGAACTTCGACCTGCGAAAATGCACCGCGACGGTGCGCAGGGAGAGGCCGAAACGCCCAGATTGAAGTGACACATGCAACAAATGCGTGACAATTACCGGCAAAACATTGCGCACAGGACCCGCGACAGGACACAAGACTCTTCCGACGCCAACAGGGCCTCCCAAATCACAGGACGCAAGGATACCTTGCCCCTGGGCTGCAGAGGACACGACGCGCGATGCACAGGACACAAAAGCACCCTTGACCTGGCAGGGTCGACCTACTAACCTGGGCCGCCAATGGATTTCAAGGAAAGCTCAGCAAACCCCTCCTCATGGCTCATCCAAGCACTCGATTACGCAATGCGTACAAGAAGATGCAAGGCATCACATGGAACCCGGGCCTCCGTTGGAATGTCCTTGTCCGCGTCGTCCCATTTGGTATGGTGCAAGATAGAGAAATGGAACACGTCATCCAACCATCGCCGTTCAGGCCAGTGCTGTCGCCGTCGAGCGCCAAGATCAGGATGATGATCGGGCTCCCACCATGGAGACTCTGCACGCCCATTCGGATTGAGGTGCAATCGATGATTTCTAAACCCATTCCCACTTTCGCAGGCGTTGCTGACGGGTCCAATCTTCCATGTGAAAATCCTTCAGAGCTCGTTCGGCTTCACGCGTACATCTCTTGATCCATTGTCCAAGGCTCCAATTCCACGAAGTGCTTTTCGTCGCTGCTGCCTGTCCCCTGCTGCATAGGGGGCGGCACCGTTCACACACATCTATATATATATATATATATATATATATATGCTCGTGGCTCGGCTGCCGCGAACCCAGTCCGAGGAGGAACTCCGGACCTAGCTCTCTACACGGGCAGCTGGGAGGCGAAGCCTCCTGTAGCCGATCGTCATTTCTGCGGCCGGGGTATCGATTCATGCTAGCAGCGTGCGGCCGGGGCTTCTGGCCGGCATCATCCAACGGTCACCTATGGAACATCCGCCCCCCCCCCAGGGGGGGGAGAGGGCGGAGGGAAGGGGGGAGGGAAGGGGGGGAGGGAAGCGGGGAGGGAAGGGGGGGGGAAGGGGGGAGGGAGAGAGGGGGGGAGAGAGAAGAGGGAGGAAAGGGAAGGGGGGGGGGAGGGGGAAGGGAAGGGGGGGGGGAACGGGGCGGACCCAAGGCGGCAGCGACGGAGGGAGGGGGCAAGGGCCGCCCAAGCAGGGCGGACCAGAGTTGTTTCTTTCCTCGTAGGCGGTGGCAAAATAGAAGGAGTAGTGTGGTCAGCCTGCGTAGATCCACCTGTCGCCGAAGCGCAGCCCCACCCCGTCTGTTCCTGCTGGGGAAACGGGCGGTGGGGGAAAACGCTCTCGATATAACAAGGGGTGGAGTTTCTTCATCCTTTGCCACGCCGTGACTCGTAGGAGAAGTCTATGAAAGGTCAGTGTAAGATCGAGCGCTGTGTCTTCGAGCCATGGCCGGGGCGGCACGACTGAAGTCCGCCAGAGGGTGTCTGCGGTATGCTCGTACCACTCGCCAGCCTTCCTTGGTCTCCCGACGCGTTTGGGGCCATAGTTCCAACTCCGGAGCGTGTGTGGGTCGAAAATGCAGGAGGCGACTGGGTCCGTCGCGGGGGCTGAGATCAGGCGGCAGAGCAGATCAAGCTTGAGTTTTTCGTACGTGGCGCTGAAGCGCTCGAGGGCCTTATGAGGTCTCCTGCTATTGAGGGCATTTTGGGCTTGGCTGTAGATGTACTCGCTCGTGTTCGTGCGGTCCTGGCCCTGGGCCATTTGGCCGAACGTAGTCGAGATCCCAAGGATATTGCGGAGGCCTTTCAATTGAAAGCCGTCGAGCCGCTGTGTCTGCCCGGGGGTCAATTGAGTGGTTTCTAAGCCGTGCAACAATTTCGATCTGCATGCAGCGCTGAATACTTGTATTTTTTGTTTGCGAGGCCGAGCAATCGCTGTGCAGCCTGAATGCATCAATTCGTTGCATCGTTTGGTAGCAGTTGCGGATGCGTGCGCTGGTCTCTTTACCGACGTCATTTTTACTGTCAACGGAGCAGCCCAAATACTTCACCGTCTCCGCGGACGAAACATGTGTGCCATCCCGGTACTTTATCCGACATGGCTGTCCTATGACCATGAGTTCACATTTTGTTATGTTTAGGTTAAGCCCAAAACGCGCGCTTTCTTTTTCAATGGCGTGCAGCATGCGTGCGATTTGAGATTTATTGGAAGAAACGCACATCGTGTCGTCAGCGAACAGGACTGCGTCGAATGTAACTCCGGGCGGACGCCCTTCCGAAAGCGACGCGCCGTGCTTGCTGTAGATGTCCTGGAACAGCACATGCATAACGATCAGAAAGAGATACGGTGAGAGAGGGCAGCCCCGGCGGATCCCAGCGTGCTGGCGGTGCCATTTTGAGTCGTAGTTGTCCTTGCCTACCTGGCAAGTGGGGTTCCTATACAAGGCTTTCACAACGTTAGCGATTTTGGCCGGCAGCTGCATGCGCTCCAGAACGCTGAAGAAGGCTTCGCGTGCGACGCGGTCGAACGCCTTTCCCTGCTTGTAATTTTGGGTGCTGGCGCCTTGGTGAACCATCTGTCTGACGATCTTCAAGGCTTGGGACGTGCTGCGCCGTGCCCGAAATCCACATCGCGCCGGTTGTAGGAGGTGGTCAACCTTCTTGGCAACGCGGTCTTTGAGGACCCCCGCAATGAGTTTATAGAACGAGCTCAGCAGGGAGATGGGGCGGTAGTTGTCGAGGTTGGCAGCGCTGCCCTTGTTCTTGAACAGGAGCACCACCCTGGCTGCCAACATATCGTCCGGTACGAACTCATCGGACCACCATTGATTCAGAAAGTCGAGGACGCTTTGGAGGCTGTCGTTACCGAGTTCGCGGACGAGATCCATGGACAAACCATGTGGGCCGGGCGCCTTGTGTCGTTTCCAATTTGTGAGAAGCGATTTTAACTCCGGCAACGTGATGGGGCCTGTTTCGACTGGCAGGGTGCTGTCGACGAGCTGGGAGGATCCAAATTTCGGGCGGTACCTGTCCGGTTTCCTCCATTGCTTGGTTGCCAGATGGGCGGCCGCAGCCTCTGCCCGCAAGTGTACTGGGACGGGCTTGCCATCGACTTTGGTATGGTATGGCATCGGATGATAACCAGTTTTCAGCTGTCGAACACCCAACCATCACTCCCTTATGTCGAAGGTTTTGGATAACGTGTCTGTGATGTGTTGCTTTTTGGCAAGCTTGATGTCTTTGTGAATTTCCTTGCACGGCACTTTGTACCTGGCGTGGTCGCCAATGCGCTTGGCTTCGGTGCGCTCCACGAATTTCCGGCCCAGTGCAGGGGAGATGCTGACACCCTTGCGGGCGATTCTCTCCTCCTGGAGATGCTCCTGTGCGGATGCGAGCATCAGGTCCCTGTATTCCGTAGCGGTTGGCCGGTGGTCCAAATCCGTGAGCTTCCGATTGCATGCATGTCGGGACTCGCGATCCGGCGCTTGCCACTGCGCCGGCGGCTTGAGTGAGGTGTGTCTCATTGCCTTGAGTCTGACACGGATGGCACACACCAGCGGGAAGTGGTCGGATTCCAAACCCGACAGGGGGCCGGCTTCACAATTTAAGATAGTGTTTTTTTTTCAACGCTTGGGTGTGATGACATAATCGAGCGTCTCATACTTGGGTCGGTGCCATGGCGGCTCAACCTCCTGGTCTTTGTGTCGGAGGTATGCGCATAGCTTACGCTGTGGTTTCGAAAAGAATGTGTTGCTGAGCTGGAGGCGGCGCTGTCCACAGAAGTCTAAGAGACGCTCTCGGCTGTCGCTGACCTCCGGGGTCTGGGACTTGAGAGAGGTGTGTTCTCGGTCGAAAGTATGCCAGCCAACCGCCGCCGGATCGTCTCCTGAATTGATTTGCACCCGTGCATTCAAGTCGCCGAAGAAGTATGTAATGCAGCTGTGCTTCGCGGGCTTATAGGTTTGCTGGACAAGTGACCATAGCCGGCCGTGGGCGCGCAGAGGCCCACGAAGGCTAATGAGCGGCCCGGGCACCGAAGTTTGACAAATACGATGCGCTCTGATACGGGTTGTATGTCGAAGATATTATTCGCAAGACGTTTGTGCAGAACTGCAGAAATGCCGTGCCTTTGCGGACCCGAAGGCTGCTCCGTGGAGCTATGGTACCATAGAGTGTCCTTGCGGACTTCTCTACTGTGATGGGAGGCGTGCGATTCTGGGAGAAAGACAATGTCAACGCTCCTACGGCGCATCCAATTGTCGATAGCTGCGCGTTTGCCCAGCTTTTGAATGCCATGGGGGTTAAAGGCACTGACCGTAAGTTGGGTGCGCTGCGGTAGCTTGGGGGGGAGGGAACGACGACCTTCCTGAGCCCGCTGGGCGGGCCGAATGGAGGAATTCTCTGGCCTCCGTGAGCGACGGCATGCCGCTCGACGCAAGGAGCGTTGCTTCTGGCGTCTGGCGATCGATGTGGGCTTGCGTAGGCCTCGATTTGCGTTTCGCAGGCGGCGGGGTGCACCGAAAACCTCAGGTTGAGGCTCGATCGGTCTCCGCTGGGTGGAGATCGCCCGCGGCTGACCCGCGCAGCCACTGCCGGCGCAGCGGTGCCTCAGCAGCAGCGTGCGACTATATTGCAGGACGGTCTGGTCCGACGCTGCAGGGGCCCGGCAGGCCCGCCGGGAGCACCCTGCCCCATCTTGCAGTCCTGCCACAGCCCATGGCCGGGGAGACGGGGGCGTCAGGCCCGAGCTGGCCCCGCCGTGTCCAGGAGCCCCCTGTCCACGACGGGCCACCTGCGGAAAAGCAGCGTTGAAACTCATATTGAGGTGGCGACGCAGTGGCGCGGACTTCCCCAGCGTGGGGGTCTGCACTTGAGCCTGAGAACTTGAGCCAGAGCGAAGAGGACGAGGCGCCCGCAGTGGTTCGCCAGCCGCGATCTCCGCGAAGGGTCTCAGTGGACCCCTGCAAACGAACTGGGGGCCCGAAAAGGCGCCAGGGACGGGGTCGAGAGGTCCGGGGAACGACGTTGCGAAAAAAACTCCTGCCTTCGATGGCTTGGGGCCCTGCTCCCGGGCAGCGAGGCGGGGGGGGTCCGACGAAGGGGGGGGGGGGAAGGGATGTTCCGAGCTACGATGTGTGTCCGGCCTAGCCTGCCGAACAGCTGGATCGTGAGTGCCCCTGTCTCCGGCCTGCGACCCCTAGGTCTCCTTCTTGGCCTTCTTTTTGGTCTTCGGCTTCTCCTTGCCCTTCTCCTTCTTGCCGCCTCCGGAGGCAGCGGCGCCTGCAGAGGCCCAGGCGGCGTCGGCGGGCGCCCTGCTGGGGCGGCCCCTCTCGGGGGCTCTCGTCAGCAGGCTGCCGTCGACGATCTTGGTCTCAATCTCGAATGGGGGCACGACCGCGTTGTGCAAGCTGTCTTTGAAGAGCGGAAGGAGGTCGCTGCCCTTGGCGGCCCCCTTCCCCTTCGTGAAGGGGATGCTCTCGGCGATCAGGATGGCCATGCACTTGCTGTCGTTCCCGCGGTGCTCCACGGAGCCCCGTGCGATCACCGCGTCGTCCTCCGCGTCCTTCTCAGCAGCGGCCCTCACATCCCACTCGTACTCAGACGCATCGAAGCCCTGGAAGCTGCGCCGGATGTGCTGCGGGCGCCCGAGATTAACGGAACCTGCCTCTGCCATTTGGTAAAGAGAGCTGTGGAAGACCCGGGCAACCCTTCCGAGGTGCTTCGCGGACTCGCCAATACAATTCAGCACCAGGAGCTTGAATGATTCCTCCCGGACGAGATCAATGCGAGCCGACTTTAGCTCTCCCTTTGTGTTGCTGCTCCAAGCCTCAACCAGAACCTCGTCCCCCATGACAACCTGCTGGGACACCGACTTCCCGATGTCCTTGGATTGACCAACTGCTGCCTGGAACTTTTTCACCTCAGAATGGAACGTGGGGATGTCCATGGGGCCCTTCCGGCGAATGGACAAGTGTCCGATCCTCTTCTCTTTCTCTGCTTCAGCGTGGAGCTGGTCATGGAAGTCGAGACGTTTTTCCGCCGGTTTCAGCCGGCTGTCGAAATGGGAGAACTCAGAGGATTGATCCTGCCAGAATTCACCGTCGGCCTCGTCTTCCACTTCGAGATCCAAGCCTTCCCAGAAGACCTGCTGTGGGGACTGGTGGTTCTTGCCCTTCTGGAGAGCGCCCATGGCATCTTCATCCAAACTCACTTCCGCGAAGGACGACCGGACCCTGCCCATGAAGGTTTGGACATCTTCGAACTTGCTGGTTTTGAGCAGCTTGGCCTCCATGACCGAGGCCCTGGCTGTCAATCGCTTACGAGATTCCTGCGAAACCATCCCAGCAGAAGAAATGATAAGCACTGCAAGAAACACTACAAGATATGAGAGACACCGCAACATATGAGGAACACTGCAAGACATGGGTGTATGAGAAAGTACACACGCTGAAGGTTCGGTGCCGGGAATGTGTGTCTTGTCTGAGCCTCCGTGCTATATATATACATATATAGATACATATATATATATATATATATATATATATATATATATATATATATGCATATACATAAACATATACATATACACATATATATATATAGATACATACATACATACATACATACATACATACATACATACATACATACATACATACACACATACACACATACATGCATACAATAGAGACGGGCTGCCGCCGCTCCATGGGGAGGCCCGCGCGGCGGCCGCGCATCAGCGGAGCCCCCCCCACCCCGCGCGCCTCGCAGCAACGCCCGGGTAAGACAGCGACGCGGGCAGCGTCCCCGCCCGCACGGAGAGGCGCAGGTCCGTGGACGCCTCGCCGCCGGCGAGGGCGGCGGCGACGTCGCCGTCGTCTTCTCGGAGGCCTCTCGTCGTCGCTTTCGTAACCCCAGGAAGCATTTAAGAACCCCCCCCCCCCTCCGGCAAATCGATAACCCTTCCGCACCATCATCCATATCCGCATCATCATCATCATCATCATCATCATCATCATCATCATCATCATCATCATCATCATCATCATCATCATCATCATCATCATCATCATCATCATCATCATCATCGTGTCCGGGTGCTACAGCTGTCGTCCCGTTATTTCGGCCCTTCGGAATATCGAATAAAAAGTGCGGTGCTACGATATCGCCGAGGGGTTTCTTAAATGCTTCCTGGGGTTATTCGTGGTCGTCGTCTCGTCGTCGTCGTCGGCGGGCAGCGGCGACGTCGTCGTCGCGCCTGGTTCTTGGTTGCGGGTCTAAGGAGCTATCGGCGGCGAAGGCGGCAACGACGGCAACAACGGAGGCGGCGGGGGCGGCAGCGACGGCAACGGCGAGGATCGGGGCTTCTGGGCGGCGTCGGCATCTGCCCCCAAAAACCAGTCGAGGTCTCCGGCGGCCCAGACCGCTGACGACGGCGCCGACGCCGCCGTCTACGAGGTTTTCGAATGCTTCGCGGAGTTCTGGTCGCCACAGCTGGGCGCGTCACGAGAATCATTGCCAAGATGAGCCCCCAGGGGGGTCCAAGTACCCGTCTTGACTAGCCTTGAGCCGGAAGACCCTAACTCGCCTGATGGTGCGACTTTGTCCGTCCCGACATTTTCTTTCGTGTTCGGCCCATGGAGGTTGAGCCACAACAAAAACCCGTCCTGGGAAGGGGTCGAAAGCCCCTGAGACCACGGATTGAAACCAACAAAAAACGTGCCCAAGGCGCCGTGACCAGCGAACAAAAAATTGTGAAATCGACGACGAGGGCGAGATCCTGATCATTTTGCTTCCTCCTCCTCCTCCTTTTCTTCCCTCCTCCTCCTTCTCCTCCACCTACTGTTCCCCCTCCTGTTCCATATCCTTCACCTCTCCCCCTGTCTCTGTCTCTGTCTCTCGCTCTCTCTTTCTTTCTCTCTCTCTCTCTCATTCTCTCGCTCATCCACATCCTGTTTCGTCCCTCCCCCTGCTCACCACTCCCACCTCTCACCGCCACTTTCCTCCCCCACATCTCTCCTACACTCTTTTCCTCCACATCCTCCACCCCCCCCCACAGCCCCGACGAGGAGAGCGGCATGGGCTGGGCAACAACGACGAAGGCGAGGTCGACGACTTTTTCCCTCCTGGTCCCCCTCCTTCCCTCCCTCCTTCCTCCTTCCCTCCCTCCCACGGCCCACATCAGCGTCCTCTTCCCCCCCTCCTCCTCCCTCCTCCTCTCCTCCTCCTCCTCCTCCTCCTCCTCCTCCTCCTCCCTCCTCCTCCTCCTCCTCCCTCCTCCTCCTCCTCCCTCCCCCTCCCCTCCCCCTCCCCCTCCCCCGCCCGCTTCTCCTCCTCCTCCGCTTTCCTCTCCTCCTCCTCCTCCTCCTCCTCTCCTCCTCCTCCTCATCATCATCATCACATCATCATCATCATCATCATCATCAGCATCATCATCATCATCATATCATCATCATCATCATCATCATCATCATCATCATCATCATCATCATCATCAGCATCATCATCATCAGCATCAGCATCAGCATCAGCATCATCATCATCATCATCATCATCATCATCATCAGCATCAGCATCAGCATCAGCATCAGCATCAGCAGCATCATCATCATCATCATCATCATCCATCATCATCATCATCATCCATCATCATCATCTCATCATCATCATCATCATCATCATCATCATCATCATCATCATCATCATCATCATCATCATCATCATCATCATCATCATCATCATCATCATCATCGTCATCATCATCATCCTCTCCTTCCTCCTGCTGATCCTCTTCAACCTGCCCCTCCCGCAACCAGTTCCCCCCATACCCATCCCCTTCCCTCTCACCATCCCCGCCGCCCCCCATCCCTGTCCTCGTTGCCCTCCTGCCTCCTCCTCCTCCTCCTCCTCCTCCTCCTCCTCCTCCTCTTCCTCCTCTCCAGCTTCTGACTTTTGTTACAATGGTCATACTCATACTCAAACTCCTCCTCCTCCTGCTCCTCCTCCTCCTCCTTCTGCTCCTCCTCCTACTCCTCCTCCTCGTCGTCCTCCTCCTCTTCCTCCTCCTCCTCCTCCGCCTCCCCCTACTCCTCGTTGTCCGTTTTCACAACTCCGAAACATAATCATGGCCGCCATGGTCATCACCACCACCATCATCATCATCACCATCACCATCACCATCGTCTGCACCAGAATCGCCGTTGTCATCCCCATCATCACCATCACCATCCCCCGCCATATTTCTGCCCCTCCTCCACCACCCCGTCATCCCCCTCCTCTTCTCCCTTTTTCCCCCTCCCCCCCGACATCCCCGCCCTCCCCCTCCCCACCCCTTTCGCCCTCCCCTTGCGCGCCACGCCTCCAGGCCGCCGCGTCGCACAGTGACCTGCGGGGCGCCCCCCCCCGCCAAAAGGGGCGCAGAAAAAAACGCCCCGCGCGCGCACCTGCGCCCACCCCCGCGCGCGCGGCAGCTCGAGGGGTTTGACGGCGACAACGAGGAGAAAAGGGAAAAGACCGAGGAGGAGGAGGAGGAGGAGGAGGAGGAGGGGGAGGAGGAAGAGGAGGAGGAGGATGGCGACAACGGCGACAGAAAAAACAAGGGAAGAGGAGGACGAGGTGGGCCGAGGCTCGACGACCGACCCATCGTCGCTCCTCGCAGCAGGACATTCATCCTTCAGAAACTGAAGTCTGCAGCTCGCAGACAGCCGAACAGCGCGGGCCGCGCCGCCAGAGCCGCTCTGCGGAGCGCCGCGACACATGCGGGCCATCCACGTCCTCGCCCCCGCCCTCGGCCAAGAACGACATGGGCTGCGGCCCCCCCGCGCCAGCGAGCCCCGCGCGCGCACGCGCGCGCCTGGGAAACGCCACTTCGGAGGGCGGGCGGAGGCGTGAGAAGGACAACGGAACGCCGGCGATGCCTGCTGCCCCAGGACGCCCTGGAACCCGCTCTGCGCCTCTGCGCCGTCTGGATGGGCGCAGACAGCGGCGCCGCGGCGAACTTCCCCCGCAACCCCTAACAGCTGCCGCGGGGCACCTGCACAAATGGCACTCCGCATGCGGGGGCGCCCCGCCAGGCGCGCACACAAATGCCTTCTCGCTGCAACACGATCCTGCCGCTCTGGTACTCCAGATGCTCCGTGTTCAGATTCTTGAACGCTCGGCCCGGAGTCCGAGAATCGGAAGGCACCAACTATACACCAACACCGATCCTGGCCAGAATCACCCTGGGCCCAGGATCGGTGTATACGCCCTCCTGCCCTGCGCAAGAAGGCATATACACCGATCCTGGGCCCAGGGTGATCCTGGGCCAGGATCGGTGTTGGTGTATAGTTGGTGCCCTCCGAGAGAAGTGTCTGTTCCACGGGCGCGCGCCGACCGGCAGCAGGCCACCATCGGCATGTGCCGCAAGCTGCGCTTCGTCTCCGCGCGCTCGGTGTCGACCGCCATATGAGCGCGCCGTCTCGCGCTGCCCGCTGGAACCTCCAACGGCCTTGCCGAGCGCAGGAAGGCAGTGGCCTCTGTCGGCCCGCGCAGAGAGAATCCGCAAAAACCTCTGAGATTCCGACGTGCACGGTGCTCGCCTTCCGCACCAAGCAATGCGAGTTGTCGGGTTCCCCCTTCGCCGCCATCTTCAACGCCGCGCGACGGAACTGCCCCCGCTACCGCAGCATTAGCTGATACATGGAAAAACACCGTCACTGCCGCTGCATAAATAACCAAGGTGCGCTGAGCTGGGCATCGCCAATGCCCAATCACACCCAGGTCCAAATCATACTGACTCGCGAACGCCAGATACGCCGCGCCTCGAAAGGCTCGCCGCGGACCCACGAGACATCAACAAAAAAGCGCGGGAGACTGCGAACAGGGAGGCCCTAGAGATTCCCCAGATCCCGGATCATCGCCTCTCCCGCCTCCTTTTTCGATGTGCTCTTCGCAGGGATCGCCGCACTGTACCGAAAGCCATTCAGCACAGCATGCTGCCCTCGCTCCTGAACGCCGCATGATGGGGCGGGAATTGTACACGGGCTCGTCCAACAGGCGGCACGCCTCTGCAGTCGCGCCCCGACGACAGCTGCCTCCCACCCTGCGCAAAAACGCCACGGAATGCACCGCGCGAAAGGCTGCACGGCGAGTTCCATCCCCACGGCAGGGCACCGCGTGGAGAAGGTCCGCTCGCTCCGCGAAGTCTCTACACTTCGTCTACTCGTCGGGAGGCAGGTCGAATGCAACTCTGCGGCCCCGCACCAGCGTCGCGAAGTCGCAAACCCCGGGGAGCCCGCGGCTGCTGGAAAAAAGGTGACACCACACCCTTCCCACAGCGAAGGCTATGCTGCATGCGTGCGTACTCGCTGGCTCCTGCGGCACGCGCTTTCTGCAATGGGTTATCCCAACGCAGCCCAAGAGGCCCCCAAAACACCCCAAGAGCCTTCGAGAGGACGCACAAGATGCCCCCGAGAGCCCCAAAGCATTGCTCCCCCTTGGGCTTTTGAAGAATCTGAACATATTGGCCCTTGCTGGCTTCCGCAAGCCCGAGACTGGCCAAAAGCGCCAAGTAAGGCTCCAAGACAGCCCAGACGCTCAACAAAAAGCCCGAAGATGACCCAAGAGGCCGCAGAGACTGCCCAAGGGGGTCCTAAAACGGTCCACAAAAAGGCCCGAAAGACGGCCTAAATGCCCCCCAAAAGAAACCCGAGAAGGGGCCTGAGAGAAAGACATCGAGCGTGCCGCGAAAGCCCTTCCCTCCAAGAAACCTTCGAGACTCCCTACACACATGCCCTTTAGCAGAAGCCCCCCCAAAGGCCCCCAGAGGCCCCCACGACGCCCCCGGGAGGATCTACGAGGTCGCCAGGAAACACTTAAAAGGCCGACACGAGGCCTAACATACCACCAAAAAAGTCAAACGAGAGGTCCTCCAGAGGCCTGAAGGACCTCTCAAGAGGAATAAGGAAAGAGGCCAGAGGAAAAATAACTAGTAAGAAAGAACATTACAGCGGCGCGGGCAACTTACAGGAGCTATATACAAGGAGGTACCGGCATCACCACACAGTTCTTGAGTGATGCAGTTCTGGCAGGTATATGATTTCGTGAATCAACGCGCGTCCGTGCTCCAAGTCCTTCTTAAAAATACATGTTCGCCTGACACGTTAGCTTAGCGGCACCTATGAGAGATACGGATGCTGTTGTTTTCGAGGCTAATGGTCGGACAAAATCAATACAACCTAAATAAACCCAAGACAACAACTCACAATACATATTTTTGTTGCGGAACGTGTGGCCTTGGCTGCTGCGATGTAGCGCAACATAGCCCAATCCATTAGCATAGATGAGTCCGCTAGCTTAGAGAAGGCGTCGGTCTTCTCATGAATAAAGCCACGGACCCCAAATAAATGAACAAGCCTAAAGTGGGCTGAAGCATGTAGGTTAGAGGAGCTCAGAATGCTGGTGCATGTCTTTCGGCAGCGAGTGCCACGCACTAGCTTCACATGGCCTAAAACGCCAGCTTGGATGATCCGACCGAACACGAGGGCGCGCCGCTGGATGACCCCAAGGGGGGGGGGGACCACCCATCCGTCGTCGCGGACCCCCCCACCCCCTCTCCCCTTTCCCGATCCGTCGTCGGGACGCCCCCCCCCTTTCCCCCCTTTCAAAGGGGGGGGGATGGGGGGCCCGCCCCCTCCCATCTCCCCCTCTGGCCGCCAAATTCAGCCCCCCCCTCCTTTCGCCACGGCGCCCCCGGTCTCCGGAACCCGACCCCGACCACCCCTAACACCAATCCTTGTTCCTGATTATCATATACCCCCACCTACGTCGTATTCCGGCCGCCAGCAACCCAATCCGGGACCTCCCATCCGGACTGCAAAAAATAAAAACAAAGTGGCCGTTTTTCTTCTCAACATTGTCTTTCTTGTTGTCGACGATGCGAAAAGCGTGGCAGGAATGGGACGCGGCGCACATCGCGCGCGGCAGTCAATCTGGGCCCGCCCATCCTGATTGTAAAAAATCAATACAAAGTCTTCGTTTTTTTCCTCTCAGCATGGCCTGCCTTGTCGCCGACGGTGCGAAAGATGTGGCAGCAATGGGACGCGGCGCGCATATGGGACGCGGCGCACATCGCGCGCGGCCGTCAATCCGGGCCGGCCCATCCTGACTGTAAAATATCCATACAAAATCTCCGTTTTTTTCCTCTCAGCATGGCCTGCCTGGTCGCCGACGGTGCGAAATATGTGACAAGAATGGGACGCGGCGCACATCGCGCGCGGACGTCCATGCGGGCCGCGGGCCCTCCCATCCTAACTGTAAAAATAATGCGGAGTTGCCGTTTTTCCTTTCATCATGGCCTGTCTTGTCGTCGACGATGCGAAATGCGTGGCAGGAATGGGGCGCGGCGCACATCGCGCGCGGACTTCTGGGGCAACCCCAAGGCAGGAGGGGCCACCTGTCTTGTCAGAAACGGTGCCATGCTGATTTTCCCTGCCCACATAACTGTTCTTGTCATCCACCCCGCAAAAATGCATGGCAAGAACTGCGCGCGGCACCCCCCCCCCCGCTCGAAGTGAATGAAATGACCTTCCCGCTTGGGCGCCGAGCGAAATGTTCTCAAAGTTGCGCTCCCGCTTTGGCTCGGCGCACGTTTTTAGCTCGCCAATTCATTGGGCGCCGGGGCGTTCCAGGAGGCCCTGCGGTGACGAATGCCTGGGAGGTTTTTGCTTGTCCAAGCTCTTGGAGGGCCTCCTGAGGCTCCCCGCGGTTTCTTGGCGGCGTCTGCGGCCGTCTGGAAGCCATCTTGGGCGTCTTGGAACGATCTTTCGGCGACTCAAGGCCCCTCGGATCGTCTCGGGGGCGTCTCGGCTCTCTTGGGGCGTTCCTGGGGCGCTCTGGGACCTGGAAGTCAGCGCTCTGGGACCTGCGACACTGGAATGCCCGCGCAGCCCCCAGTTGTGCCATCACTGTTTCTTATGCTGTGGGAGGGCGGGTGGGACTGGGCATGCCATGCTTGACTCGCTCGAGCTGGCTAGCTTGATCCTCGCCCTTACCCTAACCCCCAAGCCTAACCCCAAACCCCAACCTTAGCCCAAAACAGCACTCACTACCAATTACGCATTACTCAGTACCCACAATTCACCACTCGCTACTCACTACCCACTTCTCACTGCCCACTACTCATTACTCACGACTCACTACTAACTACCCACGACTCACTACCCACTGCCCACAACTCACTACTCCCTACTCCCCACTCACCAGTCACTACTCACTACAAACTACTCACTACTCACTACTCACTACCCACTACTCAATAACCACTACTCACTCAACACAACTCACAACCCACTACTCACTAATCACAAGTCACTACTCGCTACCCTCTGTCCACTACTCACTACTCACACTTCACTACTGACTACTCACTGCCCGCAACTCACTACTCACTATCCACTACTCGCTACTCCCTACTCCCTCACTCCTACACAGTAGTCACTACTCACTAGCACCCTACTCGCTACCCGATACGAACTACTCACTACCCACTACTCACCACTCACTACGCTCCCACTATTCACTACTCACTACTTCCTACTCCCTACTTCCAACGCACCACTCACTACTCACTACCCAGTATTCAATACTCACTACTACTTCAACACTACTCACTGCCCACTACTCACTACTCACCGAGCACGACTCACTGCCCACTAACCACTATCCACTACTTACTACTGAGTAGTCACAGCTCACTACTCATTACGCACTGCCCACAACTCACTACTCACTATCCGCTACTCGCTAACCAATACGACATTTTCGCTACCCACTACGCACTACTCGCTACTCATTACCCCTTACTCCCTACTCACTAGTCGCATGCCACTACTCACTACTCACGACTCACTACTCACAACAGTTCTACTCGCAACTCCCTAATCACTACCCACTAGTCAATACCCACTTCTCGCTTCTTACTACTCACTACTCACGACCCCGTACTCACTACTCACTACTCACTACCCACTACTCACTAATCCCTACCCCCTACTCGCTACGCACTACTCCCTACTCACTACTCAATACTGACTCCTGACTTCTAACTCCTCACTACTCACTACTCACAAGGCCCTACTCGCTACTCACTACTCACTACACGCTACTCCCTACTCGCTACTCCCTACTCGCTACTCGCCACTCGCCACCCACCACTCACTGCGCACGACTCTCTACTCACTGCGCACTACTCACTACTCACTACTCACTCCACGCAATTCGCTACTGTCTATTCCCTCAGTCCTCCTCCCTGCTAACTACTCACTGTGCACTACTCTCTACACAGTACTCCCTCCTCACTATTCACTACTCATAATTGGTTACTCTCTACTTCCTTCCCACAACTCACTACCCACTACTCACTACTTACTACTCACAAATCTCTACGCATTACTCACTACTAAAACTACCCAGTACCCACTACTCACTACTCACTACTCGCGACTCACGCACTACTCACTATCAAGTACCCACTACTCATCAATCGCTACTCAAAACACTCTCCTTACTACTCACTACCCGAGAGACCCCCTCCCCAGCCCCCTAGCCGGCGCAAACGGAGGGAGGGGGGGGGGTCGAACCCCCTCCCCCCCCCTTTCCAGCGCCAAGGGGGGGAGGGGGGGGGGTCTGGACACCCCCCTCGCCATTCAAGGGGGGGATGGGGGGGGGTCGGACCCCCCCCTTTAAGGAGGGGAGAGGGGGGGGGGGAGCTCGAAAATCTCACCCCCTTTTTGAAGGAGGGGACGGGGGGGTTCTGCGAGCACCCCCCCCCTTTTGTGTATTCAGGGCCACCACTGGCGCGCTTTCCGAAAGTAGCCTAAGACGATAGCACGATAGCTTAGAGGAGCCTAGAGCGTTGTGGATTGTATTGGGCCCAAAACAGTTGACCCCAGCAAAAATCTCCAAGCCAGATGTACTCTAGGATTTGAAGGAGCGCGGATGCAAAACTTTCAGTCGTGATTGCAGCGCAGCAGCATGAAGTTGTCTAGCACGCTACCTTAGAAGAGCCTCAGTGGCCTAAGACAACAGCTTACAGGAGCTTTGTGCGCTGGTGCAAAGCTTTCGGCCCTGGCTGCTGCGCAATAGCTTAGAGCAGCCTACGACGTGAGCATAGAAGTGCCCAAATCATGCGAAGACGCTGGCTGGGAGGAGGATGAGGCGGAGGAGGAATAGGAGGAGGGGGAAGAGGTAGGGGAAGGAGGAAGAGAAAAAAACAGGAGAGGATA
>CAUYUJ010017228.1:200798-220123 GCA_963575745.1 Prorocentrum cordatum
ACGAGGAGGAGGAGGAGGAGGAGGAGGAGGAGGAGGAGGAGGAGGTCGAGGGGAAGGAGGAGCTGGATGAGGAGGGGGGAGAAGGAGGAAGAGGAGGAAGCGGCTGAGTTGTTTCACCGCCGAGAGCAACACGGGGAGACCAACACGCAAGACCTCCTGAAATTACTTGACCCGTCTTTCACCGAACGTAGGGCAACGGGGCCAGACGGGACCGGAAAGCACTGAGAGAACTCGTGGGACATCTTGGTGCAGAGACTCTTGGAGAGACTCGTGGAGAAACAAGGCCCACAACTATGCTGCGCCGTGTTCGAAGCAGGCGAACTGATGCCCAGGCCTGGAGGGGGATGGTGGGGAGCGAGAAGCCTAGATGAGGGAGTCTGGGCAGAGGGGGAGGGTGGCGGAGGACGAGGACGACGAGGGGCAGGTAGGAGGAGGGGAGAGGAGGAGAAGGAGGAGGAGGAGGAGGATTAGGACGAGGACGAGGAGGAGAAGGAGTAGGAAGAGGAGGAAGAGGGAGAGGAGGATGAGGAACGCAATCAACAGCCCCGTCGCTGATGTTTGCCGAACGCAGAAGGAGGAGGACGATCACCACCACGACGACGACGACAACAACGACGACATCCCCCTGGACGCCGAGCGCGGCCGGGAGTCAGGCGCCCTCTCTAGAAGCCACGGCGCCTCGCGGTCTCTCTTGCCTGCAGCGGCGGCGGCGGGGAGCGTCACCCGACTGCTCCCGAGAGGCCAATATGTTGAATCCCATGTAAAAAACAATACGCGGAGAGGAGAGGGGACATCTTCTGGACATACGCGAGGGTGAGAGGAGAGTAGTATGCATATCAAGCAGGTGCGCTCGCCCCCTATCTGACATTCTTCCCCTCCCATCCATCCCTTCACATTTGCGCCGATTTCTTCTCTATCCGCCGATGGGTGTCGTAGCGGACCTGGAACTCCCCGCAGGATCCGTATCGTGTTCTGCGCAATGTGATTATGGAAGCTGTGTACATTAGAAGCGAAGGTGGCAAATGAGCAGGACGATGAGCGGGAGAAAGAAGAAGAGGATGAGGCGGAAGGAGAAAGAGGAAGAACTGCAACAACAGGAGCAGAAGGAGCGGGAGGAACACAAGGAGCAGAGGATCGCGAGGGAAGGGGAAAGGAAGAGAGCGACAACGAGGAGGAAGCATTCGGATGCAGAACTGTTGCCAGCGCGGGGGCGAGAGCGCTGTTCTGAACGAAGGGAGCAAATCGCGGATCCTGACATGAGGCCAACTACGCAGCGAGACCACCATCTGCAAGCATCGACAACGTTCCGATTGCAACACAAAAACATGCAATACCAACTTTTGGAATCCTGTGCAACAACAAACAGTACCCGGAGGGAGCGGGACATCTCCTGGGCAGAGTCAAGGGCAGAAGGAGAGTAGCGTAAAAATGCGCGGAGGGGGCAAGACATCTTCAAGGCATTGTTGTTACATTATTTCTGGAAGCGGTCGTTAACCCCGTCGGGTGGGGGGGCTGGGGTGGCCCCCCTGGTAACGGTAACTCTTAGGCGGGTGGGGCGCGCCGGGGCGGAAGCGCGCTGCGATCGCCACAATACGCGCGCGAGCACCAACATGCGGCCGCTACTCGGGGGGCGGGTCTGGCCCGTGTCACGGCCGTGACGCGCCAGAAAATGAGAACAACAAAACAATCGGCAATGCGAAAGAGTGATCCTGGGTAAGAGTGACCTTTGGTGCGCGGCATTAGGGGGGCGCGGGGCAGCCAAACCCAAGCACGCAAGCCGCTGATGTCGCAGCGCGTTCGGCGATTGGGGGACCCATTTGAGCCCGCACCAAAGGTCGCTCCAGCGAAAGGTCACTCTTACGTCTAGCCGAAAGAACAGTTCATGGACATACTCGGGGCGAGAGGAGAGTGGCATTCACATTGCTTGCATCGCTCGGACGTCCATTCCCCGTGCATTGTTCGATGTCCCTGGTGTATTTTACGCAAGAGAATCCAGGATGTGCCTCGATGACCCTCGCCCCCGAATCATGCACACGTCTGAGCGATGAGACTGAGCAGCTGTGGGCGAGGAGGGTACGGGGGTGGGTGGGGCGTCCGCGAGAGCACGGAGGGAGAGGCGAGGGAAGGTGGCAGGACTCTCGTAACACCTCCATGTGTAATCCAGGCAGACACAAGTAAGATGTAGAACCCGACGGACACCCCATGGAAAACATCGCTCTGGCCACCACAAAGAACGCCGTGGAACCCTCATTGGTCGTTGGTCGCGAATGGTCGCTCGCATATGGTCGTGGTTACATGCTCCACCGAAGGCCAGAATCGGTGTGTTCGCATGCGTCTCCCCCACCCAGGACAGCGTTTCGTGGCCCCATACGCCATACGGAGCTCCACCGAAGGCCCCACTGGAGGGGTTCGCATGCGTCTCCCCCGCCCAGGACAGCGTTTCGTGGTCTCATTGTGAGCTTCACCGAAGGCCTCAGCAGGGGTGCTCGCATGCGTCTCCCCCGGGTGGGTCGCGAATGGTCGTGGTTACATGCCACCAGAGCTCGCTCGCAGATGGTCGTTGGGCGCGAATTGCTCGGGGTGCGACAAATTGGGGGGGAGAAGGGTGCCCTCCTCGGGCCCCAAAGGCCGCCCTCTGGGCCCGAAAGTGCCCCTTTAGGGGCCCCAGAGGGTCCCTTTTCGGCAGCCCTCGCCGCTCCCCCGTTTAACGGGCGAAGAACGGTATAGAATAAACTTTTTCGCCGTCGGGGACACCTGCCCCCGGGCGGCTGGAAAGTTTATACCCCTACGGTGGCACCGTAAGGGTATAAACTTTCCAGCCGCCCTGGGGCAGGTGACCCCGACGGCGAAAAAGTTTATTCTATACCGTTCTTCGCCCGTTAACCCGTGGCATCGCCCTCCCATTACGCGCCCCCCAGAAGTCGCAGAGGAGATCGGGTCGCCGGGTGCGCCGCGCGCCTGGGCCGCGCCGGTGCTCAGCGCCGGCGCCCCCGGCCCACAGGAGAGCACCTGCTCGAGGAGCGGCGGCGGGCGGCGGGCGGGCGCGGGTGCAGAAGATCTCGTCGACACTGCCGTCGTCGCCGTCGTCGTCGTCGTCGTCGTCGTCGTCGTCGTCGTCGTCCGTCGTCGTCGTCGTCGTCGTCGTCGTCGTCGTCGTCGTCGTTAACGTCGTCGTCCGTCGTTCGTCGTTGACGTCGTCGTCGTCATCGTCGTCGCCGTCACCGCCGTTATCCTCGCCCTCCTCCAGATGGGCTGGGGCTGTGCAGATGGGCGGAGAATGACGGGGGAGGGGGAGGAGGAGGGAATACGATGAGGAGGTAGAGGAGGACAAGCGAGGATGAGGAGGAATGACTAGAGAGGGAGGGCGGAGGAGGCAGGAGGAGGGGAGGGAAGAGAAGGAAAGAGGAGAAAGGGAGGAAGGAGGGAGGAGGGAGAAAAAGGCAGAATGAGTGGAGGAATTCAACACAGGGACTCGGTGCGAGGCCGTCCACGCGGCTCAGGTACCGGACAACCAACATCAACGACAAAAGTGCGAAACCAACACCGTCAACCCTGGCAGGCTTTGGCCCCATTCAAAATCTGATACGTGTAATGGACACCTACACTCGCAACCCTGAACACGAGAAAAAAAAACGTCGCCGAGGCTATCCGCGCGTAACACTGCACACTCCCGCCACCGAAAAAGTGGCACGCCTTCACACCTGCGGCAGCAAGTCAACTCGCAGAGCCTTCCTGTGAGGTCCCACGATGTACATCGAGGAGGAGGGAGGGATAGGAGGAGAAGAGAGGGGGACGGAGGAGGAGGGACTAGGAGGGGGGAGACGGGGAGGGAGGGTGAGAGGCAGGAGGCGGGAGGACGAGGAGGGGGAGGGTGCAATTCACAGCGCAGAGCCTACCTCCCTGTGCATCATTACGACAGATCGCCCACCGAGGCCCAGTGTGTTAGACATTTCAAGATGTGGTTTCAAAGAGCCGTGTGCATATTTTCCATAACTCATGTAAGTCCGCGTTCCCTGGCGTAGCAGGTTCCCTTTTTTGGCCTCCCGAATTGCAGCCTAGCCGAACTAATCGTCTCTCCGTTCTTTTCCCAGAAAAAAAGACCCGAAGAGGTCTATCCCAAGAAGGCCCGAAAAAAGGCCTATCATGTTTCAGCAGAGTGGTCCTTGCCAAACCCATTATGTCCCAAGCATTTGCAGCAACTCAGCGTAGCTGGACTTTCAGACGTGCGGTCGAGAACCGAAGGACGACTACTGTACCCGCTGCCCAGAAACAGTTCTGTCCATCGTCTCGAGCGCGATCAGCATCGCGCATATCTTACCACTGCCATAGCATTGTTAACTGGAGATTCAAATAGAGATAGAGACAACGAGCACTACACCAGTCAGGAGATCGAGGATATCAGTACTCAGTGCTATCGGCAGTGGTCTAAGCGGGACCATTGCATGGTAGCGGAGCTTTCGAGCTCCACGGACGGTCATCATGGCGAAGAACTTTGATGACGTGATTCCCAGATGGAACGGGGACATCACTACGGTGGACGACTACGAGAGAGACGTCACGGCCTACATTCGTGGGACGAGCCGGGACGAGCGCTACGTATTCGGATCGAGGCTCTGGCGGAAGCTGGAGGGCCGCGCTCGTCAAGCTGCCAAGACATCGACTGGGGCAAGTTCGAGTCGGACAACGGCGCAGATTTCCTGCTGAGACACATCAGGTCGAAGCTCGGAGCCCAATCGATTCAGGACGCAGGGAAGCACATGGCAAGATGGATCTTCGACCTGCGCAGGGACAACGGTGAGCCGATGGCGAACAACATCAGCAGGGACGACGAGGCGTACCACGACGTGGTCAAGGGTTTCGACAGCGAGTATTTCAAGAGCCAGAGGATGGAGCGGCGGCCAGTAAGGTCGAAGGAGTGGACTTCTCTCTCAGCCAGGAGTTGAACTGGTTCCTCAATAAGATAGTGTACGAGGGCCCGGACGACGCCGCAGATGAGTCCAGGAGACTTGACAACTGGCTGTGGAACTTCACCAAGACAGGCCTCGAGGAGGTACCTGAACATCCTGACTTTGGCACGAACTTCCAGCAGACGGCCCCCTTGGATCAACTACGCGGCTGGCTGCTTCTACAGCGCTCGCGGCTGACGCCGACCGAGCGCGCAGCGGTCATCAGCGCCGTCAGGAGGAACTTCGACCACGAGAGCATCGGCGAGCAGCTGCGCACATCGTGGCCAGACGACGAGCCGACGAACCGTGACAGGAAAGGGAAGGAGCACCAAGGCCGCCACCGAGACCGCGGACGCGTTCACGCTGGATGGGGACAAGACGAAGAAGAACCAGACGCTGAAGAGCAGATCTACTACGAGCAGTCCGAGACGTCGGTCAGCACCGAGTACGAGGACGACTACAAACCGGAGGAACCGCTCTACAACGCAGAGGAGATCGAGCAGGCAGAGCAGGCCTTCGCCGCTCAGCAACACAGTTTGAAGGAGCTCGAGATCTACTTCGACGTGCGAAGACAACCAGGAAATTCCACCCCGTGGATGAGGAAAAGAAGAAAAGTCACCGCGACAAGCCTTCAAGGGGACGGACATCTACTTCGAAGAGCCCGAGGTCTAATATCAAGCCGTTCGACAAGGATAAGCAAGCTTCATCGAGAGACCCGAAGGCGAGGACGAGTCGCAGAGGACCCTGCCTGAAGTGCGGCGGCAATCACGAGACGAAGGATCACAAGCCGAGGAGCCAGTCTGCCGACCGCGATCGTGGACCGGAGGAGGGCTTCTCCTCGTTCGTGTTCTACAACAGCCAGCGCGACGCCGAGATGGAGGTGACGACAATCAAGCGCGACCGGTCGTTGCGCGAGCTAGAGGACACGCTGAGAAAGCCAGAGGTTCCGAAGCGCCACGACGAGAAGCTCCCGATTCTGGCCGCACTGGAGGAGACGAACGACTGGATGCTGATGAGCGTGCTGGAGAGTGCCTACCAGGGCTTCGGCATTCTGGACATTGGCGCCACCTCCCCCATAATCGGGATCCAGGCTGCCGAGAAGCTGCGCGACCTGATCTACGACGCGACGGGCAAGAACATCCAGATGGACACCTCACAGAAGACGACGTTCATCTTCGGCGACGGCAACTAGAATACCTGCACTGGCATGGCCACGCTCCCGTTGAACACCGCTGGTGTGGATGGCGATCTAGAGATTAACATCGTGGACGCCGACTTTCTGTTGCTGATCGGCGTGGACGTGCTACGGCGGCTCGGAGCAGTGACCGACTGCGAGAAGAACTAGATCTATTTCAAGAAGCTCGGTCGCCGAGCTAAGCTACTCTCCCTTCCCAGCGGCCACTTTGCACTGCCTCTCGTGGCCGAAGCTGACTTCGGCTTCGACCCTCGAATTGGAGGTCGCGCCCTCAACACCGATCGCTGCGCTGGTGCTGGAGGGTGAAACAGACAAAGAGCAGCCACAAGAACGCGAATCCACGGGAGATCCCATACATGTGAGCCCAAAGGCCAGGGAAGCCTAAGATCATGCCCCAGACGGTCCGAAGACAAGTCCACCTAAGACCGCGGCATCGGGTACGTCTTGGAAACCTCCATCAACATCGTTAACGGGATCATCAAAATCTCCAACAAGCTTGGGAAGATCAAACGGCGACTCTCGGAAAATTCGGGAACGGAAACTTCGAGTACGTCAGAAACGGCGTCTCCGAAACCGATTTCGGCAACTCCCCGGAGTCTGATTACGGAAACCACTAAAACTTCGTTTACAATAACATCTCTACCGGGCCCCCAAGAAGCTGAGACACCTCCTCGCGAGCTCCCAGAGATCCCAAGATTTCCTGGAATCTCTGAAAGCTCAGATGCTCCTCCGTCCATAGCCGTTTTGGCAAGAGCAGAATCTTCGAGCCGAGCGCTCAGCGATTCTCATCAACTGCCACGCCCGCATGAGCCTCGACCGCGAGGCGAAATCTCGCAAAGCAGAGACCCAGGAGGTCAGGGTCAAGGACGAGGAGATGAACGAGTGGGAAGCTCTACCTGTCGACCCATCCAGCATACCAGTGGGCAACAGATCGCAGCGGGCGCCCTCAACAACCTAGGGGCGTACGCGACTACTGCCTGCCAGACGGCTCCCGGGGAAGTTTGTTCGCCACACTGGAGTGGACGAACTACTTGATACTCGAGATCGAGGAGAACGTGACGAGGGACTCGGAGCTGTTCCTGGACAAGCACTTGCCGCACTGGGAGATGCGGGCGATGAAGCTACATCAAGCCTGGACCTGCACGACGAGATGGAGCAAGGTAGTATGCAAGATCTTCCTGAATACCATCGAGAAGCAGAAATGGAAGCTGGACTGACTGGGACTTCCCGTGCCGCTCTTCCCTACGAAGTTCCCGGCCTGGAAGCCAGACGAGAAACCCAGCGTCAAGCAGGATGAGATTCCAGCTCCCCAGGAGACCAAGAGCAAGACCGCGGCAGTCTCCCAGCAGAACAAGGAGTTTCGCGAAAGCATCGAGATCGCAAGGTCCGGTTTTTTCACGAAGTACCAAGACGTGAATGCCTTTGCGGGCGCCGACGCGGAGGAGATCGACAGGCTGCTCAGCATGATGACGGTCGCTAACCACCTCAAGCCTCTTCGCAAGCTCTACGAGCTGACCCAGAGTGGCAAGAAGGAGGATATTTGCGACCGACTGGTACGCTACATCCTGCAACAGCTGGACGACGCCAAGCCGACGGTCAAGGTCAAGAAGGAGCAGCAGACGACGGTCAAGAAGCAGGAGATCAAGCCCTTCATTCCAAGCGGCACGACCAATAGCCACTTCGCACAGGGCTGCATGGCTCCGAAGTGTCGCGCGCAGCGATGGATATCCAAGAACGAGCCCATCATGAATGTCAATCCCTACGGCTGCTGCCACAAGATGCGCGCGGAGAAGATCGCGAATGCGGAGTAGATGAAGTTCGGGGGGAGCGAGTCCGTTGGAGTCGAGATGACTGCCGACTTCTCAGAGGACGCCAGCGCCTAGCCATCGCGTCTGCGACGCACAGTTTCAAGGCCGCCTTGTTTGGAGCCGCGCGCGCCCTCTCCACCTTCGGCCGCCCGGCCGCGGTCGAAGCCCGCGCGCCGGAGGACTCCAACCTCGGCCAGATCTGCGAGCAGAAGGGTCCGGAGTTCGCCCGGCTTTGACTACGCAGCGACACCGACCTCAGCAATCTACAGGTCTACCACAGGGCCAAGTACCCGCTCTACGAGAATCGACCAGAACTACTTGTCAGCACTCCACCCTGCGGACCGCGGTCACACATCCAGAACGTTAACCAACGCACTCCTCACCAACAACAAGCACATCTGGGTAGCCCTTCAGGCGCTTCAATGTCGCGGAAGACACTAGCATGAAGAGATTGAAGGAAGCAACCGAACCGCAACCTCAGGAAGATATCCGAAATTGCTCTGCCGGAGAATATTGAGGGCGCTTGCACGCAACGCTAACTTAAGCTACTTCGAAGATGAGACCGTGAACTGCAACTGCTTGGCAGCTACACAGCACCCCCCCGCGAAGCCGACCCCGGAGTCGGCAGAGGAGCTGCTGCCACTTAAGGATGGGAAGGACTCCCTCGGCCGAACAAAGAACGCGATCAAACAATTGGAGAGCTGCGTGAGACGGGTCCACATCAATCTGGGACATCTTCCACGTGCCAACCTCAGTCGCTATCTTCGAGATCGCGGTGCCTGGCATGAAGTGCTACGGATCACTCGCAACTTCAAGTGCCACATCTTCGATGCTCACCGACCTCCTACGAAGCGGCCACCAACATCATCAGCAGAGTTACCGCAGAATGGTCAAGAAGATCTATTTGACGCCTTCTGCTGGACTCGTCGCAGCACGAACGCCAACACCATGGCGCTTGCGGTTCTGGACACGGGTTCCGACATTCTCTACGTGCGTTTGATCGACGAGAAGAAGATACCAGAACAACTACGTCAAGTACGAGCTGGAGACCTACGACACACTTTCGACACCCAAAGGTTCCCATGGATGAGGCTCCCTAAGGGCATGCGTTGGACCCAGCTGGCAGCGCAGGCTCCGACAAGTTCAGGGAGTGGGTCGAGAAACAAGGCATATACTGCCTCCCGCGTGCTGCTGAGGCGCGCTGGCAGATCGGGAAGATCGAGCGCGCCATCGAAGCCTTCAAGGGAGCCCTCGGCGCCTTCGACGAGATGATCTCTACCGGCGTGTCCACCAGCGAGATGCTCGGCCTTCAGACGGCAGCCTGCAACGAACTCGCGAGGACCGACGGCTTCAGCCCGCTTCAGCGCTACGCCAGACGGACGCCTACTGGGGCGACGGTCAACCTCGACGACGAGCCAATCAACCTACCGCTCATCAGCGCCGAGCTACAAGACAGCATGTTCGCCAGAGATGCTCAAATACGTCGACCACCCCGACTGGCCCACATCCAGACCAAGAGCTCCGATAGTGTCAGGCGAAGTTCAGGTCCTTCAATAAGTGCAACTGCGGCGTCTACCGGAGGCTCCCACCTGGAGCCTGGAGGAAAAAGGGGCAGCCACGATCAATGCCCGGACGAGCACGCTGGTACGGACCCAGACGAAAACTTGGTCACGAACCTTCTAGCTTTGGACACCGACCTTGGTCTGCCTGGCGCAGTCGTGAACGTTGCCCTGGCAGGACGGCTCCACCGAGTTGCAGCCGAACACCTACGAACAGCGACGCCTTCTGAAGAAGCTATGGACGCGCTCCGATCTCGGTGCGAGCAGCCAGGCACCTGGACGTTCGGGGAGGTACAGAAGCAGCTCGACACCAACGAAGTGATCGATGTCACCAACGAGCCGCCACCCACCAGTGAGGACCTCGCCTACGACGACGGGGGATCTACAAGCGCTCGAACCTTCAAGCACAACCCAAGTGGACCCTGGGCCGTTGATGAAGATGACGACCGACCTCTACCATCTCAAGGGGTGCCTCCGATCTACGCACCGGGAGGCGAAGGAGGAGCATCAGCAGCATCATCATCAGCTCCACGACCAACGCCACCACCACCACCAACACCTACGAGACGGTTTCGACGGAAACAGAATCCGTGGACGCTGGAGGAGCCGCAGGAGCCACTCATACAAGACGTACCACTCGAGCCACCACCTGGACTCGAATCACCTGCCGAAGGACCACCTGCAGAAGAGGCTGAAGTTCCCGCCGAAGCCGAAGTGGAAGCTTCAGATCGACCCGAAGGACGATGACATGGAGGATCAGGCCTCGGAGAAGCCCTTCCCGGACGGCTCAGAAGCTGGAAAACTGGCGATCGACTCCGGATCCGAAGAAACTCGACCAGAACTACCTCGGAAGCGGACCATGGACACCGACGAGATGACAGAGCCCCCCGTCAAGAAGTCCAAGATCAGCACTGCAGTTCAGGAGGACTTCGCCTGCTCCTTGCAGGAGAATAACTTCTACAGCGATTGCGCCTACATCATCCAGCAGCACGACGAGACCAACGAGGTCGACGAGCTGATCGCGTTGGAGATCCCAGTCAACAACAGGCACGCCGTCCAGAACTACTTCGAGGGCCCGAGCAACTTCGCGGTTTCGCAGGCTCGCACAGGCCGAGTGGTGGTCTCATTCAAGAATGCGACGCCAGAAGAGAACAATCTGCTATCTGAGGCCCAACAGAAAGAGTACACCTCCGTTCTCAACATCAAGGCCGTAAGGATCCTCAGCCGCTAAGGCATAGATCCAGCGCGTCTTCTACGCTGTCGTGTCGTGCTCACCTGGGAGAAGGACGAACTGGGTAAAGTTCGAAAAGGCAAAGCTCGACTTGTGGTGCTCGGTTTCGGCGACCCCTATCTACTACATCTACTAACAGAAACACCAATCGCTTCTCAACGAGCTCGCCAACTTCTACAGACCGCCCGGCACAGGTGGCTACTGGAGAGGGCCGACGCCGTGACGGCATTCCTTCAAGGCGAGACCGACGAAGAGAAGCGGAAGATCTACGCCGACCCGCCCAAGGACGTTCGCCAGGCTTTCGGCGTGAAGGAGGACGAAGTGCTGCAGCTCCTCAAGGCGATGCACGGGTTCGCACACGCACCTCGGAAGTGGTGGCTACATGTCAAGGAGACGCGCAACAAGCTCAAGCTCGAGGCCATCCAGTGCGAGCCCTGCGTCTGGGGCATCAGGGACGACGACGGCAAGCTAACCGGCATGGTCATTATACACGCAGGCGACATGGTGATCGACAGAGACAACAAGCTTTCGAATGGGCACCCTGGGAGAGCAAGGCCTTCGTTCAACGTGGAGTCAGCATCCGCCAGAACGATGATTTCACGCGCAGCCTCGCCCAGGACACTTACAGCATGAACGTGGAGCCGATTCCAGTCAGGCGCGGCAGGAAGCCTACTGACGGAGCTTCTGATCGCGAGCGCTCTGATCTACCGGGACGTCTGGGCACCGTATGCTGGAGGGCGCAGCAATCAGCACCCTAGCTCAGCGCCGAATTGTCACTACTACAAGCCGAGATTCCAACCGCGACGGGCTTCGCGATTCAGAAGATCAACATGCTCATCCGCGCCACGAACGACGCTGCTGACGTCATCATGGTCATACCTGCGATCAAGCAGCTGGCAGTTGTCGGCTGGGGCGACGCCGCCTGGGCCGCCCCCGTCACAGGAGAGTCTCAAGGAGGCGAGCTGATCGTGCTGGCACCGCTATCATTCCTGGATGGCTCTACCGAGACGGTGGCGCCGGTTTCCTGGAGCTCGTGCAAGTTACCGCGAACTGTCAGAGGCAGTGCGAGTGCCGGGGTGAAGATGATGACGGAGGCGCTTGACGAGATCAGCCACGCGCGCATGTTCATCTACGAGCTAGGAGTGCGGCCGCGTGGACTGCGCCAACACGCAGGCAGGAACGACGCCATCTCAACCTGCCCTGGAGTCCTGGTCACAGACGAGAAGTCCGGGCAGAGCGAGTCTGCTGGACTGGGTCTTCGAGACAAGAAGACCAGTATCGAGTGCCTGGGCATCAGGCAGCAGAAGCAGCAGACGGGGCTCCTGATTCGCTGGGTTCACAGCGACGCGATGCTGGCCGACGGGCACGAAGGACCGCGCTGCCAAGGCCCTGCTGGTTTTCTTCACAGGTGGGCAGCGCGGGCGGACAGCGGGCGTTCCTCGACATCGGCCAGCGCGCAAGCGCAAGTCCGAAGGCATCGACAAAAAAGACCACGGCACACCGCTGGATCCTGACACCGCCCTGGAAGCCCTGGTGTACTTCTCGCGCGACGACGAGCCCCAGCAGGCTGGGGCCGCCGGACATGGGGCCCTCTGGGGCCGGGTGACGCCTACCACGCGCTCTGTGCTTCCTGCAAATGTAGGAGGTAAGGCCAGGCTTCGACGCCGTAACATCGAACTTTGACTTTTGGGCATGCCACTCGCAGCCCAGAGCTTACTCCCCCGCGCCGACTTGCGACACATGCCCCACCGAGGCCGAATGCGTTAGATATTTCCAGATATGACCCCGTAAGTCCGCGTTCCCTGGCGTAACAGGTTCCCTTCTTGGCCTCCTGAATTGCAGCCTAGCCGAGCCACTCGCCTCTCCGCTATTTTCCCCAAAAAGGCCTGAACAGGTCTTCTATCCCAAGAAGGCCCGAGAAGGCCTATCATGTGCCGACAGAGTGATCCTTGACAAAACCATTATGGCTCAAGCCTTTGCAGTAACTCAATGCCGCTGGATTTTCAGGCGCGCGGCCGAGAACCGCAGGGCAGCCACCGTGCCCGCTGCCCAAAAACAATTTTGTCCATCGTCTCGAGCGCGATCACCATCGCGCAAGTCTCGCCACTGCCATGACATCGCTAAGCGGGGATTTCAAACGATATAGAGACAACGAGCACTACATCTGTCAGGATATCGAGGAACAGATACCCAGTGCTATCGGCAGTGGTCAGAGCGGGACCATTGCAGAGGGGGGGGGGGGGGGCGGAGGAGGAGGAGGAGGAGGAGGAGGAGAGGAGGAGGAGGAGGAGGGGGAGGGGGGAGGAGGAGGCGGCAGGGCGAGGTGAGAGCGGCCGCGAGGCGAGCTTGTAGAAATTAGGCCCTGGCCGCCTGCTCAGCCACGCTGAACGCTTTCGGACAATGGTCTTTCTCTAACAATGGAGAGACTCCCTGCCTGTAGCTGCGATCGAGAGGCACGCGCCAGCTTCCTGATAAGGGGGCTTGGCCAAGGGACCCGCGACTAGCACAAAACCAAAACCCAGAACTTTCACCGCACGGGGGCAGTGGGCCTTTCCCCCAACGACGTTCAATTCTGGACCGACAGACAGAACTCATACCTTATCCGACGCAAATTCAAACGGAAAACAGGGTGTGCACCGCCAGGCTTAAACGTTGGCCTCAGACGGAAACGGTTCACAAACCGCGCATTTCCCCCGCATCTGTCGACTTGATGGGCGGGCGACATCGGGGCAACAACCGACTCGCGAGGTGGCGGGGGGGCGGGAGCAACTGTTTTCTTCCTCTTCTTATTCTGCGTGACAATCCGAAGGGGGCGCTCGCGCGCAAGCCTGGCGCGAATTTCCACCTGCGCAAATCTGACCCGCCGGCGCCCAGGGCGCGAGCTCCCGCGGCAGCGACGGCAGCCGAGCTGTCTGCCTATACTTTGCCAACCACCGCCCACGAAAGCTGCTGCAGCCGTAGCTGATTGACCCGTCGGCCATCGGTGCGCGACGGAACCTTCATCGCATCGGCTTTCCTGGGCGACAGCGTCTGCATATGGCCGCGAATCAGACGCCATGCGTCCGCGTTCGCTCCCGCGGGTTTCTCGCAGGCCCTTGCCCACCGCCCGCGCAAGGACTTCTTCGTTGTCTGTGAGATACACCGTCGGCCCAGGCGACCAAAGAGTCGCCGCCTCCAACATGCGCAACTTCCCCCCGCGCAACCGCCCGGGGGTTGCCCGGGAGCGGGTCGCACACGCAAAAGCGCTCGGCAATTGCCCTGGCGACGTACCCAGTCTTTGCGCAATGCGGGGCGTAAGTACATCAGGATTGCCACAGCGGGTGCGATCGCGCAACATGGGCGCGCGCGATGCTGCGAGCAGCAATCGGAAGGCTCGCAGGTCCCAGATCAATATATATATATATATATATATATATATGGGCGTCGCAATTGTTACTAACGCAGTCCCCCACAGGAACGGCGTTGCCCCGCTCAAACCCCCGCGGCGCCTCACTCCGCCGGACACGGCGGCAGCCCTCGAGAGCGGCGACAGCGTCGCAGATCGCAGCCCCCCAGGGACGGCGAGGTCCCGCCCAGGCCCCCGCGGTGCCTCAGTCGGCACTTCCTCAACCGTCAAAGGAGGAAGGCCCCCTCGCGAGCCGCATCCCGGGTCCGAAAACCAACCTCGAAGCAATTCGACATCGGCATGCTGCCGTGATCGCCAACGGTCGAAAGATCGAGCCACTGCGTGGCCTTTTTACCTTCCACATCGATCGGATGAACTATAGCGCCAGCTGATCCCCTATCGAGTTCGCAACTTGCCTGCGGGGCTGGCCTGGTCGGGAAAAAGTTGACCAGTGTTTTCAATCGTCCGCGACCCACTGGTTGAAATCCCGCCGGGATCCATTGATGGCCTCGGCGTGGGCGCGACTGCTGATCGACTGCACCTCGGCGCAAGCCGCTTCCAAAACTATCGAGAATCCGACCGCCGAGGCGCCGATAGGGGGCCCTTCCATTGAGGGCAAGCGATGGCAACTGGCAGCTGGCAGCGCGCCCACGCACGCGCGCGCGGCGTCCGGAAAATGCCCGGCTAACTTGAGCGCGGCCGCCGCCGAGGCCGCGACCCGCTCGCGGCCGTTCTGCCGGGCAGCGCGGCGCGTGGCCTGGCGAGTCAGCGCGAGCACCCTCGCCCACCAGTTGTCTGCTGCATCGTGGAGAAGCACGCCCCTGAAATGGGCGCTGCCCTGCGCTCTGCGAACCTCGAGTCGGGGACCTGCTGCGCGAGCGGGCTTGCCATGGCCCATGTCTCGACCGCCAGATGCGCTGTTAACCGAGTCGACCAGCCAGCACATGCCCGCGGACTGGCAATATAGATTCGCCCCCAGCACTGAAAGCCACAGAATCGCAGACGGGGCGCTGCGCATTGCGCCCCGCGCGAACGCGCCGGCCAGAACTGGTTCGAGCCACATGCCACATGGGGGCAAGGATGGGGGAAGACGGACCCGCAGCAACATTCGCAGAGGAGGTGGAAAAGTCGGGAGCGACCCTGCCCTGTCCGGGAGGGGTCGGGGACTCGCTCAGGGGGTGCATAAATCGCCCCCCGAAGATGGATCGCCCGCGCCAGGGGGAATCGCGGCTGGACCCACCCGCTGAGAGCTAACGGGCAGACTTTTCCTCGACGGAGCGCGCGGCGACCTGCCGGGGAAAATCGGACTCGTCAGCCCGCGGATCGATCTCGCCCTCGCCCCAGGGGTCGCCCGAGGTGACTGACGTCCGCGGGGGTAGCGGGAAGCGATGCATTCGGGGTGGAAAGGGCCCCGCTCCGGGCGGCGGGCGGCCCTCCGGCGGCATCGGGCCCCCGACCCCAGAGATCGCCGACAAGTTTCGCAGCGAGCTCCGCTTGTTCTGGACACGAGAGGGCCCCTGCTCTGAACTAGTTCCAGCGCGGCACGAGAAGACTTGCCGCCCGCCAGGGGCCACCCGGGGACGTCGCGCGCGCGGGAACCTCTCGGCAAGGCGAAGCGAACGAATGATAAGATGGGCCTCCGAGCCTCGGGGCGGCAGGGGCTAGACGCATGCTCGGCCGCCGGGGCGTATCTAACACGGGGCGCGGCCCCAAGATGCAGGGGGCGGCGGCGAAAGACGCGAAAGCAAAATAGATGTGCGACGCCCCCTGGGCACTGCTACACGTAGACTCGACGGGGGGGCCAACGCCGCGGCCCCGAAATTCTCGACGCACCCCGCAGAGACGAGGGTCGGGGCAGGGATGTGAAAGCCGCGATCGCAACCCAGGGGAGCTGCAACGTTCGCAACATACTACCGAGTCCGGTCAATTCTCCCCCGCGCACCCCCGCGAGCGATGGCCGCAACGAACCGCGACGACTAGGCCGCAGACCTGTCGATGAATCACACGGGCAAGAACCCATCCAACATGTCTATCTAATCCACCTGAACGCAGCCCACCTCGCCCACCGAGATGCTGAGTGAGATGGTAAACTTGACGGCAGCCTCGAGAACGGGAGACCTCCCCCCCCCTTTGCCCGCAGGGTACCAGAAGCCGTCGAACGCGATTTGCCTGCAGGCCTGGCTGGAGCGCGCAAGGCCTTGTACTTCGCCGTCCTGAACTTGGACGCCCACTGCTTCAATGCACCTGCTCCCGCATGGGATTCACAAAGACCGAAGTACTGGAACACCGCATGCCCATGCAGCTCCTGGATGTAGCTCCAGGAATTGTTGGCGAGGATAAAAATGTTACCGATCAGATGCGTGACGGCATCGCCCCCGCGCGGCGCGCTGGTCGCCGCCGTCGGCAACGAACGGGCTCTGCTGGAATATGGCCCAAAGGACTGCCTTGACACACCGACCTCGGCCTGGAGCGCTGCCCCCGACCGCTAAGCTGCAAACGTCGGGGGCTGGCGCCATCGCTTAACTGCCCGCTGCGCCGCCGTCGGCGGCGTTCGCGGCCCCATCTGCGCCAGTGGCTCTGGCCGCCGCCGCCGCCTGCGCGGCCGCCTTGGCAGCCGCCTCCTTCGCCGCCCTGATGCGCTCGTCCTCGCGGACGATCACCTCGCCCTTATCATTATCCTGCTGCGGCGTTGCCGCCGCGGGCGAAACGCTGCATCCTTCTGCCTGGCTGGTCAGCTGTAGCGCCTCCCTCGTTGCCCTCCTCGCCTTGGCCACGCGATGGTTCAGGGCCTTCTTCATGGCCGTGGCACGACCCCTCCAAGCTTCAACCTGGTCGCCCTTGGCGTTGACCCGGTCGCGCGCCGACTGAAACTCGCCATGCCGCTGTTTGAGCCCCTCTCGTTCGGCAGGCTCGTGCTCGAACTGTCCCTTTCCACTTGCTCGAAGCACTCCTCGTCCCACCAGGATTCGGCGATGGCTGGTTTGTCGGCGGGTGGTGGTGCGGCAGCAAATACATCACGCTGGAAGTACTGCTGCCTCCAGCGCTTTGGCTGCCACTCTCCGCGAGATCTCAGCCTCTGACAACATACGCATCGCATCATTTTTCTTTTTCCAAGGCACGGACAACCCGTTCACGAACTTCGAGGACGTGCTGGCGAGCCTGCTCGCACTTGAAATTTGCGGTTGTCCACGCCCCCTCGGCCCCCCTGACGGCCTCCCCAGGAGATGCGGCCGCCTCGGACTTGGACTCGCCCTTTTCTATGAGCTGCAACTGTGCCGGGAGCGCCTGCATCACGACAAAGCCTCGACACGGACGACTCCGCCAGCGAGACCGACCAGGAGGACTTCGAGGCACAGGACGCCCTGCTCGACGCCGTCCGCGACGCCGTCACCCACGCCAAACGCCACAACGTGCCGCTGCGGGTGGTGCGGGCGGACCCGGGGGACTCTGACAGCGAGCGCGACCAGGCCAATCCATAGCAGAACTGGCGGACCTGGACAGAACGCGCAGCGAGGGAATTCCTCGGATTCGACTCTGCCAGCGAGACCGATCAGGAAGACCTCGGGAAGCAGGACACCCTGCCCGACGCCACCCCCGACGCCGAGCGTCACAGCATGCCGATGCGGGCGGTGTGGGCGGACTCGGAGGGATCCGAGGGCGAGTACGAGGAGGAGTGGGAGCGGATGCGCGGCCGCGATGGGGCCAAGGTGACCACTACGAGCCACCTCCCCGCGACCCGAGCAGCCCGCCCCCGCCGAGGCGTGGCAGACCGCAGAGCGGCGAGGCCAGCCACCGGGCAGCGCGGCCAGCAGCAGCCGGCGCAGCAAGCGACCAAGCAGCGCGGCCAGTCGGGGCGTCCTCCATGCTCCAGAGCGAGGCGCCTGGCCGTCCGTCCCCTGGCAGACTAAAGAGCCCCGCAGCTGATTCTTCGTCTCACGCCGCCCCCGTCCTGACGGGGTTTTCTGCAAGCGATCCCGCCCCCGGGCAAGTGGGAGCATAATTTCCAGCAGTTGTTCCGAAGCAGCTCCTCAGCGGCTTCCACCCTGAGCGGATCTTCATCCACGGTTCTCAATCCATGTTCGGTTATTCCCTTCACCTTGCCCCCTGACGTGGACCCCAGCATGGACGTGATCATCTCCTGGAGGTTCGGTTCCTTGCCCTTGCCCTTACACTGACTCTTGCCATTGCCGAGCTCGACCTGTTTGAGCTGCACGCGCGAGGCGGGGTCATCGGCGCGTCGCTCGCCCTCAGGAGGCCCTCGGCGGCCTGCAGCGGCCATCGGCGGCGTAGCCAGAGCAACGCGCGGAGAGGGGGCAAGGGAGACAGCCCTCACCCATCTGGCGGGCGACGACAAGAACGGCGACGACGAAGGAAGGGAGCGACGAGGAGGGGGGAGGGGGGAGATGAAGGAGGAGGGAGGACACACCTACATGTCCGAGCGCGCCGAACGAGGGAAAACAGGACAGGCAGTGGAAGTGAAAAGGAGAGAGGAAGGTGGGGTGAGGAAGAGGAGGGAGGAGGGAGGAGGAGAAGGAGGACGACGAAGAGGAGGACGAGAAGGAGGAGGGAAGAGGAGGGAGGCAGAAGGAAGAGGAGGAAGACGAGGGAGGAGGAGGGAGGAGGGATGAGGAAGGAGGAAGGATGGAAGAGGAGGAGGGAGAGGAAGGAGGAGGGAAGGGGAGGCAGAGGAGGAGGGAGGAGGAGGGAGACGAACGGAGGCAGAAGGAGGTAGGAGGAGGAGGGAGGAGGGGAGAGGCGAAAGGATGAGGAAAGGCTGGGGACGGAGGCACTGCGGCAAGCAAAACGGTGGGCGTGCCCGGGGGCGACCTCGGGAACCAGTCGCACAGTGCCGCGGTGGGCCTCCGCGGCGCGCCAGCGCGCGGGCCTCTCCGTCCTCATCTCCCCTTCCTAATCGTCCTTTTCCTCCTCCTCTTCCTGCTACTCCTCCACTTCCTCGACCTCCTCCTCCTCCTGCTGCGCCTCCTCCTCTTCCACTTCCTCGACCTCCTCCTTCCCTCCTCCTCCTCCTAATCCTCCTCCTCCTTCTCCTCCTCCTCCTCCTCCTCACCACCACCACCACCACCACCACCACCACCACCACCACCATCATCATCATCATCATCATCATCATCATCATCATCATCATCATCATCATCATCATCATCATCATCATCATCATCATCAGCAGCATCATCAGCATC
>CAUYUJ010017228.1:220223-240223 GCA_963575745.1 Prorocentrum cordatum
ATTTCACGTCATCGCGCGGTGCACTCGCGATGCTCTGTCATGCACCCAGGCCGCGAATCCTGTGCAAAAAATACCCCGCGGGCGACATGCGCGCGCGTCGCCGCGAGCGCATGCTCAAATCCTTCTAGAGTCGTCGCCGTCATTGGCACCGTCGCGTGGACGTCCTGTCGTCCACGTCGCAAAATGCATGGCAGGAATGGGACGCGGCGCACACCCCGCGCCCGCCCATCCAATCCGTCCCATTCTAATCTGCAAAAGACAATACACAATTTTTGTTTTTCTTGTCAACATGGTCGTGCTGTCGTCACGTCGCAAAATGCGTGGCAGGAATGGGGCGCGGCGCGCACCCCGCGCGAAGGGGTGACATGTCGCTCTCGCCTCGGCGCCGCGCACCAACGTTTTTCCTCTCAGCATGGACGTCCTGTCGTCCACGTCGCAAAATGCTTGGCAGGAATGGGATGCGGCGCGCACCCCGCGCCCGCCCATCCAAACCCCCCCGTTATAAAAAAAACAATACAAGTTGGGGCCTTCTGGACGCCTCCTAATGCAATCCCATGAATCGTATGGGCGCATGGGGTCCCTTGGGGCCTCCTGGGGCCTTCTCGTGAGGCCTCTCTGTGTTTGCAAGCATTCCGACATAAAAACATCAAAACCATACGCTTTTTGCAAAAAAAAAAAAACTACAAATGTCCTGCCTGGGCTGACTTGTTGAAATCATAGGAAAACAATAAGGAATCTTAAGAATGCTGTCAAATCCAGCGATTTCACGTCACCGCGCGGTGCACTCGCGATGCTCTGTCATGCGTGCCATTCTCGACTCGTCTGGCAATGCGTGCGCGGCATTCAACACGCGCTCGCCAGTTCCCGTCGGCAACCGCCATCGCGGCCGCATCAGCTGTACCAAACCGGCTGGCCGGTGTGACTTCGGCCCCCAGTTGTGCCAGCTTTGCTTCTTATGTTGTGGGAGGGCGGGTGGGACTGGGCATGCCATGCTTGACTCGCTCGAGCTGGCTAGCTTGACTCCTATTCCTACGTACTCCTACTCCTTCTCCTCCCCCTCCTCCTCCTCTTCCTCCCCCTCCTCCTGCTCCTCCTCCTCCTCCTCCTCCTCCTCCTCCTCCTCTCCCTCCTCCTCGTCCTCGCCCTCGTCATCTCCTTCCTCCCCTCCCCTCCTTCGCCATCCCCTCCCACATCCCCCCCATCCCTCATCCTTTCGCTCCTGCCTCCTCGTCCTCCTCTTCCTCCTCCCGTTCCTCCTCCCCTCTCCTGCTCCTCCTCTTCCTCCTGTTCCTCCTCTTCCTCCTCCTCCTTCTCCTCCTCCTCCTCATCATCATCATCCTTCTCCTCCTCCCCCTCCTCTTCCTCCACCTCCTCCTCCTCCTCCTCCTACCAACTCCTCCTCCTCCTTATCCTCCTTCTCCACCGCCTCACTCCTCCTTCTCCTCCTCCATCCTCCTCCTACTCCTCCTCCTCTTCTCCTCCATCCCTACTCCACTTCCTCTTCCTCCTCTCCTCCTCGCCCCCTCTACTCCTCCTAACTATCCTCCTCCTCCATCCTCCTCCACCTTCCTCCTCATCCTCCTCCCCTCCTCCTCCTCCCTCCTCCTCCTCCTCCTCCTCCTCCTCCTTGCCTCCCCCTCCAATCTCTCCTCCTCCTCCACATCCTCCTGCCCCGCCTCCTCCTCCGCCCCCGCCGATCAGCCCTCCGCCATCCTCCTCCTCCTCCTCCTCCTCCTCCTCCTCTTCCTCTTCCTCACACCCACCTCCTCCTCCGTCCTCTCCTCCTCCTCCTCCTCCTCTCCTGTCCTCTCCTCCTCTCCTCCTCCTCCTCCTCCTCCTCCTCCTCCTCCCTCCTCCCCCTCCTCCTCCTCCCCCTCCTCCTCCTCCTCCTCCTCACTCTCTTCTTCTCGTCCTCCGTTTCCTCCTCCTCCTCCTCCTCCTCCTCCTCCTCCTCCTCCTCCTCCCTCCTCCCACTTCCCTCCCTTCCATCCACCTCCCTCCTCCCTTTCCTCCCTCCTCCCAATCCTCCGCTGCAGGCAGGGCGACAGCGTCCCGAGCCGGGCCGCCCGCCTCCTCCCCGAGGGCCACCGCGTAGGACACCGTGAGCCGACAGGGAGCCTTGCTCGCGATGGGCGGGGGCGGGGACGGGCGAGCCTCGAAATTCTAGGCTCGAGGGCGAACGTCGGAGGCCTATGACCCCAGGAGACATCCTCATACCAACTCCAGAGAGCTCGTGCCGCTGCGAGGGCAGAGGAGGAGGAGGAGGAATGTCGAGGGTCGAGGGCCGAAATCCGGAGCTTGGGTTCGACCCTCGATCGGGTTCGAGGTCGAAGGTCGTTGCTCAAGGATCTGGGATCGAGGCTCGCGGAACGAGGACCAAGGGCGACGGGGGGCGTCGTCGTAGTCTTGAAGAGTTGGGGATCGTCACCACAGACGGACGCGACAGGGAAAAATTACGAGGACGACCCCTCCCCCTCGTCCTCCTCCACCTCCTCCATCCCTTCCTTCCTCCTGCCCGCGCCATCCCACTCATCCTGCTGCCGCACCGCTAGCGCGCCGCTTCGTCCTTGCCTGAGCCTACTCCGAAAAAACACGCCGCCGCAGGCTCGGCCCCGCTACCCGCCCCGATCATTTCCACCCCCTCCCACCCTCGCCCTTGTCCTCGTCACTGGTCGTGCCCCACGAGGGGGTGGTAATAAGAAGGGCGTCAGCGAATCATCTCGCGTGGCCAGTTTCTCTGGCGCCTCTCAGCGCCGGAGGCGCCAATTCACCAGGACAGCACCCAGCGGGAGAGCCAAACTAAGCTATGTCGAAACCCCCCATTTCCCTTGCCTCATTCGTCCTCGTCGTCGTCGTCCTCCTCCTCCTCCGGCTCCTCCTCCTCCTCCGGCTCCTCCTCCTCCTCCTCCTCCTCTTCCTCCTCCTCCTCCTCCTTTCCTGCTCCTCCTCCCTCCTCCTCCTTTCCTCCTCCTCCTCCTTCTCCTCCTCCTCCTCCTTCTCCTCCTTCTCCTCCTCTTCCTCCTCCTCCTCGTCCTCCTCCTCCTTTCCTCCTCCTCCTCCCTCCTCCTCCTTTCCTCCTCCTACTCCTCGTCCTCCTCCTCCTCCTCCTTTCCTCCTCCTCCTCCCTCCTCCTCCTTTCCTCCTCCTCGTCCTCGTCCTCCTCCTCCTCCTCCTCCTCCTCCTCCTAGGGTCTAGCACGCCAGGCCGTCTTCAAGAGCGGCTCTCGCGCCTGACTCCGGCGCCGCGCTCTCGCAGCGGCTTCTCGGATGGAAGACAAGCCGTCTCTAGTACGCGGCCAGAAGGACGACGACGACGACGACGACGACGACGACGACGACGACGACGACGACGACGGCGACGGCGACGGCGACGGCGGCGGCGACGATTCTGCCGCCCTTCCGCCAGTCGTGGAAACTGCCCCCCGAAGCCGAAATGGTAGAAAGCCTCATCGAACGCAGGAACATCTAATCGTTCTCCCGTTCTTGCTGGCCAGAACCAGCGCTGGGCAATTTCAGGTATCCCGCTGGCCCCGAGGTACACCGGTCCCTGGGGCCAGGATGGCCCATGGTCGGTGTGTGTGTGTGTGTGTGAAGAAGACAGGTTCGTGCCGAGACGACTTAGGCGCTGTTTTCTCATACCGCGTGGATCGCTCAGCCCTGAGCGATCGCAGCTTCCGATGGCGCAGCTCGTCTCATATCGGCCGAATTCGAACCATTGGCGGCGTTCAACCTTGAACGCCCGCGCTGGGGTCGCCACCGCGTCGACACGACATGAACCTACCGGATTGATTAAGATGAGCTGCACGTAAAAGTGACACCGGGCAGGAATGACCTATGGTGCGCGGCTTCAGGGGGCCGCTGTTGGGGCCGAACCCAAGCCATCCAAGCGTCCCAGCCAATGCTGGCGGGACCCCTGTGTGCCCGCACCAAAGGTCACTCTGGCGAAGGGTCACTCTTACTTTTTGGTCAGCGGCCGCGGGCGGAAGCGCCTGCGGCGTGTCAAGTCGAAGCGGGTACGCGCCACAGACTAATCCCACCAGCCCTTTGGCCGTGAGTGGTTTAGGGAGCTCTCTCTGTCCTCAACCCCCCTTCTTCCCCTTCGGGGAGGGGTTTACCCCTCCCCCTACCCCCTCCCCCTGGGCCTGGAGAGGGAGTCCCGAGTGTTCTCAGAGGGGGTCTTTTTCGACTCCTGGGAGGGCCAAAAAACGACGACCCTCACGAGGATTCTGGCCCCGACGGGGGGATCCAGAAAAAAACCCTCTCCCCTTCTGTGAAGCCAACATCATTGATTTTACGACGGTTTTGGCCCCATTTTGGCCTTCTGGGGGGGCAGCGCTCCTCTTCCTTGTTCTCAAAATCATTGATTTTACAAAGGTTTTGGGCTCATTTTGTCTTTCTCAGGGGGTAGCGCTCATTTGCGCTTCTGAGGAGGTCGCAAGAAGCCCCCAAGAGGCCCCAAGATGCCCCCAGGAGGCTCCCAAGAGGCCTCCAAGAGACTCCCAAGAGGCCCCCAAGAGGCCCCCAGAGGCTCCCAACAGGCCCCCAAGAGGCTCCCACGAGGCCCCCAGAGCCCCCAAGAGGCTCCCAAGAGGCCCCCAAGAGGCTCCCAAGAGGCGCCCAAGAGGCCCCAAGAGGCCCCCAAGAGGCTCCCAAGAGGCCCCACGAGGAGCCCGAACGACTCACACCAGGACGAGGGGCCCGAACGACTCACACCACGAAGAGCCCGAACGACTCACACCACAAGGAGGGGCCCGAACGACTCATACCAGGACGAGGCGCCCGACCGACTCACACCACGAGGAGCCCGAACGACTCACACCAGGAGGGGCCCGAACGACTCACACAACGAGGATACCGAACGACTCACACCAGGAATAGGGTCCCGAAAGACTCACACAAGGACGACGGGGCCGAAGGACTCACACAACGAGGGCCCGCACCGCCGCCTTCGTCGTCGTCGTCGTCGACGTCGTCGTCGTCGTCGTCGTCGTCGCGGTTGTGGTCGTCGTCGTCGTTGCGGTCGACATCGTCGTCGTCGTCGGGTGCATCGTCGTTGTTCAGATCATCGCTGAGGTCGTCCTCTCCGCTGAGTCCCTCTTGCCTCCCACCGCTTTCTCTCCCTCCTCCTCCGCGTCGTCCTTCTCCCGCTGCCCCCACAAGGAGGATGTACAAGGAGGCGGGAAGAAGGAGGAACAGGGGAGATATGCGGGGCCAAGCGGACACACGCCTGAAAAACACAACTGTCGGCACGCTTCGCACGAGTTGCTGTTGTGAGATGGGCTGGTGGGGATACGCGAAGCGTAAAGAATTAACAACAGAAAACTGGGGCACAATACTGCCAGAGTGCGCACGCAAGAGGCCGAGGCAGAAAAGGCAAGATGAACGCAAGAAAAGAGCGACGGGCGAGGCTAAAGAAAGGTCACTCTTACGCGTACGTAGCCGCTACGATGACGCTCCGCGGCGGCGGCGAAGGCCCCCGGCGGAGGCGGCCGCGGGTCCTCGCCCGCGCCGTGCTCGGCGGCTGGGGGGTCTGGGCGCAGGCGCGACTCCTGCGAGGCTCGCGGCGGCGCAGGCGCGGCGCGCCCTGAAACCTCGATCCTCCTCCTCCTCCTCCTCCTCCTCCTCATTATCCTCCTCCTCCTCCTTCTCCTCCTACTCCTCCTCCCCTTCCTCCTCATCCTCCTCATCCTCCTTCTCGTCCTCCTCCTCATCCTCCTCTTCCTCCTCCTTTTTTCATTCGGCCAACCTGAGCGTGGAGAAAACGACTCGGGTCAGGGACACCTGGAGGGCGCCGCAGAAAATATGGTAGGACGAGCACTGGAGAAGATTATTAGTCAGAGTAGGCGGCCGCCAGGTGTGGCGACACACACTCCAGTAGGATCACGAGAAGACCTTGTAATGGTGAGTGTCGCCTCGGCAAGTTAAGGTGCGGACTGGCAAAACTGTAGCTCTAGGGTTGCAGTCCATGGTTTAAGGTTGACACCAAGCCTGGTACCGCCTTCCCTTCAAGACCCCCAATGGTAAAAGATGTAACCAAATTCCCCAAGCCCATGATGTTGCATAGGCTGTATAGCCATGCTGAGGAATGAAGCCAGGTACAGTAAAGGGTGCTGCCAGGGACGGTATGCAGCGTATGCTCCACAACTGGCGCGTGGGCGGATTGCTCACGTGTCCACGGTTGTGGAGCAAACAAGCAGGACTGTATGCACTTCTCGGCTGTCAATACAAGTACCGTCTGTTGGAACAACAAACAGGTTGCAACAAAACATACAAACGTTGGCTGTGCGATTCACCGTGATGGAGTTAGGGGAACAGATCGATCAAGGGGAGGTGATAATATCGATATAAAGGCAAATGTGCCAACGATACGGCTCTTGGGTCGTCGCCCAAAATGTTGCGGTTCACCCCAAACCTTCGTCTTGGTCCCAGGACCTCCGTGCTTGTTGGGAAATTCTTCTCGGATTGCGCTCGAACCCTCGGTGGTCAAGTACGCGTAGGTTGGCCTGAAAAGCGTTCCTGTCTCAACTGGCAGTAGATGCAGCACAGGCTAATGTGGCACAATGCGTACGACAGGGCTTTCCGTTTTCCTCCGCCTCTTCCTCCTCCTCCTCTTCCGTTTTCTCCTCTTCCTCCTCCTCCCCCTCCTCTTCCTGTCCTTCCACCCTTCTCCTCCTCCCCTCCTCATTCTCCTCGTATTCCTTCTCCTCCTCCTCCTCCTGCTCATGTTCCTCCTCCTCCTCCTCCGCCTCCGCCTCCGCCTCCGCCTCTGCCTCCTCCTCCTCCTCTTCCACTCCTCCTCATTCATTATCCTCTTCTTCGTCATCATGTTCCTCCTCCTCCTCTTCCTCCTTCACCTCTTCCTCCTCCTCCTTCTCCACCTTGTCCACTCCTCTTTCTCGTGTTCCTCCTCTCCTCTTCCACCTAGTCTTCCTCCTCCTCCTCCTCTTCCTCCCCCTCTTTCTCATCATCATCCTTCTCCTTCTCCTCCTCCGCCTTATTGTCCTCACCCTCCTCCTCCTCCTCCTCCTCCTCCTCCTCCTCATCATCATCATCATCATCATCATCATCACCATCATGCTTGTATGCATCCTGCTCCTTCTCATTATCCTCCTCATCCTCCTCATCATCCGCTCCCTCCTCCTCTTCCTCCCTCCCCGCTTCCTCCTCTCCCTCCTGTTCCTACTCGCCTCCGTCCTCTTCATCTTCCTCGTCCTCTTCGCTCATCATCATCATTATCATCATGAGCATCATCATCAGCATCATCATCATCAGCATCCTCATCATCATTATCAGCATCATCACCATCAGCAGCACCATCCTCATCGTCATCATCACCATCGTCGCCATCATCAGCAGCATCGGCATCATCAGCAGCATCAGCATCATCATCAGCATCATGATCATCAGCAGCATCATCGCCACTACCAACACAATCACAATCTCCATTGCCATCACCACCACCACCATCCTCATCATCAGCAGCAGCATCATCACCACCACCATCGCTATCAGTATCACCACCATCATCCTCATGCTGATTAGCATCATCATAATCAGCATCATCAGCATCGTCATCGTCATTGTCATCATCATCAGCGTCATAGACGTCATCATCATCTGATTCGTATGTTTCGTCGTGTTTCTTCTTCGTCACCACATTCCTCAACATCATCCCCGTCAGCATCATCATCCTCATCTTCATCATCACCACCCTCATCATCACCATCATCATCACCACTCTCACATCGTCGTCCTCCTCCATCCCGTTTCCTCCCCTCATCCTCACTGTCCCCCTCCAGATTTCCAGATGTCCACCCCGGGCGGCCGCTCGAGCCCGAGCGGACGCCACCGTTCGGCCGTTCGGCTCGACGCCCGCAACCCCTCACCCCTGCCGCGCACCAGACGTGTCGTCAGGGCGGGCCGGGCGCTTCGCCTGGAGCTGCCGTACCGAAGGGCACGCGCGGACTGTGAGAGGGATGGGTGTTCCACAGGGCCGGTCTGCTATACCCACCCCCTGGGGGACAGAGACCGCACTATGAGTCGGGATGCCCCCCAGAGACGCGTGCGCCTTGAGGGCAGCGCACAGCGAGGCGAGAGGAGAGGCGCGAGCGTTCCCACCGGCCAGGACTGCGCCATCTTCCACGTCGATTTCCTGTTCGTAGCCGAGGCTTGTCGTTGGCCCGAGAAGCCCCTTCGTTCCTTACGGAGTGTTCCTTATGGTAGCGCCATGACTGTGTCCTGCCCCCTCCTGTCTGCTGCTCCCCACTTGTCGTACTCCTGCCGCCCCTCTACTTGCCTGTCGCTCGGACGTCCACTCCCCGTGCATCTTTCGGTTTCGCGCGTATTTGTCTGCTCGATGGTCCTGACCGAAGGCAAAATGCACACGTTCGAGCGATGCCAAGTCTATCTTCTGCGGAGGGCCTCGGCGGACGACGAACGCGGCCGCAAGAGGGCTCCCCCGAAGACAGTGCCTCTTCTGGCACGCCCTCACGCGGAGGGCAGGGGCCTCGGGCACGGGTCAGGAGCCCAGGGGGCCAGCTCACAAGCGCCCACCAGCCGGCGCGCACTGCACAGAAGCGCAGGGTCTGGCGACAGCGCCTACTACGACCGACGACGACGACGACGACGACGACGACGACGACGACGACGACGTCAAACGACGACGACGTCAAACGACGACGACGACGACGATGACGATGACAACGACGAGGACGACGACGAGAACGACCTCGATGACGACGACGACGACGACGACGACGTCGGACGACGTCGACGACGACGTTGTCGGACGACGACGACAACGACGCCGAAAACGAGGACACTTCCCGACAACCGACCACGCCGACGGACGACGACCGCCGGCGCCGACGACCTCGGCGACGCCGCCGCGTCGACGCCGAGGGCGGCCGGCCGAGCCGCCGAAGACGGCCGGCCGAGCGGCCGCGGGGCCGCGGGGAGGCCGCAGAGGGCACGGCCCCCCGCCCCCTTTGGCGGCTCCTGCTGCCGGCCGCGCGGCGGCGCCGCGCCGACGCAGAAGGTGACCTCTCGCCGCCCGCCCGCCCAGCAGGGGGGCCAGGCGTCCCACGTCACAGCCCACCCGTACAAGAAGGACGCACGATACCCAAAGGGGCCCGTTGGGGCCTCTTCGGAAGCCAGCAGGGCCTGCAGGAGGCACCAACGGGCCCCTTTCGGGCCCTTTCTTCACCCCCCATTATCACCCCCGGGAGCTGCCTGTCTGTGTAGAGTCCACCGGTAAAAGAAGGACGCACGACAAGGATGCAAAGGCTTTGGAAGGCCATGCCGACACCTTGCGAGCGGACGCGGCCAACGAAGGTGGCCAAGGAGGGGCCGAAGGGGAAGGATGCAAGGGCAGCCTCGGAAATATGCTCATCCTTACTATGCGGGTTGACTGCACAGTTTCCTTTGTGCTCCTCGGACAGCCGCCAACAAGAGTGCTGGGCTGGCACGGCGGTGGGGCTTCCCGCAGGCGGACGGCTGCGGCGGCGGGAGCTGGGGAAGCGGCACGATCAGATTGTGTGCGTGTAGGTGGCAATCGTTTATCCGACCCCTGTGCCCAACGGCGTAATTAGCCTGGGCCCCACTGGCCGATTTACCCCCTAGATTGGGATATAGGCCGTTTCTTCTTGGGTTTCTGGTAGCATAGTCCCAACTGGGGTGGTGGCAGTGGTGGGATGGTGTGGGTCTGATGGGGGTGGGGGTGGGGATAGGGATTGATACTGCGGGTGGGGGGGACCGAGGGCCTCTCGTCGTAGAAAAATCACACCGAGAAATTTGGATAAACTTTCGACCTCTGGGAGCCCTCACCAGGCCCCATGGCACCGCTGAAAAATGGCAGTGGATAAAAACGGTCCCTGAAAAGGGGTCCAGATCTGTGGAGGTCCAAGTTGCGAAACAAATACGACGTCGGTATTCGGGGAACCTCCTGCAGTCGAGATCGATTTGAGACGACACGCAGAGGACACAAGACATGTTTTAAGCCCCAGTGCCACAAGAACGCAGAGGACGTGGGACGTAAGAGCATGGATCGCAAAGGTACCCTGGATTTGGAACGGCCGACCTACTAATCGAACTCGACTGTGCGTCGGGCGCTGCGAATTTCTCTTTCACTCTGGGCGACTTTGCCAAATGCTCTGGGAACGGGGGGCTCACGTCGGGTCGATCCGGCTCGAAGGGTGCCGCAAAGTCAAATGGAGGACGAGAGCTGCCGTCACGATTGCTCATGGTTTGACATGACGGAAGCGGGTCCTGAGGGAAACGGGTCCTGACCCCAGGGCCTTCCCCCAGGACGAGCTCTTCATCCTGAATCGATGTCTGACGGCCCTGGGGCCCGTCGAGGGCCCGGAGAGACCGAAAAATAAAGGAAATGATACTGGAGAAAAAACCCAATCAGGGCTATAGGGCTAGGGGTCTATAGGGTTATAAGGCTATTGAGCTATAGGGCCATAGAGCTATAGGGCTATAGAGTTGTGGGCTATAGGGCTATAGGGCTTAGGGCTATAGGGCACCCCCGGGCACCTGGGCACCCAGACACCCGGGCCCCGGGGCCCCCGCGCCCCCCCCCGGCACCTGGGCCCCGGGCACCCCCGGGCACCCGGACACCCGGGCGTGCGGCGAAAATCGGCGGCAAACCTAACCTAATGAATCCGCTAGGACCCCTACAGAGGCAAGCCCTGATTGGAAAAAAACAACTCGACCCGTTTCTCTTAGGACCTGGTTCTGTCATGGCGAATGGTGTTGCACTTGTTCGCGGCACCAGACCTCATCGGGATCCTTGAGACGGGGTCAATGCAAACGGGAGTCAGCCAGAGTACCAGATCTTGCAGGATCCTGCAGAGCCAGAGGTGCACTGACCCAGGCTAGCGCGCAGGATCCTGCAGGGTCCTGCAGAATCTTGCAGGATCCTGCAAGATCGTGCAGGGTCCTGCAAGCCTGACTGACCCAGGTTTGCACTGACCCGGGTCGGTGCGTCCCCGATCTCAGGACTTCGAGGATCCCCGGGCCTCCGACGTCGTGGCTCCTCCTGGCTCGTGCCTTTCTCCTCGACCTCGGTCCGCCGCGGACCGTCTCCAGGAAGAGGAGCCGCAAAAAACACAAACACAGCATAAGCATATTCTCTCGACGGTCTGCGCAAGTTTCTTGACCCTGGTCTGGGCTCACTTCCCCTGGTGCGCGGAGCGCGCCAGGGGCGGCGCCGGAGGCGCCGCCAGAGGGGTCCAGCGCAAATCCGAGAAATCCGCGCGGAGCGCCGATCGCATATTTTTATGCAACTGTTTCCTCCTCGAGTGCCCCTTCCTCCTCCTCCCCCTTCTCCTCCTCCCCCTCCTCCTCCTCCACCTCCTCCCCCTCCTATACCATCCTTCTGCAATTTGTTCTGGGGAGCCCAAAGATACCAACACCGCTGCTCTCTGGACCTCTCCTGGGGTGCGTTCTGACCAGAATTTCGAGGCGAATGCAACGGTGGCGACGAGGACATCCGAGGAGGCCCAAAAGGGGCGAAAATTGGGCGAGGGTAGCGGTATGGGCATCCTCTCCTCCTATGACGACCTCTTCCTCCTCCTGCCGTCCCTCGGCCGCGCGGGCTCGTGGAGCCCCCGTGCCCGCCCGGCACGACTGCGCGCTGCTGCCCTCGAGGAGCGAGGGCGCTCGAGGGCCGAGGAGGGCTGGCCCTCGCGCCTCTCGAAGATCGAAGATGACCAAGGACAATTTGTTCCTTGAATCGGCAAGAACCCGGGTTATCCGGGAGGGGGGGAGGAGGGGGCCGGCCGATGACCTAACCTTCGCGCTGTGGGCAGCCCTGCGTATGCCCGCGCCCCCAAACCCTGGACCTGCAGAAGCAGCAAGGTTAGCTTATCCTGGGGGGGGAGGGGGGGGGAAGCGCGATCACCCAGGTTATCGCGGGACCCTACAGAACAAGTCTCCGACGATGAGCCGTAAAATTCGGTGGCAGCTCATGGGAGCCTCCCATACCATACCATCTTGTCGGCTCCAGTGGAGGCTGAATCGACGCTAATCGACTCTCAATCGACGCTAGTAGACGCTGACCGCCGCGATAAATCGGCGCCATTTCACGACTCCGAGACGCTAATCTACGCTAAAGACGGAATTAAGACGGCATAAAGGGTCCCATCATTTGCCAGCGAAGTAAAAGTACCCCTAATCCTTTGGGAGGAGACCTAAGTTCCCAGACCCCCTCGCGCTGTGAAAACACGACGGGAGACTTTTCGCTATGTTCGGCCTCTGGGGGCCCTCACCAGGCCTCGGGACCGTCAAACAACGACTCAGGATGAAAAACCTGGGGCTCGACGTTGTGAACAAAAAACAACGTCGGGGTCTAGGTTTGAAGGGCCAAAAAAGCATTAGGGGTAAAGGGTCTTTTTTAATGCAGAAGTATCACACCAAGCCACCCAGATGTTCGGGATATCCCTAAAAACCGTGGACCTGAGTGAGGCAACGAATTCATTGTGGTATCAGGGCTAGGGCTTGTAATACGCATTATGCTTGATGAATCGAGGTCTTCAATTTTGGTCAAGGAAGGTCGAGAGAGCGGGGAATTCTGCGCGCTTCTGGCCCGTTCTGGCCCTCTGGGAGCGCCCGGGGACGCTTGGAGACAGGCCGCAACCGAACCAAACCAGGCCGAACCGAACCGGCGTGAGCCAGTCTTTTTTGAAACGACCCGAATCGAACCAAACCAATTGTTTTCAACGCTCGAACCTAACCGAATCGAACTGGATTCGAGTCTGCCTCCGTACTGGACCGAACCGGGTTTCTGAACCGGGAACTCGACCGAACCAGACCGAACCACAGCGAGCCCCCAGTACCGTCGGGCCACTGGTGCCGGCACTCGGGGGGGGCCAGCACAAAGGGGGGTGGGGCAGCCACCCCCGGGAGCCACGCCACACCCCTGGGTGCCACACCCCCCTGTGCCACCCTGGTGGCACCCCCAGGTGCCACTCCCTGGTGCCATCCCCCGCTGCCACCCCCTGGGATGCTGAGAATTTTGGAGACACCATCCCCGAACCTCCTCGACGACGACGACGAGGACGACGAGGACGACGAGGACGATGAGGACGACGAGGACGACGCCGCCGACGCCGACGCCGATGCCGGCGCCGACGCCGACGAAAACGACGACGTTGACAACGACGACGACGACGGCAACGACGACGACGATGACGGCGAGGAGGGAGGGAGGCGGGGAGGCACCTCGCGCCAGCCATCTGGCTGAGCAAGCTCGCCAAAAGACCATCTGGCTGGCCGCGCTCGCCACATCCGAGACCGAACCAAGAACAAAACAAATATGCCGAACCAGGACAACCCGGACGGCGCAATTCATGACGTCGCACCAACCCGAACCAAACCAGAAAAATGACAACACCGAGCCGAACCGGACACAAGGCACGTCGGAACCTAACTGGACCGAACCGAGGAGAAGGAGCAGGAGGAGGAGGAGGAGGAGGAGGAGGAGGAGGAGGAGGAGGAGGAGAGGGAGGAGGAGGAGGAGGAGGAGGAGGAGGAGGAGGAGGAGGAGGAGGAGGAGGAGGGGGAGGAGGAGGAGGAGGGAGGGAGGAGAGGGGATGGGGAGGGGAGGGAGGGAGGGAGAGAGGAGGAGCAGGAACGAACGAATGAACCCTCTGGTGTGTCTGAGTTCGCTGCACGAGTCGCGCACTAGGATCGGCCCCTACAACCGAAGACTTCGTGACAAGCGCGCCCCAAGAAGGGGTTTTAGGGACCCTGCCTACTGCCTGCGTGGCCGCATAGGGATGCGAGCGAGCGAGCGCTAGCGGACCGCCATTCGAGTGCTCTGAGTTGTGCCAAAAACCTTCGTGCTGGAAGCCTGCCTGGGTCGTTTGGGGGAGAAGGCTGCGGAGACGGGCAGGGGTTAGGGCGGCTCGGCACGGAGGGCTCGCGCAAGGCAGGAGGGGGAACAGGGATGAGGGGGGGACTACCCGCACAGGCATTCGCAGTGAGCGGCGACGAGCGGGTAGGGGCATTCACGCGGGTCAGCACGGGATCTGATCACTGCAACCGGGGCTGGGGGGAAGGTGAGGGGTACACTCCAGGTCTTGAGCAATTCATCCCACGCTCATGAGACTCGCTGGGAGTCTCTCCCAACAGGACGTTCGGGCCAGCGGTAGCTCTCGGCAGACGTTGCGCAGCCGTCTCGTGTCGACGCTAGTCGGCCACTGGTCGACCAGGTCGTTCTCGACCCGTGCACGGTCGAGGCTGTCCCGGCAAACTGCTGGGCCCCGCCGTCACGGCCAACCTGGACCTCGAGGGCTGCCCTCGGTCCACACCGACAGCTGCACTCGATATCACAGGCCGCCCCAACGCCAGGAGGAAGAGGAGGGGAGGGAGGGACGGAAGAAGGGACAAAGGAAGGGAGGAGAAGGAGGAAGGAGGGAGGGAGGAGGGAAGAGGGAGGACGGAGGAGGGATTCTATGGGATTCTATAAGCGCTACAGGTGACGTAGCCGAACCCCTTACCACAGCACACCAGGGAGGAGAGAACCTCGACGCGCCAGGAGGAGGAGGAGGAGGAGGGGGAGGAGGGAGGCAAGAGGACGGAGGGAGGAGCACGAGGGAGGAGGAGAGGAGGAAGGGAGGGAGGGAGGAAGGAGGAGGGGAGGAGGAGAAGGAGAAGGGAGGGAGGCAGGGAGGGAGGGAGGAGGAGGAGAGACGATCCTGCCCGCACCCGCATCCCTCCTCCTCCGCACGCGCTCTGGCGCGCACGATCCTCATCCCTCCTCTCTCCTGGAGGCCTCCGCTGGTCCCTTCAGTCTGTTTCTTGGCGGCGCGCCGAAGGGGGGGGCAGGGGGAGGGGGGAAGGCTTCTTAGAAGGAGGCAGCCCCTTTGAAGGTGCCGGCCCTACATCTACAGATAAGACCCGAGCCTTCTAAGAAGCAGCCTCCTGCTAAGAAGCCTTACCCACTACTCCTGTCCCCCTCTGCGCGTGGCCGATTCTTCCCCTCATAACACATCACTGGTGACCATGCCACATCTTCATGCAAAAAATCGCTGCGCAATCTGGGAACAGCCGCACCAACCGATTTGCGATAGGCAAACTCGTGCTATGAACCGTGACCTGGCCATTAAATCGGCAATGCAATTGCTCTGCATGCACGTTATGGATATCACCCGCGGCCCGAACGGCCAACGGTATGCCCTACACACAGCGCCGAGAGGGGACATGAAGGAAGAGGACGAGAAGGCCCCTGAAGTAGCCTCGAGCCCAGATGCCCGTGGCAGCGCACCAGCCCGAGGGGGGCCAGACACGATCGAAATAACTAAATGTCAAGCGCGTATACCTCCTTTTACATACCTCCACTATCTCTGTAACAGATACCCTCTTATCCTTCACACCTACTGCATCTTGACTTCTTCCTCTGATCCTAGCGCTACGCTGTACCACCCTGTACTACCACGTACGGCAGCACGCACCACCACGGCTACGACATCTACCTCGTACGCCCACACAACTAGCACCACTTACGTGGCCATTGTGGCCTAGCGGTTACAACATGTTGCAAGCAGTAGCACCACGACTCCGTCGACTTATCTCAGCCCTGCCTGGCACCGCAGGGAGAGAGAAAAGCGATCAGCGGCACGCACACTACTACGGGAAGCCTCAGCGCGAACCCTACTCGACCAACCACCCAACCAGCAGCTCCAAGCAGCACAGCTTCTACCCAACCAGCATCACAGCGCACAACAGCTGACACAGTGTATGGCCACACCCACGCTCCTCGGGCCAAAGGAAGATGCAAAGGGAATCACCAACAGAGACAACAACTCAGCAAAGGCAAAGGACAAGCTTCGCACCCTGTCGGGGACCGTGTATGCGCCCATCCAGCACAACAGTTTCCGACCTACGCAGCGCAACAACAATACCAGCAACCACATGCGACACATACTGCCAAGCAGCACCGACCTCACCGCACTGGACACAGCAGCCACACACCCCAAGACAGCACAGGCATACCACGCCAAGGCCGAAACCAACACACGCACCAACCAAATCAACAAAAAAACGACTCTGTACAGTAACCTAGTCTCGGCAGCAACCCAGACCGCACAACATAGAACCACACGAGAGTACTACCAGTCTCTGACCGACAGCATACCATAATCGTGCCATAACGGCGTCGCACACATAGACAGGCCTGGAACCGCTCAACTCGAAGTAGGAGCATACAATACACCCGAGACACGCTTCACAAATCCCGACGATGGAACACGCAGGACAAGAAGCAGGCCAACTACATCGCGATCTGGCAGGCATGAAAAGCAACATACTGGACCTAAAGCCAGAAGCTGAAAGACATCCGCCAATTCAAAGACGATTACTCAACTTGCACAAGGGTTGCGGCAGCGACCTGGAAGCAAGCCCAGCAAAAGCACGAGGACAACATTCCAGCCTATACTGTTACTTGGATGTGGTCGAGGTCGGGTTGGGGACGTGCTTCGGAGGCGGGGAGAGCGGAAATCCTCTGTACATGCAGATTAGACACTTTCTTGTTTTCAGGCCCCCCTTGATCCAGGGTGCGGCCCCATCTTGCCTGACAGCTCCCTGTCTTCTAACAGTGGAGGCATCATCATCGCTTTACTGTGCTACTTATCAGTTTCTCCAGCGCCACCTCCTCTATCCTCAGATTTCAATTAAGCACCGCCTGCGCCACGTGTTCTTTGATCCTCTAGCTTGCTTCGTTGCCATCTTGACTTGTGAGCTGTACGTCATGATTGGGTTGACAGGTGGGGCTTGGGGTATTGAGTTTCATCACATCGCTATTGTACTCTGTTCACTCTGCCTCGCAACGCACAACCTATTCCCACTCGTCTACGCTTCGCTAGACGCTCTCATTTAGTAACGCAGGCCAACCTGCCAGCCAGCACAGTCTGTGCCAACCTTAAACCGAGTTTTACGATTTCTCTCTTGCACATACTCTCAGATTGGCCTTTGTACGTTGCCTGTTTTCGCATTGCACTTTTTCATATCGATACAGCTTGCCTGGATAAACTGAGGGGATTGTGGGTTTATCCTAAGGTATCGGGGGGCACCCAGGTAACAGCAGGCTTAGCTGCTGTCTTCGGCCTGGCGGGCACATACTCTAAGGTCTTAGGGCGCTGTCCTCTTTTCGCGTCTCGCTGCCCATCATGTTCTTGCTGTTCCAGCCAGGCCAAAATTCGTTTGCGCTTTTCCTAAGTCGGCATTCTGCATCATTTGTTCGTTGCATCAACGCTCCTTGCTGTTGCATTAAGTCCACGCAAAGTCACAAGGTCCCTCAAGTCTGTCTGCTGAGGCTCGGGGAAGACGAAACACAGGCACAGCGAAGGGGGGGTCGACCCAGCTGCTTGCAGCTGGCTTCTCCCACAACTCCTGGCGCTGGAAGCGGCCGTTGAATCGGGAAAAGGGCCTGGCGGCGGGGCCGAAACCGGCTGCTTTCAGCGGAACTCGCGCCTCCCTGCCCCACCCCGCGGTGTCAGACCGTGCGGTGGCCCCGGAATTCCCAGAAAGCCCTCGCCGCACACTCGAAAGCTGGGCGAGGGCTGCTAAAACCGTGGCTGCTAAAACGGCCCTCCCGGAAGGAAAAAACAACTTCCCGGAATGAGGCCCGGCACGCGAAACAGTCAACGGGCTTCTTCCCGGAAGGACGGAGACAATTTCCCGAAGGTCGACTTTAGCAGCCACGGACTTAGCAGCCCTTGCCCGGCTTCCGACACACTCCGCCGCGGCCCCGTCTTGGACCCCGGAGGCCCCGGCTGCCCGCGACAGCCTCGCAGAGCGACCCCGGTCCCGGAGCCGCGCGGCCACCTCGAGCCTCCGCTGCTTCACCACACGGAGGGGTCCCAGACCCCCGACGTAATGATTGTTTCATTACGTCGGCCCCCAGAGGTCCCGACCCTTTCCCTATGACCGGCTTTGCATCCTGAGTCGTTTTTTGACGCTCCCGAGGCCCGGTGAGGGCCCCCGGAGGCCGAAAATGAGGAAAACCTCCCGTCGTGATTTTTTCATTGCTCGAGCGGGTCTGGGGTGCGGGCACCGCACCGCGGTGGTGCCCCCGCCGTTCGGCCGACTCGACGGGCGCGTCCGGAGGGCCCCAAAGGGCCTCCGCGGAGGCCTCGGCAGGGCCTCCGCGGGGGCCCGCGCGAGGGCGGCGCCCCGCGGCGAGAGGGGGGGCGGCCGGGCCTCGCACTCGCAGAAACCCGCCTCGTTCGCCGCCGTGACGACGTGCCGGCAGCCGCCCACCTCAGGGCGGCGCCGATAGGCGCAAACGACGCACGACGACCGACGACGACCGACAACGACCGACGACGACCAGCGGCGGCGGCGGCAGAGGCGGCGGCGGCGACGACGACGACGACGTTATCGACGGACGGCGACGACGACGACGACGACGTTAAAGAAGACCAACGATGTTCGGTGACGACCGATGACGGCGACGACGACGATGACTGGTGACGACCGATGACGGCGACGACGACGACGACGAGAACTCTAGATAATCCGACGGCTTACGACGACGACGAAAACGGCGCGAGGACGACGACGCCGACGACGCACGACCACGACAACGACGCGCGACGACGATGACTGACGGACGCGCGACAACGTCGGCGACGAGCGGACGAGCGACGGCGGCCGCGCGACCTCGCACGGCAACCGCCAAAGACCGAGCCGACGGCGACGGCCGAAGACGGACGACGACAGACGACGACGACGACGACGACGACAACGACGACGACGACGACGTTAACAACGGGCGACAACGCCGACGCCGACGCCGACGACGACGACCACGACGACAACGACGTCGGAAGACGACGTCGACCGAAGACCGAAGAACAACGACGATGACGGCGACATCGCAGGCCGCCGAGGGCCGCCGGCGACGCCCGCCGATGGGCCGCCCGGGGGGCCGCCCGAGGCGCGCCTGGGACGCTGCGGGCACTCGCCCGGAGATGGCCCCGGTGGCCGCGTGCAGGCACAGGCCTGGCGCGGGAACCGCCCGGACGCGGGGAGGCCGCCGCCGCCGCAGTCGACCACGTCGGCGACGACGGCAACGACCATGACGACGACGACGGCGACGACGACGACGACGACGACGACGACGGCGATGACGACGACGGCGGCGACGACGGCGGCGGCCTCGGACAACCATCGTCGAACGTTGTCAAATGTCGTCGTCGTTAAGTGTCGTCGTCGTTGGCTTTTGCATGTTGCCGTCGTCCCGAATGTCGGTGTCGTCGTCTTCCCACCGCTACAGTCGTCGTCGTGGTCGTGGTCGTGGTCGAGCTTCGAAACTTTGGGGATTTCGTTTGCCGTCGGTGGTGTCGTTTGACGCCTCTGGAGGCAAATCTCGAAGTCTTACAAACTTGCTGACGCCTGCGGGACGGCTCCAGCTGAAACTTGAGACTAAACATGAGCCACGTATCGCCAACAGCATGCCGAGACGGAGTTGCAGCCTCGTGAGAGCCATTCCCTTTATCATAATCGGTTATCTTGCGGAGCTGCTGGGCTGGACCTTTTCTGGATCTGGGGTCTGTCGCCTGAAAGCTCAAAGCTAAATTACTAATCAGATCCCACCAGCTCTTTCTGGACAAGACAAGACAAGACAGGACAAGAGACTAGAGCCCGCCTCAAGGCACCTACGAAAAAGGCGGCGGGTGGGCGCCGTGGCGCAGGTATGGGCTGGCCGCTCAAAAGCTGGACCCGGGCATTGGGAGCCTGGGTCGGGGAATGGCAGCCGGAGAGTCGGAGACATGGGGGTGGGTGCTGGAGCCGCAGTCGGAGAAATGGAGAGCGGAAATGGACACGGCCTGCCGCTCACTGGGCGGATTCATCGCTATTCGTCGCAAACGACGTGTATCAAACTCGACGTTGGGAAAATCAGAAATTGAAAGAACGACACATACCGCCACAATCGGGCAAATGAGACCGGAATCACAACCGGCGTCGGAAAGATGGGAGCCAGAGTCGGACCTG
>CAUYUJ010017229.1:5000-40000 GCA_963575745.1 Prorocentrum cordatum
GATGGGTACTTCTGCCTGCGCTGACGGTTTGGCCCTCCGCGCGTCCTTCTCCTGCCCTTCGTTCCCGCCCCCGTGTCCTCGAGCCCGGGCCCTCGCGCCTCGTCCTTCTGGTGTGGTCTTGTGAATCGGGGCCGCGTGAGCGCATCCCATGCAGCTGGCACAGGACATAACGGTGCCCGCGCTGTCACTGTCCTGGCAAATTTGGGTCGGGGGTGGACAGAAACCCCAGCAGTGACACGTCGATCAGTGAATTGTCCGTTTTCGGTTCTCGAGAGGGCGCCGTGGCCGTTATTTTCCAGGCTTGCGCCCGCCAGGTTTGGGCCTCAGGTCGTTTTCACTAAACCACGTTTTACTAAAGGGGGGTCTGTCCATCCCCGATTCTCCTGCCACTTGATCAACTTGGTTGGGTGCATCGCGTCGTAACTGGCGCCCGTGGGGCAACGGGCGAGAACCCACGTTTACAGACGGGGGGCATGTGTCGAAGTACCCGGCGAATGATTATTGAATGGCCTTCGGCACGTCCCGTCACCGTGCCTGGGATGCGGGTCTGCGGTGGCAGATGGGGTCTCCTGGGAGGCGTTTCGGGGCGTTTTTGTAGGAAGTTCTTGAACCTCTTGGAAGCCTCCTGGCCCTCGTGGGCTCTTTTGCAGCCATTTTTGGGCTCCCTGGGTGACCTGTTGGGGGCTCCTTGGGGCAACCCGGAGGCGTCTTGGGGTGTATGACTCGACATGTCCGTTCGGGTTTTCCCTCTGGGCCCCCTCTTGGGGCTGCCTTCGGGCCCTCCTTGGCCGTTTTGGGGGCTTCTTGGGCCGTCTTGGGGCCCTCTTGGGTCGTCTTGGAGCCCTCTTGGGGGCCTTTTGGCTTGAAAGCCCTTTGGGCCTTCTGGGACGTCGTGAACGCCCAGGAGGAAACAGCGCGCGTTTTCCAAAGGGAATTGGACGGTCTTTGCTTGTGGAGGCCATCAGGGAAAGCTTGGGGGTTCTTGGGGCGTCTTGGGGGCTTCTTGGGCCGTTTGGCATTTTGGATCGATCTTTCACCGACTCGTGGCCCTCGTCGACCGCCCCAAAGGCCTCTTGGGGCCCTCTTTGCCTGTATTGGAACCCTTTGCCCCCCCCGGTGCGTTAACCCACAATCCGGGGGACCCCCCATCCGAATCGAACGGACCGGGTTCCCGGGGGAGTGGTTTGGGGAGGGGGAAACATTTCACGCGCCGATGAACCCCAAGGGGTCGGCGAATTTCGGGTCACTCTCAATCGAGATGCTGTTTTGGCGCGTTTGAGTTCTTCTTCATCAGAGCAGGTTGCGGCATGTGACATGGGAATTCCCTGTTTGACAGTGGGCCTCACAGTCAAATTGCCCCCAGGTCCCTGGTTGACAGTTGGCCACGCTGTCAAATGTGTCGGGCCCCCCTGGGGACATGGGGCCCTTTGGCAATGGGCCCCACTGTCTAATGGCCTCGAAGGTGGCCTGTGCGGCCATGCCGTCTGCGGGCCCCATTGAAAGTGCGCCGCGCTGTCAATGTCGGTAACGCGCTTCCCGTTCACGCGCGTTGACAGTGGCGCCCAGTGTCAAATGGCCTCGCAGGTAGCTTGGCCCGCGGTGCCGTGGGCCCCATTGACAGTGTGCCGCGCCGTGAAATGCTGTGAAGCGCTTCCCGTTTACGCGCGTTGACAGTAGCGCCCAATGTCAAAGTGCTGAAGCGGCGGTGGAGCGACGGAGACAACAGTTTGGCCCAGTGGGGGGACTCTATGGGGGGAAATCTCACACGCCTAGAGACCCCAAGGTGTCGGCGGATTGTGAGGGTGATGATTCTGATGACGACGATGAGGATGCTTTTGGTTATCGTGCCGATCATGGTGGCTCTGCTTTGCACTATGGTGATGATACGGGTTGTGACGGTGACAATGATCATGCTGATTCTAATGATTATAATGATGATGATGCTGATGATGATGATGTTGATGCTAATGATGGTGATGAGGATGGCCATGATCATGCGGATGATCATAGTGATGATGCTGTGTGTGCTGATGGTGATGATGATGATGATGATTATGAGATGATGATGATGATGATGATGGTGGTGATGATGCTGATGATGATGCTGATGCTGATGATGATGATGATGATGCTGATGCTGATGCTGAAACTGATGATGATGATGCTGATGCTGATGCTGATGATGATGATGATGATGATGATGCTGATGATGATGATGATGATGATGATGATGATGATTATGATGATGATGATGATGATGATGATGATGATGATGATGATGATGATGATGATGTTGATGAATGAGATGATGATGATGATGATGATGATGATGGTGGTGGTGGTGGTGGTGGTGGTGGTGATGATGATGATGATGATGATGATGATGATGATGATGATGATGATGAGGGGAGGAGGAGGAGGAGGAGGAGGAGGAGGAGGAGGAGGAGGAGGAGGATACTGATGATTCTATATGATGGTGATCATGATGAAGAGGGAGGGGGAGGAGGAATTGGAGGAGGAAGAGGGGGAGGATTTGGAGGACGATTGGGAGGACGATTAGGAGGAGGACGAGGACAAGCAGGACGAGGAGACAGGACGAGGAAGGAGGACGATGAGAAGGAGGACGAGGACAAGAAGGCAGGATGAGTAGATGAAGGAGGCGAGGGCGAGCCATCCGCAGGCGGCTGCAGGACCACACCGCCGAGCGGGCGCAGACCGTCTCCGCCGCCCTCGCCGGCGGCTGCTCCGCAGGCGCCGCCGACGCGGCGGCCGGGGCCAGCCGGGCAGGCGGCGCCGCCGCACAGGGGGGCGGGCGGGCGCGGAGGCGTTCGGGGGGCTGATGGAAAGGCTCGCGGGAGATGTCCACGACATGCTCTTCAGGTTCAGCGGGCGGCGTCGGGCTTGAGCGTACCGACCCGCTCGCGGCGGAAGGATGGGAGGGGAGGAGGATGGAGGAGGAGGAGCAGGAGGGAGGAGGAGGGGGGGCGATGAGGGGGAGGAGCGGAGTGGGAAGAGCAGAAGGGGTCGGAGGGGAAGGGGGGGAAAACGTGTAGGAGGAGGAGGAGGAGAAGGAGGAGGAGGAGGAGGAGAAGCAAGAGGAGGAGGAGGAGGAGGAGGAGGAGGAGGAGGAGGAGGAGGAGGATGATGCTAATGATGATGGTGATGAGGATGCTGCTGCTGCTGCTGATGATGATTCTGATGATGATAATATGGATGATGATGATCGTGGTGGTGATGATGATGATGGTGGTGATGGTGATGGTGATGGTGGTGGTGGTGGTGGGGGTGATGATGATGATGATGATGATGATGATGATGATGATGATGATGATGATGATGATGATGATGATGATGATGATGATGATGATGATTCTGATGATGGTGATGGTGATGTTGGTGATGATGAGAAGGAGGACAATGATGATATGGTTACGGTGGCGACGATGATGGCGATGATGACGATGGGGATAGTGACGATGATGATGATGCTGGTGGTGCTGGTAATGATGATGATGATGATGGTGGTGGTGGTGGTGATGGTGATAATTCTCATCATCATGATGGTGGTGGTGGTGGTGGGTGGTGATGGTGATGACGAGGAGAAGGTGGAGGAGGAGGAAACGGAAACGAGGAGGACGAAGAGAGAAGTGGAGGAGGAGGGGGACGAAAGAGCAAGAGTAGGCTGAGGAGGCGGACGAGGAAGCTCGAGGGGGGCGAAGACGGAGGATCACCATCGCGGCTTTCTCACTAGGGCAGGAGGTGGCCACCATCACCTGGATTTTCAGGGGTTTGGATGTCAGTGAGCCTGGCACACCAGACACGTGTCCTGAGGCGGGGAGGGCGAATAATCAGCGAGATGGCAGGCAGAGTCGCATGAGAAGTTGCAATCATCAGGGCGTACAACGGTGCCCGGTGCGTCGTGACGACTCGATCTCCTCCCTCCTCACGCCACTGCCCTTCAGACCAGTGCTGCCAAGTCTGGGCTTCTGCTTGGTGTCCTGCTTCGGGTGCTGCCTCGCTGAACTAGATGTGTGCCAGCTCAAGAAGGCTGACTGTCCCAGGGCTGGACCTAAACTGTGTTTTGGCGATTTCGGGGGCCGTTTTCGTTTCGAGTTCGTTCCGCGGTAAAGGCGGACTCGAGACAAACACGATGGAAAGCGAGAGCAAAACGAGAACGAAAAACACCGTTCAGGTTCAGCCCTGAGTAGACGTGTGCCAACGCAAGAAGGCTGCCTGCCCGTTCTCTCTTGCAAGCCCTCCTCGCCGCTCAGCCTCACGCCCCCCCACTTTCGCCGACGCAGCAGCCCAAGCGGGCGAGGTGCTCGTCGGGCTCGCAGCCGCGAGCCTGCGCGGGGGAGGGAGGACAACGGCCAGGAGCAGGTAGGGCGGTCGACAGGGCGCGGGGCGATGGTGGCTACCAGGTGTGCTCGCCAGCCAGGGCGGTGGTCCACAGGGAGCAGGGATGGTGGCAGCAGGAACCGAGAGGGCGGGGGAGCGTGTTGGGTTGTGATGGCGAACTGGCGGCCACTGCCCGTGACCCGCCCTGGGCAGCCGCGCCGTGTGCCTGGGGCCGCCGGGGGGGGGGGGGTCCGCGACCCCAGAGAGAACAGCCGAAACGAACGTTCCCCCCCCCTCCCCCCCCTGTGGGTTTCATGGTGTGACATCGTTTTCTTGTGTTTGGTCCGGCGACCCTATAAGGCAACCGCCAGCACGTGCCCTTGCGTTTCTCTTTTCCGTGGCCTGTCTGGCTAAAGCAGACAGCTCGCCGTGTGGTGAGTATTCCCACTTCGGTCCGAAGCTCAGGGGGGCCACTGCATACACTTTACTGTACGAGTGATTTCTTCTCGATATCTTGTATTGTTTGTGCTTGTTATCTTTCGCTCTGACTGGCTCCAGATCCCCGCCGCGTTCTAAGTCAGGAAGCTCTCGAAACGTTAACAAGTACAACTTTTCTCGAAGTTAAGGGCCGATATCCGTGGAATAGCACGCTCCACTGACATTGGTAGCGGGAAGTGGCAGCCCACTTCGAGTATCAAGTCTCATCTCCAAATCGTTCAGGACTATGGCGACGGAGTATTCAGCACGGGTCGAGATAACAATTTGGAATGGAGACGCCTCGAGCATGGAAAGTATTGAGGAGAACATGAAAAGTGTGGGCCCTTGGAACCAAGAAGGAGGACCGCATCTACTTGGGGCCCCGTCTCGTCCAGGCCATGGACGAGGACACACACAGCAGTGGCAGGATACGAAGAAGGTCAGTCTCGAGGATCTCGTGCAGGAAGACAGAACTTGTGGCAGGCAGACCGATAGCAAAGAGGCTTTTCCATTTTGAGCCACAATGATAACAGTCACATCTCTCTGCACCCCCCTGTAGTGCAAACAGCTTCCTCTGCAACATTAAACCTGTGTGATACACCAGAAACACGAAATGAGGTGGGTTTCCACACTCGTCAAAGTTTCTAGTAGATTTGGCATCCTAAGGCACGAAGGTCAGCAAACAGTGCCGGTCAGGCACGACAGTTCTGCACGAGAGATACACAGAGAGAGAGAGAGAGAGAGAGAAAGAAATAGAGAGAGAGGTACAAAGAGACAGAGGGAGAGAGAGAGGAGGCCCAAACCAGGACACGAGGAGACCCTAGATGACCCGTTCTCGGACTCCAGCATCCTCTCGGAGGCGGCACGTGATCGGTCCTTGCGCGCGGGGGTGGTACGTCGAACTTCCAATTCTTTCGGCTCACCCACCAGCACGAGTCTGCCCTGGGCCATGACCTAGGAAAGGGCGGCATTGGACATCCCTATGTCGTCTTTAGGCAACGCATCCACCAACATCTTGGAGTGAGGAACCCAGCGGATCACGCCCTTCGCCTTGGCCAGGCTTTCCGAAATGATGGCCAACTCCAGAGTGGTACGCCTATCCTTGGACGAGGCGTTCCCCTCTTTCATCATCGTGTCGTGCACCGACTTGGCATCCACAACGTGTATTTGGGGCTCACGTCCGTTTCCCGGCTGACACTGAGAACGCAGCACCGTGGTGAAGGGTCCTGACGCTCTCACGCAATCGGGGACGTCCACATCGTGAAACACGATGTCACGATACAAAACTTGGGCGTACTCGACTTCGGCAACAGCTGCGGAAAGGGAGAGAATCTTCCCCGCCAGGGTGGACGCAACCTTCCTCCTTAACTTGTTGCTCCTCCATCCGAGGATGGACGCCCCGACTGACCTATTCCGAGACAAATCCGTGTCGGCGGCTAGAATCGTCCAGACTTCCTGGGTCGGATCCTCGGGCAGTCCGCTGGCGTCGTCCATCCTAGCATTAGCCCTGACTCAGGAGGGGAAAGACACACAGACACAATCAATCGTCGACTCCCAGGAAAATATGGGAAGATGGGGAGTGGTGGGGAAGACAAAAACCCAGAAAATATTGGAAAATACAAGGAATCCCATTGTTTGTGTGTACTTATTTGTGTGTCCAAGGGCCCCTTCACTGACTCCCCCCGCGTCCGAATACGTCACGAAAGCCATGCCTTCAGGACTGAGGGACCGCGCTGTGATTCCTCGAGACGCTGTCGCCCGGAGGTGTCGCACTAGCTTGTTGGCGCACATCACATTCCACGTGGTAGGAGCCACCACTCAGGAGGGACAAAACACACAGACACAATCAATCGTCGATTCCCCAGAAAATATGGGAAAATATGGGAAGTGGGGGGAGACCCAGAAAATATAGGAAAATATGGGGAATCCGGTTATTTGTGTCTATTTCTTGTAGTGGCCTCCGGCCAGTGCCGCCGATCCGGGGCGCTCCGGATGGCGATCGGCGTCAAGGGATTAGCGGCGACCGACTGCGAGGCGCGCGGGGGCCTGGCGCGGTAACGCACGGCGTCCGCGCCGGCGGGGAAGAGTGCAGGGACGCGGGCGCGAGCGCCTAGCAGAGCCGCCCCTGGAGGTTTCAGTGGGCCCAGGTTCCCAACCTCGTGTAGGAAACGTATTTTCATCCATCCGAATGCAAAAACTCGATGGTTCGACCAGCAAATGCAGCGGCATTTGCCTTGCCTTCCCCTTTCCACTTCCTTCCCGCTCTTCCCTCGCCCCCCTTCCCCGCTCCGCCCCCGCCCGGCGCGTTCGAGGTTCTTCCTCTCCGCCCCCGTCTCTCCCCCCTTCCATTCCCCCTTCTCTCCCTCGAGGCTTCCCCTTCCCCCCCTCCCCTCATCTTCCTCTTCCGGTTTCTCCTCCGTCCGTCTTCCTTGTGAACAACTCCTCCCAGTCGCACCCCGAGACGGGTCGGCGCGGCAGGCCAGGCGTTCTTGTTCAACACTTTTTCACCCCTGATGTTCCTGCAACTTGCAGCTTGCAACAGCTTCGCGGATGGAGCGCACGGCGTTTGCAGCATGTGGCTCTCGCTTTAGCGCCGCACGCATTCGTTTTAAAGGTTTCGCAATAGTTTCACGGATTGAGGGCGGCTCTTTGTCAAAATGTCGTTTTCGCCTTTGCGCCGCGAACTTTGGTTTCAAAGGCTTGCAGGAGCTTCGCGGATAGAGGGCCGTTCTTTTGCAAAATTCGGCCTTCGCCTCGGCGCCGCGCACATTCGTCCTACCAGTTTTTCAGCAGCTTCTGGGGGTCTCAGGGCTAGCTTTCAGCACAGACGTTTGGGCACGATCTGAGATTGCCGGGGCGCGACCGCCACGTTGATCCGCGGCGCTGGCGTCCAGAAGCGGTGTTTTCGCACGATTGCGGATCGTCCGGTCGCAACGGCAACGCTGATTCGCGGCGCTGACGTCCCAGGTTCGGCGCGATCGAAGATTTTCGGACGTTGTCTTCCAACTGAGCTCTTCCAGCAGTGATAGTGTATCTGTACAGGAACCTATGAGGAGGGAACGCGGAGGGATGTTTTAATTGCAACGTCGTTCATGATTTGGGTTTATGGAGGTCCTCCTCTTCCTCCTCTTCCTCCTCGTCCTCCTCTTCCTCCTCTTCCTCCTCTTTTCCGCCCCCTCCCGGCAGGAGAACAACCCTCGTCCCCCCCTTCCCGGGAGGAGGCGCTCCCCCTTCCCTTTCCGTCTCTCCCAGGAGGAGGCCCTCCTGGGAGGAATCCGTTCCGTCCCCCCCCCCCCCCAGACGCGCTAGCTTCGCCGTGCTCCGTGGCGTCGGTGGAGTCGAGCTGCGTCTCACCAGGCAGGGCCGGGCGATCCCCGCGGCGGAGGAGGCACGAACGAGGAATAATGAACGAGCAGGAAGAGGAGGATAATAGGGAGGAACAGGAGGAGGAACAGGAGGAGGAGGATGAGGAGGAGGATGATGAGGAGGAGGAGGAGGAGGAGGAAGAGCAAGAGGAGGAGGAGGAAGAGCAGGAGGAGGAGGAGGAGGAGGAGAAGGAGGAGGAGGAGGAGGAGGAGGAGGATGAGGATGAGGATGAGGATGAGGAGGAGAGGAGGAGGAGGAGGAGGAGGCGAGGAGGAGGAGGAGGAGGAGAGGAGGAGGCGAGGAGGAGGAGGAGGAGGAGGAGGAGTTGGAGGAGGAGGAGGAGGAGGAGGAGGAGGAGGAGGAAGAGGTGTTTCTACATAGCGTTTCGACTTTGCGACTAGGGTGCGTTTGTTCAGCAGTTACGGATCTTGTGGTACGGAGCTCGCCCCGCTGGCGTTTGGTCCAAGTTCATTTTGCCTTTTAAGGAAGAAAGCCTCCTACCAGATCTTCATGTTAGCGGAGCCCGATTCCAGAGCAGATATGGCAGCGGCGGCCGCTGCAGCGACCCCAACAACGACCCGGGCTACAACGTATCGTTACCCAAAGTACGTGAAGCCTGGTACAATCCAGGCACAAACCAGTTCGCATATTTTCGCGATGCAGGTTGCGAGAACGTGGGCGACATGTTACCAAGATCGCCGTGGCAATGCCGTCGGCTGGAAACGCCAGCGCAGGAGGAAACGGAAACAAACCCGTGAGCGACGACAAGGCTGTTCAGTGGTTAACAACGCTTTCAGGCGACAGGACCAAGTTGAGATAATGGAGCCGGTCGCTACATAATGCGTTTGCCCACGCACGGTTTCGAACATTTATCTAGCTTTGAAAAACGAGTTGGAAACCTTGGAGGGGACGCTGCCCGACGACGAGGAGGATGACCTAATCAAAATGACGAAAACTTAACGCTTAGTGAATACACCAAGGCATCGTTGACCAAGAAACAGTCATTTTATGATCATGGGTGTAGGAGTTCTATTGTATAGTCTGATTGGTTGTAGACTGCAGGTTAAGTGGGTGGGGGTGTGGGCTCAGGTAGCCATTTTGGGTCCGTAGCGTTCGGCTCTGGCCGACGCGCGGGTGTTCCAGGGGGACGCGGGGCGGCCATAACCACAGCCGTGCTAGTCCGCGGACCAGGTAGCGCGCCTGTGGTGCCATGGCTGTGGGCTTCCTGGGGGCGCACCTGATGATCTTGGTTACGGGCGGCGCTCTCACGGTCCAAGGGGCACTTAGCTGGCTGCCGTTCGGGCGCGGGGGACAGGAGGTCCCAGCGCCGACGCCGCCAGCCCTGCCCGGGCCGACAGCGCTGCCGGCAGGCGGTGGGGGGCGAGGCAAGGGGCGAGGACCGCCCGCCAAGCCCGCGCCTGCAGGGGGAAAGGGGCGAGGGCCGCAGGCCAAGCCCCCGGGGACGCCGGGCGTCCCTCCGCCGCCGCGGTCAGGGTCGACTACAACGACCACGACCGCGGGCATCGGGCGCGTAGGCGAGGGCGAGCCCACGGGCAGCCCAGCTACGCCGGCATACGGAGGTAACAACGAACCCACGGGCGCGCCTGGGCAGCCGTCCGCCCCGGGAAACCGGACGGGCGACGGTGAGCCTGACCTGCCGCGCGGGCTGGACGGGTATTGGGGGTGGAGTGGTTGGGTCCCGCACCTGCCCCATTGGTGGGCTGGCCGGAACGTACCCCCACCGCCGCCGCCGCCACCTACCCCGCCCCCGGAGGCGGGGCCAGGTCCCGGTTGGGGGTTCGCAGCCTGGGTCTTCGAGTTCGTGGGCTACGGAGCGTGGGTAAGCTCCCCCGACCACCCGGGCACGATCCGCACGAGTGGCGGATGGATTGGATCCGCCGTCGATCGCCTGGGCGTTAAGATGCTTGGGTACTGGTGGGAGACCGCGGTCCTATGCTTTGCCCTAGGCATCTTCACGTTCGTGTTGGGTGCCCTGGCCTTCATCGTCAACACCGCAGCCCAGCCTATGCTGTGGGCAGCCGGGGGACTCCGCTGGGCGTGGTACCAGATTACCCGGTGCTGCCAGCGACGCGGAGGCGATGGGCCCGGCGCCCATCTTCCCCCACCCCCTCCGACTCCCTTGCTGGTGCGCTGGCGCGGGCCGGGCTTGGGCGGCGTGGTGGAGACGGAGTTCTACACAAAGGGGGTCCGCGGCCGAGGGACCAATCGGGCGTGCAACCACGTGCTTCTGCGCAAGCACGGGCAGGTGGCTCGCATCAGCTGCAACTTCGCGGACCGGTACCGACTGGACCGCCACGGGCTCAACATCAAGATCGGGCAGGTCCTGGGGTGCACCAGTCGCAAGTGGCGGCTGAACCTCGAGGAGACAGGGAACGTGCATCTATGTCGTGCCGTCGAGTGCGCCTCCTGTCCAGTGGCGCATCCCATGCATGTCGACCAATACGCGGCCATTGACCACACACAGATCGTGGACTTGGCTGAGCACGGAAAGGCCACGGCCTGCCGGGCAGTCGGCGTGGGACTCCGGAAGGTATTCGGGGTCGTCAAGTGGCTGCTTCGCTCACCCTGGTCGGTTCTCGGATGGCTGTGCCGGGGCCGGCCGGAGCCCCGCTACATCACCGACGCCACGGGCTATCGCCGCCTGGACATCGATTCGGAGAGCGAGGTGGAGGCGGAGGAGCGCCCCTGCCAAGCCGCACAAGTTGGGGTGCAGCTCGCGGGTGGCGCACGCCCCCTCCAGCCGGAGGGGTGCGGCGACCGAGGGATGCAGGAGGCTACTGTTCTGCTACAGGAGGGCGCGGAGGTGTCGGACGTCCCCCGGCCGGGGCATTGTCTCAATGCACAGGTGCACCTCTGCGCCCACCATGCGCAGAAGTATCGGTCTACCCTGATCGGCCGCAAGTGCAGCCTCCCCACTTGTCTCCGCATGGCGAAGGGTAGCTGCGGGGGGGGCCCGATGTGCGGGGAACATCTCCGACGGGACGAGGGTCACACCGTGCGCGTCGAAGCGACGGTCCAACCTGGGATTCTCGGGGGCCTGCGCCGCCGCATGCGGTCGCAGGCTCCAAGCCCCGCCAGGGCGCGCGATTGGACCGCGCACGCTGCCGATGGGGTTGGCATAGCGCCCGGGCCGGTCTACCCCCCGCCTCTACCCCCCCCCGCTGCACCGCCACCGCCCGCCGTGGCCCCATCTGTCGATGTGGGGCCCTCGGGGGCGCAGGCCCTAGCCTCTGGGCCGCAGCCGCGTCGCACACGCTCCGCGGAAGCAAGGGCCAGCGGACGCTCACGGTCTGCCGACCGCGGAGCCCCCCGGGCGATCGGATCGCCCATCACGGGTGGCTTCAGGAGCCCTTACTCGTGAAGGTCTGCCCGATACTCCCGGGCGACCCTCGGGGAGCCGAGGAGGCGTGCGGCGCGCCCCCGGCGAGTCCTTGGTTTATTCTATTGGGAGAATGCGAGGGGCTCGACGTACGGGGCACTGGCGGGGACGCCCGACTTATCATCGGGACTAGCCTCGAGGGCGCCAGGGTGGAGGTCCCAGCCAGCGAGGTCGTACGGCACCCCCCTCCGCTGGAGGACGGGCGCTACCCGATAGATTGGATCAATCGGCTGCTGTACGAGGTCCCCCAAGGGGCGCGGGAAGTGGGGTTGCGTGTCATCGCCCACCACATCCCGCAGGATCTGCTGGCGATGTTACGCCAGGAGCAGTGGGGCGGTGTGGACGTGGAAAGCGCGAGCGGCTGGAGGCGGCGCTACCTGACGAACACGGAGCGCCAGCAGCTGCAGCACGACCCGGTGCGCACACTCGGCCACCATCGGCGGGGCGGCGCGCAGGGGGCGCAGCCTGCGCCCGGGATGGAGGGCTTGCCCCGCCCAGCCCCCGTGGCGGCACCGTCGCGCTTGGCGGCGGCCGCCGCCGGCGTGAGCGAGGGTGCTGAGGAGCCCGACCCCCTCGAAATGTTCATGGATTCCTTGCGAGCCGAGGATCTCAAAGGACGGGGGGGCCAAGCGGCGGCCCTCGGTGCATTAGGTATGGCCGCGGACCTGCTCGGGGTTCCGCTTGATCAGGCGGAACGGCAGCTACGGCGGAGGGTCGCACAGGTGGCAGCGGCGGGCCCGTTGGGGTCCGATCTGGAGCGCGCCCTCGCGGATTTGGAGGATGCGCAGCTGGAAGCGCGCGCGCGGGGGCGTGCTGCGGCCGCCGACGAGGTTCCCCTGCAGGGCAGCCTCTCACGCGAGGGGTCGCGGAGTCGCTCGGCGCGGGGACGGGATCCCAGCCCGAAGCAGGGGCCCCGACGCGAGCTCTTCGGGGCCATGCCCCCCACCCAACCCACGGGCCCACGACGGGGCTTGCTGGGTGATCGGGACCTGCTGGCACGCGATGGACGCGGGGGGGCCGCTCGTGGGGCCAATCCGCTCCTCGACGGGGCCTCGGTCCTTGGCCACCTCACTGGCCAGACGCCCCACGGGGGCGGCCTGGGTGGGGAGCGAGCTGGGGGTCCAGACGACGCCGGGGCGGCGGGCGCCCTGGGCGGGCTTACAGCCGAGGCCGAAGCCCAGATCATCGAGCGCCTGGATCGCCAGAACCGCCTCACCGAACGCCACGTCCTCGCCGCCGAGCGGCAGGCGCGGGCCACCGAGGGCGACAAGAAGGCCCGGGGCACCAGGGCAGGGATCGGTCGGGACGAGGAACTTGATCTTTACATAGCCCGGGGATGCAACACCTTCGTGGTTGAGGCCTGCGAGGGGATCACGGGGAAGGACTTGTTCGACTCTCTCAGGCGCATGTGTGCGCACTCCAAGAGCACGCTCAAGACGATCGGGTTTCCCTGCCTGGTTACCAACCGTGTGGCGCACGGCTACGCGGCGCTCGCCTTCGGGACGGGCCCTCACGACCTGGCGGTGGACGACTGCGTCCCCGCGCGTGACGAGGACTTCGATGGCTATCGGCTCCCTGTGGACGACAAGCTGGAGCCCCGCCAGCGGCCCGCCACCCACATGGCGACCTGGTTCAAGAGGGCCCGGTGCGAGATCCAGATGTTCGAGTCCATCGTAGGGGTCGCACATGGGGCGGAGCGTCGGCGGTCGTTAGGGTTCTTGGAGGCGGCCTTCGAGAGGGACCCCTCGGAGTTCCCAGACCATTGGGTCAAGGATCTGTGGGAAGAGCTCCGAAGCACCTGGGTCGAGGAGTTACGGGAGCTGAGGCGTCGGCTCTGCCGAGAGCTCGACACCGAGAACCCGAGGAGGGAGGACATCAAGTACATCCTACTCATGCCGGAGAACGGCTACGATTTGCCCCGAACGTTCGACCTCGGGGACCCGAACGCCTACTACCAGCAGGTGGTCGTGCCCCGGCGCAAGGCCGCACTCACGCGCCTCCTCAATGGGCAGCTGAACGCCCACCTCACGAAGCGACCGCCCAAAGCGGGAGGGAGCGAGGAAATGGGCGATCCCCGGCCCACGGCGCAGGGGGATGACAGGCCCAAGGCGGGGGCTGGGCCCCAGCCGAAGGCGGGGCCCAAGGCGGGCACCGGGGCCCCAGCGGGGACAGCCCCCAAGAGGGCGTACCCAGCGGGCAAGGAACTAACACGCCCGGAGCGTACGCGATCCGTGGCGCATGCGCCCCGCAATAAGGACAACGTCCCTATCTGCTGGGGGGCCACCACGCACATGGGCTGCTCGCGGAAGGCTTGCGATTGCCCTAACTCCCATGACCCCATCAAGTCAACGCGCGGATTGGACTACTCGGTAGTCATGCAGCTCACGAGGCGCGGGGGGCTCCTTGGGACGCCCCGGATCGACCCCAAGCAGGTGGATGGGATGATTGCGCAGCTGCGCTCGCAAGCCACGGCAGCCGAGGCCGAGAAGGTTGGCGAGGACACTTCCCCACCTGCTGCCCCTGACTCCCAGAAGGAAAAGGGCCGTGGCCGTGGCAGCGGCTCGCGAGCAGCGGGCGACCCGGGCCCGGGGCAGGCCCCGGACGACTACACCGCGCTCCAGCTTACCGCGATGGAATCTGACCTCCGGGAAGCGGTGAAGGGCCCCGACTTCGGATGGCTCGAGGACCACGACCGCCCGCGCGCGGCGGCCACTTGGGACGCCCAGCCCGCGGGTGATGGGCCGGAGCTTCGCCTCAAACTCATGCAGGAGCTCGAATCCGAGGGCATCTTCGCGCCTCTGAAGGGGGCCAGCGAGTACTTGCAGAGCCACGTGCGCGGGCGCGTCTTGGGGGCGCGCCTGCGCGGGGAGCGGCTCACCCTGGAGCGAGCCCTCGAGGAAGCCGTGGACCGAGGCCATCGGGGTCTCAGCAGCGAGGCAGCCGACCTGCATGAGGCGCTTAGCTGCGCCGCAGGATACGTCACCGAGGGCGGGGCCGAGGTTGGCCCGGTTGCGTGGGACACCGACGGGCTGATAGGCCGCGGGTCCTATACCTTCTGGGACGGGGACACCCGCATCCAGTGGGACTTCATCGACTACCGGGACCGCCTCGGCCCTACAGAGGAGATGGGCCAGGCGATGGGCCTGGAGGTGGGCGACACCGAGGAGCGGCAGTGCCTGCTACTGCACGTAGCTGCGGGGGTGCTCCTGCTACGCGCGGGCGAGGGCACAGGTGAGCCCAGCCCGGACGCGGTGCAGCAGTTGGCCGCGACGTATCGCCATGCACTATGGGAGGAGGCCCATGAGGCCCTGCGTGCCCTGGGCGACTCCCCACCGTGGATCACGGCCCTGGAGGCCGATGTCCGCTCCTACGTCCATGATGCGGTGCACCCGCACCACGACAAGGACTATCGCTGCCTGGCAGCCTGCCCCGTCACCGACCTCGACGCCGTCACGCTCCAGGTGCACCGTGTCAACGGCAGTGGGCGCCTATGCGTGGACCACCTAATGGGGACGGGTGTCGGCGCGGAGGATCACGTAATTCCGCTCCTGATCTGGCGTGGCCATATGCGCGCCTTGCGCCCGCGCTCCCACGCGGAGGCGGCGGCCCTAGGCCAGCGCTGGGGGCACGCAGGACGCCTGTCCCGCGAGATCGTAAGTGTCGGCTGGCGCGAGATGCTCGATGAAGGCCCGGACGTTGAACCCACCGTCCCGGGCAAGAGCGCGCCCTGCACCCACTGCAAGGCAGCGGAAGGTCGGGCGGGCCGCGCAGTGGGACGCGCGCCAGCCTCGTTCGGGGAACATCCAGCCGACGTCCAGGCACGCCTCCTGGAGGCGAACGCGATGCCAATTCGACACGACCCCGCGTTCGCGTACGGTTTGATCGCCCAGGAGGTGTACGCCGGTTCGGGAAATTGGTCGGCCGCGCTTCGCGCCGAGGGCATCCGGGTGCTGGAGCCGATCGAATATTACGACGACCCCCTCCGAGAGTCCGGCCCACGGCCGGATCATGACACCCTCGACCCAGCGGTTCGCGCGCGCCTACAGGAGGCCGCACGGACCCCCATGGGCCCCGACGTGGCCAACGTTTGGTGCTGGGGTACCCCGTGTGGCTCGTACACCGACCTCGGGCTCATGACCCAGCCGGGCGGGACCCCGCAGGGCACCCGCACGTGGGAGCACCCCGAGGGGGATGGCTCCAAAGAGTTCGAGCGCGTGGGTAACAGCCACACACAGTTCACGTGCGACACCTGCCGCATCCTACACGACGCCGGCAAGGAGTTTCTCATCGAGTCCTCCTGCCCCTCGGGCCGCTACCCCAAGATTTGGGACCAGGCCCCGATGCACGAGCTGCGTCGAGCGACGGGGGCCATGATCGTCCCGATCCACATGTGCGCCTGGGGTAAGGCCCCGTCCGACGCGCCAGAGAGCCGCTATCGCAAGGGCAGCTGGTGGCTCGTCAGCCCCCGGCTGTACCTGCACGCTCTGTTGTTGGCGCGACGTTGCCCCCGTGACCACCACCACGTCGAGCTGAAGGATCACGTGCCGGGCTCGGGCATTAAGCGCACCAAGGAGGCGCAGGTTTGGGCCCCCCGCCTTTGCGCCGCGTGGGCAAAGGTGTTGAAAGGGGCCTATCACCGCTGGTCGGTGAGCCAACTGCGTCGGCAGTTGGCGCCTATATGGGAGGATGGCCCGGGGGCGTCCCCCAAAATCGCCCGGGCGGAGGCGCCCGGGCGCCTGCAGGGCGTCGACTTCACTGGAATCGAGCGCCTGCAGGCCTCAGGGGACGGCTCAAAATGCGGTAGGCTTAGCCCAGCCATGCACCGAGCATTGGCGGGGCTTCCTAAGCCCCCATTGGGCAAGGCACAGGGGGAGGTGAGTGCGGGCAAGACTCGACCCCCTTGCGAGGATCCGGCCAGAGATATCGCGGAGGACCTCGACGGGTGCAGCCCGGCGGAGCTGGCCACGGTCTACCTGACCTTCTGCACGGAGCACCCTGAGTACGACCCCGAAGCCATGCGGACCCTGGTGGGGCTGGGGGATCAGCTCCTCCAGCGGACGGGGTCCCTGAAGGAAGCGGCCGCGCTGCTTAGGCGCGCGCGCCACGAGCGCCTGGGCAACCCCCTTCGGGGTGTCCTGGGGGACAAGGTGCGACGGTGTTTAAGCCGAGAGCACTTCGAGTACGTCCGGGAGCTAGCGGAAGGGGGAGCCTCCGCGCGGCGGGGCGCGCCGCGGAGGCGCGAGCGAGCCCAGCCGTACCCCAGCGTGCGAGCCCACATCGACGAGGCCTACCAGAAGGTATGGGCGGATGTGACCTGGGGGATCGTCCTGGTGGCTTCCCAGGCGGCAGAGGGTTTTCTGACGGAGCTGGTGGAAGCCCCCCTGGGGAGGGTACCGAAGCAGCTACCGGACAGAACCTTATCGTCCGAAGGGCGTATGATCCACGCGATGCTCTCGGCCAACGCCGCCACACACAAGCGCGACCACCCGCCTGCCGTCCAGCCACGCCATCGGCAAGTGGCGAGGACGGCGGTATGGCATCGCGCGCGCCACCCCGGAGCGCGCCTCCTCTGCGCCAAGCGGGACGTCTCGCGGGCCTTCAAGTGGCTGGACATCGCCCCGGCGGACGTCGGGGACTTTGGCACCTCATTACCGGGGGCCCACGCTGGCATCGAGGGGGACGTCAGAGTCGTTTACCTAGCCATGGTGTTTGGGTGGACGGGAGCCCCAGGCAATTACATGATGCTCGCCCTGGCGGCGAGGGAGCTCCACGAGAGCTATCGGCCTGGGGAGCCGCACTGGCACGACACCACCCACTTCCACTCGGAGTGGCTCATGGATGACCCTGTGGTGGTGGAGCCCGACATTGGGGTCCGGCCGTGGATGGCCTGCGACGCATTGGATGCCTCCATGCGTGAGGTGTTTGGGTCCGAAGCAGTGAACGTCAGCAAGAGGGACGCCGAGGGGGAGCCTTCCACCACGCAGATTATCTGGGGGCTCAGTATGGACTTCGAGCGCGAGCGAGTTGGACTCCCGGAGCCCAAGGCCATGAAGATGCGCTTCCTACTGGCGGAGCCGGAGCTGAGCTTCGGCTGCCGCATGGTCCGGCTGCGAACCGCGAGGGAGCTAAGTGGGCTCGGCCAGTTCTGCGCCTGCGCAGCTCCAGCCCTGAGCCTGGAGCTCCCAGCGGTCCACCGGATGCTGTCGGGTGACCCAGGTCAGGCCTACGTCCATCCGCCGGGCGACCCCGAGATGGTAGAGGCTGCGTGGGACGATTGGCACCAGACCCTGGATTGGCTGCGCGTCTGCTTTGAGATGCCGGTCGAGGGTAACTTCGAGACCTCCTTCGAGGGCCTGCTATGCCTTCGCGAGGCCCTCGCACTCCCGGAGGCGCTCGGCAAGCTGCGCTGGCTGGGAGGCGATTCCACCCTGGATCGGATCGGTGCGCTGGACTGGTCCTCGCGCGAGTACATCGTGGCGGAGGCGGCTCCCTATCTGGAGACGCTCCGCTCCGCCCCTGGGGTCACCTGGCAGGGGGAGGGGGAGATCATCGCGGTGGTCCAACTCCTCTGCCTGATAGCCTTGGCGGCCGAGAAGGGCCCGGACTGGTTCCAGCTGCTATTGCCGTACGTCACTGACAACAGTAATGTCAGCCGCTGGCTGCGACGCCGCCGGGCACGGAACGCGGTGGCGCGCCACCTGCTTCGAGTCCTGGCCATGCTGGAGCTACGGTACAAGTTCCGGGTCCTGGACGGGCTTTACTTACGGACTTACCACAACGAGCTGGCCGACTTCATTACTCGTGCCACGGTGGAGGAGGTACGCCAGCGGATGGCGGAGGCCGGATGGACCGAGCTGTCGCCGGCAGCACCGTGGGGCGAGCTGGTGGAGGAGGCCGCCCAGCGCGAGCTGCGGATGCCAGGAGACGACGGGCCCTGGCGCGCGGCTGCACTCCAAGTCAAAGGAGCCCGGGAGGCCCTACCACGCTACGCCCCCCTGCAGGTCGAGGGGGCGCGGCTGCTGGAGGTGGGAACCGCGTGGCCCCCCTTTGGGGAGGCATGGGAGAGCCTCGGTGGGTCGGCGCTGCTAGCGCCGTGGGATGTCGGTGACCGATGGGACCCGGACGACGGGGACCACCCCAAGGACCCCACTGGGGCCCCGCGGACCCGCTGGCTGTGCGTGTCACTATCGGAGGACCCCGGTGGACGCGAAGCGACGGGCCTGGAGCGGCTACTGATCACCACTCGGCCACTGGCCGTGCTGCTCGACGCCCCCGTCAACTACGCTGCAGTGCGACTAGGGGCGCGCTTACGGCGCCTCGGCTATGTGGCACTCTCCCCAGAGACGCGCCTACTGTGCACACACTTCGGCGACGTCACGGCACGCGCGCGGGCGGTCCAGGTTTGGGGTTGCGGAGAACGGGTTCGGGCACCGAGCCCCATGCCCCCCCTGGGGCAGCCCTGCGTGGAGCCACGCGGCCTCTGCCAGCTCTGGAAAGAGGCAGGGCGGCCACCGCTGGATGAGCTCCGCCTGGACCTCAACAACGGCACCTTGCTCGTGGACCCTCGGATCTCGACGACGGGGGATCGCATGATGCCCTGGCCGCGCGGCACATGGCAGCCCGCGGGAGGCGGGCGGGCCCAGCGCGTGGTGATTCATGATCCGCGCGGGCCCTGCCATACGGCACGGGCGAAGCCCGACCCGTTGAAGGGCTATGCGAACACCCTGATCCTGGAAGGGTCCGAGGGCGGCTGGACCGTGCGAGCCCTGCACCCGAAAGAAATCTGGTGCGCCCAGGGGGGCACGGCGGAGCTGTGGGATGCCTTGGGCCTTGGAGGTATGCCGATCGCCGAGCGCATGCGGCAGGCCGCTCGTGCACTCCCGCGTCGCACGGCCCGCTGGGTGCTCCAGTGGGCGGAGCGCCTGCTGAGGCAGGCCGTAGAGGCAGCGAGCGCAGGCGAGGCACCCGGGGCGCGCGCTGGCGTCGGACCCGACCACGACCGACTCGCTAACGACGAGATGGTTAAGCTGTGGCTAAAGGCCTGGCTTCAGGCCCCCGATCGCCCAAGCGGGCCATTCGAGGCTGCGCTGGAGGCGGGGAAGACGACGGACGACGCCGCTCGGTTGGCGGACCAGCTCGACCCCCCTGCTACCGCGCGGTCCACCGCAGCAGGGGAGGACGGGGCAGGCGGGGAGCGGGTCGGGGCGGTGACCTTCGCTGTTCCGGAAGGCGCGGGCATGCCCAGGCCAAGCGCCACGGACGGCGTGGGCGGCGAGGCTCGCCCCCCGCGCAAGGCCCGCCGGCGTACCCGCAGCGCCCCTGCTCCCGCGCTGGTGAAGCCCGCCGCCTGGCGGTACGCCGGCGGGGGCGCCCCGAAAGGGATTCAGGGTGAACTCACCGACCCCCGCGAGCTGGATGCGACCGCCACCGAGGCGATGTTGGCCAAGCTTGCCGAAGGGACGCGGGCCAATTACAGCGCCGGGTGGCGTAACTGGGTACTCTGGCGGAGGCTCCGAGGCCGGAGCCCATACCTGCAGGGGGAGACTCGGGACGCCCGCCTTACGGATGAGGATGACCTCATCCGGTATGTCGTGTACCTGTACAAGGTGATGAAGAGGCGGGCCACGACCATCCGCCAGCGCCTGTTCGCCATTCGATATGCCCACACCCTGGCCGGGTTTGGGGATGTGACCTCCGATCGGCGCCGGCTCTGGACCACGATCGAGGGACTCCGCCGCTGGGACGGAAAGGCGAAACGGAAGCTGCCGGCCACGCCCCGGATGTTGCGCTGGCTCCGCGAGTACTTGTTCGCCCACGGGACGGCCACGCGCCGGGAGGCGACCATCCTATGGGCGGCGCTTATGACGGGGTACTTCTTCATGCTCCGCGCGTCGGAGTATTTGGTCCAAGAGGACCGCTCCTGGAGCATGGGACGGGTGGTGCGTGGGCAGGACGTACAGGGGATGCGCGGGGGTACACCCAGCGCAAGGCTCAGCGACTGCGACGAGGTAGTACTGACGATCACGTCGTCCAAGACGGACCAGTTTAACGCAGGTTGCGTACGCAACCATTACCGTTCGGGGGTGGAGTTGTGTGTCGTGGACGCACTCGCCGACCTCCAGAGGGAGCTGCCGGACCGGTTTGGACGAGGAACCGAGGCGGGGCTCCCCCTGTTCCGCCGGCCCGATGGCCACCCGATTATGCGGGAGGAGGTGCAGGGGCTCCTCCAACTCGCGGCTGCCGCCTGCGGCGTGGACGCAGGCCAGATGGGATCCCACTCCCTGCGCATCGGGGGCGCGACGGCGTTGTACCACGCCTGTCGCGACCTGGAAGCGGCCAAGAGGTTCGGGAGGTGGTCCACGGACGCCTTCCACGGATATCTCTGGGAGGACCATCGGCGTCAGGCTCCATTCGCCCGAGGCATGGCGGAGGGCCACGCCTTATTGGCCCCGGACGCCCGCGGTGACGACGGCGTCGCGGCCGGCGCCCGCCCCGACCAGTTGGCCGGGAGCGACCCGCCCCAGTTTGGGAGCGACCTGAGGCCCTCGGAACGCCCGGCCTGGGCGCCCGGGCGCCCCCCCTGGGCGCGCCCTTCGGCGCGAGCAGGGTCAACTACGGAGGGGGAAGGAGAGGAGGAGCTGGTGAGATACGAGCCAGGGCGAGGAGTTAACGGGCGTGTGGGGAAGCAGCAGGCGGGTCCCACGGGTATTCAGGTCAGGGCGGGGGCTTCGCGTTGTGGGGGTATCCCGGTGGACCTCTCGCCCTCGACCCCCCTTTCGCTACCGCTCCCGATCGCCCCAGGCACGCCCACCTCCTCTTGGTCCTCTCATCCGCAGCCATCTCCCACTCCAGAGCGAGGCACGCGAGCAGCGCGCGCACCCCAGCCTCGCGCGCCAGCCGCGCCTCCGCCCCGCGCTCCGGCAGCGTACATCATGGGATTCCTGGTGGGCCTGGTGGCCCCGGACCAGAGCAAGGCGCGCGGCCATGACTACAGCATCATGGCGGTGAACCCCCTCGGCGTCGTCGTCTCGGGGGCCGCGCTGTCGGACGAGCTCCGGAGTGCCGCCCACAACATCCTGTACACGGTGGTGAACGAGCTGGACAGCGAGGACCTCGTCGAGGTGGTCAACCACGACCACGAAGCAGCCCCGTGCATCGCGGCGGCTTGCTTGGCCGCGGGGGCGAGCGAGGACCACGGCCAGCTGGTGATCGTCGACGGCAAGCGGGGCGCGTGGGGGGTGGGCGCGGGGCCGAATATCAAGGTCCAGCGCCAGGCGGCCAAGCTGGCGCTCGCCCTGGCCCAGTTCCAGGGGCAGCCCATACCGGAGCTCCGCGAGCTCTGCAAGCACAACAGGGGGCTGCTCGACATGATGCGCACGGTGGACGCGGAGGCGGTCGTGGAGCTCACCGACGTGGACGACGCCTCGAGCAGGGGCGAGGGGAGGTCGACCCCAGCCCCGGTCCTCGAGCCGGGAGAGGACGCGGTCACCGCGGCGCTGGCGCGTGCGGCCATCCAGGCTGCAGCGCGGCGCCAGAGCAAAGGCGCTCCAGCGGAGCGCCCGCGGCCCGCGCGGTCCCCGGGCCAAGAGCGCCTCGCCGAAGAGGTCCGCAAGCGCGAGAGGCGCCCTGCGCCCTTGCGCTCGCCCTCGCGCGCGAGGCGCCGCGATCGCGAGCGCGATGCGCCTCGCGATCGCGGGCGCAGGGGACAGGAGGAGGAGGCCGTCTTGAAACCCAAGACGGGCGGCGCCCCCCCGAAGGCCGACATCGTGAAGCGTGAGGCCGTCCTGAAGCCCAAGAGCGGGGGGGCGCCGCCGCGGTCCTTCGAGGTGAAGACCGAGGTGGAGGAGGCGCCAGGCGCGGGGGACGGTCCGCCCCAGCGCCAGCCGCGCTCGAGGAGCCGCCGTAGGCGCAAGGAGGAGCAGCGCCAGGGCGCCCAGCAGCAGCCCAGTGACCAGCACGACGAGGGCGAGTCCATCATCCGCATCGAGCGGGTACCGCACCACGTCGATGCCGAGGTGGTCAGGCAGGTGGTCGTGCCCTTTGGGGTCGTCAAACACATCGCCTTCCTGTACGACCACCGCCACAAGCGGGAGCCGTGCGTGCTGGTGGAGTTCCAGCGCCGCGCTGACGCAAAGCGCGCGCGGGAGTGCATGAGGTCGAACTATCGGTTCTACAAGACGGACCCGTGCACGGTGGTCACGGAGTGGGCGAGCCGACCTCGCGGCCCTGACCCAGGCAGCGACGGGGAGGATGGCCCGACCATCCAGCCGCCTGCCTGCCCGACGTGCGCACTCAAGATGCGCTGGAGCTCCTTTGACCCGGGAGACGGTTGGGGTTGCGAGATGTGCCCCGCGGGCGGAGCTAACAGCGGAGCCCTGCGGTGGCACTGTAAGGGGTGCGACGTGAGCTACTGCGAGGCTTGCCGCGTCGCCTTCGGCAAACCCAAGACGGTGGTGGAGAAGGCCCGGCGGAGCGGCCACACCGTGCGGGAGGCGCCGGGCCCCAGTGCCGGCCATGGAGAGCGCCCCAGCACGGGTGCCACGGGTGCGGGGGCTGAGGGGGACCGCCCGCCAGGCGACCTCAGCTGGCCCAAGCGTGAGAGGTCGCCCAGCCGCAACCGGCCCAAGCGCGAGAGGTCGCCCAGCCGCAGTCTGGCGCGGGACCCAGCGTGGGCGCGGCGCGGCGACACCCCTCCCGGCCGCGCGCGGCGTAAGACCGGGAAGCACGCTGGGCAGCTTCGCGCTCCTCGCGGCGGCTGGTACGAGCAGGAGAAAAAGCGGCGGCGTGCTGCCGCCGCGGAGGCTGCCGCGGGCGGGGGTGGGATCCCAGCCTGGCGTGGCAAGGGCGCGGGCGACAAGGGCGGCAAGGGCGGCAAGGTCAAGGGCAAGCACTCCGGCAAGGCCGCCAAGGGCTCCAAGAGCGGCGGCAAGGGCGACAAGAGCGGCAAGGGCGGCCACTCCAAGGGCGACCAGGGCAGCCGCGGCCGGAGTGAGCGTGACTGGCCCAGCGCGGACGGTCGCGCGTCGAGGGGCGGCGATGGCGGCAGCCCCCGGGACCCCAGTGAGCGCGGCGGAGACCGCAGCGGAGACGAGAGCCGCGACCGCCAGGGGAACACGCCCTCCATCTAGGCGTGGAGCTCCCCCCCGTACCCCGACGCCAGCGCCCGCGGCATCGCGGGCGCGGGCTGAAGGCGGCGGCCTGTGAGTGAGCCGGCCCTCCTCTCAGCCTACCGTGCGCAGGTGGCGCCTGCGATCCTTTGAGCCTACGGTACGCAGGTGGCGCCTGCGATCTTCTTTCTTTTAGCCTACGGTACGCAGGTGGCGCCTGCGATCTTTTTTCTTTTAGCCTACGGTACGCAGGTGGCGCCTGCGATCCTTTCTTTTTGGAGGAGTTTAACGTTGCGCGCGCGTCGCGTGCTTCCTGGGCCCGGCCGTGCCGCGCGTCTTGCGCGCCGTGCGGTCGGGGCCACACTTGCGCTCTGCGCCCGGCGCATCGTGCGCCGTCCCCTTTCGGTTCTTTTGCGCGCATCGCGCACGCGCCGCGCCCGCGCTCTGGGTGCGCGGGGCGCGGAAGGCCTCGAGGTTGCAGGCAAGTGGCCGCGCGCGCGAGGCTCTTGCAGCCTCCGGTTCCGCCCTCGCACTCGGGCGGGGCGCCCCCGCGCGCGCGGCTGCGTCTTTCTTTTCTCATGGCCGAGCGGCCGCAGGCGTGCCAGAGCGCGAGCGCGCGGGCCGTCAGGGCCCACGCGCTCGCGTTGAGCGTGGGGCCATCAGCGCCCACGCCCAGGCGGAGATGCGCGTCGCCACGCTGCCATGAAAATACCATCGCCCTGTCCTGGTCCCCCTCTCGTCCCCTCCTCTCCTCCTCTCCCTCCGTTGGGTGCACGCGTATCTCACTTAACTTGTATAGTCTGATTGGTTGTAGACTGCAGGTTAAGTGGGTGGGGGTGTGGGCTCAGGTAGCCATTTTGGGTCCGTAGCGTTCGGCTCTGGCCGACGCGCGGGTGCCCACCCACCCCGCTTTGCTCCCAGACGCCTGCGTCGGCCGAGCGGCCGCAGGCGTGCCAGAGCGCGAGCGCGCGGGCCGTCAGGGCCCACGCGCTCGCGTTGAGCGTGGGGCCATCAGGGCCCACGCCCAGGCGGAGATGCGCGTCGCCACGCTGCCATGAAAATACCATCGCCCTGTCCTGGTCCCCCTCTCGTCCCCTCCTCTCCTCCTCTCCCTCCGTTGAGTGCACGCGTATCTCACTTAACCGATGATGGCTACGCCTAGCTGGACGAGGACCTCTGATATCTGTTGAATGACAAGTTCGAGGGCGCGCGGATCCTCGCTGAAAACATAAGGGTCTACATGAGGGCGACGGTCTATTGGCAGATCAGAAGATAAACAAGTTGTATTTGGCCGTTACCAGTGTCGCGCTCTCACGCCAGATGAACCTGGCCATGAACCCTGACATGCCCAAGAAGGTGAACGATGTGGCGACCGAATTCGAGCAACGGAGTGCGTTGGTTGAGTCACTGGAAAAGTATGGGTCCGCATACAGCCGGACCGAGGTATAAGGTCGAGGTCGGTTCGAGGATGGTGCCCTAATGTTCTTCGTGTTTGTTGGATGTTCTTGTGCATCCCGGGAAGGGTGCCCTGGGGTGTTCTGTGTGTTTTGGCCAGCGGAGGGTCTCGTGTTCTTGGCGGGTGTTCTTTTGTTTTAGGTCTTGCTGTGCTCGTTGCCATTGCCAGTCAGGGTTGCCGCGCTGCGGATTATCGTTCCTCGCGCCAGCGACGGGTTCGACGATTGGCAGCGGGATTGCTTCCAGACGCCAGAGTCGTTGGAGCTTGGCACCCGCCGGGGACTTTTCGTCAAATGCGAAAATTGCAAGGTCAAGAAGAGATTGGACGTTGGCGCGAAAAAGCAACGATTCCGTGGATATCGGCCAAGTTAACGATGAAGTTGGCGAGGGGCGCAGGCGCAAACGGTTCCGGCTATTGCGGCGAAAGCAGAAACTTGTGGACTTGGAGCGGGGAAGACGCGGGCGGAAACGGCGACGCGAATGAAGTGGGCGAAGGAAACGGCGAGGGTTAATGGCCCACGTGTTACGGGCGCGGAGGATATGGGCGCATTGCCAAAGGCTGCGCTACTAAAGGGGCCACCGAAAGAAGCGGGGGTTAACGTTGAGGACGCAGAGGTGCCTGTGGTCACCAAGGAACGCAGGTGGGGGGATGCAAAGGGAGATGCCAGTGCACCAAGGGCAACCCGGGTGGCCGCGTCAAAGGATGTTACAAAGTTAACCCCCCGGAACGTGCCAGAGGGAATCGAGCCCCAGGATGGAAAGGAGGATGCAGGTCCAGGAGGGACCGCGCAGAAATCGGGGCAACCCCCGCTTGGGTCAGGGCGCCGCAGCATCGAAATGGGCGAATCTATTGACGGCGGCGGGGCCGCCAGCAACATCGCGTGGTGATGATGATGATGATGATGATGATGATGATGATGATGATGATGATGATGATGATGATGACGATGACGATGACGATGACGATGATGATGATGATGATGATGATGATGATGATGATGATGATGATGATGATGATGATGATGATGATGATGATGATGATGATTGTGGTGGCGTGATGCTGATGATGCTGCGCTGCTGTTGCTGCTGTTGCACTTGTCGTTTGTCGTCGTTGTCTTCGTCATTGTCGTTGTTGTTGCTGCTGTTGGTACTGTCGTTACTGTTGACGCAAAGTCGGGCTGCGGCCAGAGTGGCGAAGTTCACCAAGTTTCGTCTACGAAACAGCAATCGAGATTTGTTTGACTTATTCCGAGAAGGGGGCGAAGACCAACTCACAAGCGAACAGAGGAATATAATACTTGAGTGGCAGTGCCGTACAACCTCCAAGCACTGCGAGGGTGACGGCAGCGACGACCTTCCGTCGCACCTCAGAAGCAAACAGAAGACACCCATCTACCAACCACTACCCGAGGAGCTGAAAAGCACCAGTCGCAACCCACGATCTTTTGGAGTTTTTATTTTTCTACAGGTCCAGCCAGCATGGTGTGTGCTAGCCCCAACACATTTTGGCACGTTTTTTGTTTGTTTCCTCTCTCTCTCTCTTCTGCACCTACTCCTAGAGTTGCCTGTCTATTTTACCTTCTATCGCATTGCACGTCTATTTTACCTTGACGCGGCTTGCATGGGCAAACTATGTGGGATTGCGGGGTAATGGTATGGTATTCCGCACAACGTCAAAAAGGTTGAGGAGGAGAATAATGAGGAAAAAGAAAACGAGGACGAGGACGAGGGCGAGGAGGAGGAGGAGGAGGATGAAAAAGAGGCGCAGGAGGGAAGGGGGGGAACGCGGGGGGTAGAGGAGGAGGAGAAGGAGGAGGGGGACGTTTTGTGTTGGACGTCTGAATGTGAAGGGTCCACTGGGATGATGGTTTGACCGCCCCATTGGGTCAGCGGGCCATTGCCGCCGGGGCGTCGGGTGTGGGCGCGTTGTCCTGCCGCCAGGGGGGTCGGCGGCGCGGGCGCTGCGCCCCTCCCAGCGAGGGGGTGGGGGAGGGTGTGAATTTCCCCGCGCACGGGCCTTCGCCGGCCCCGCCCGGGGAACGGCTGCGCCCAAAACGGGGGCGGCGGGAGGTGGGGGAGGGGAGGACAGGGGGGCGAAGGGCGCGTCGGGGGAGGAGGGGAAAGTGGGGGGGGGAGGTCGGGAGTAACGGTTAGGGAGTAGAGGTGGACGGGGGGGGGCAAAGAGGGGCGGGCTGTGGGGGCAAGGGGGCGGGAGGTCGGGGGGGAAGGAAGCGGAGGGGAGCGGAGAGGCCCACCGTGGTCACGGCCTCGCCCGTCCTCCAACCGCCGAGCGGGCGGGGAGCTGAGAGGGGGAGGAGCTGAGAGGAGGAGGAGGAGGAGGAGGAGGAGGAGGAGGAGGAGGAGGAGGGAGGAGGAGGAGAGGAGGAGGAGGAGGAGGAGGAGGAGGAGGAGGAGGAGGAGGAGGAAGAGGAGGAGGGCGAGCAGGAGGAGGAAAGAAGGAGGTGGAGGAGGAGAGGGGAATGGGGAGGTGGAGGGGGGAAGCTGGGAGGCAGATCGGATCGAGGGGGGGGAGGGGGGATGGAAGAGCAGGGGGGCTCGCCGAGCGCGTTCCGCTACTCGCAAAGTGCCTACTCGCAAACGTCCGAAATGTACAGGTCTTCCTCGTCATGTAATATATCGTAGATCCCCCGCGGTGGATCCAGGCAAGTTGCGAGTAGTTGATTTGCGAGTAGTGGAACGCGCCTGTCCAGGGGCGGACGGAAGGGGGAGGCTCCGTGGCCACTCGGGGCCGTCGTGGAGCAGTCTTGGAGCCTCTTTGAAGGCATCGCGGAGTCAATTTGGAGCCATCTGAGGACATCTTGAGCCATCTCGGAGGCCACCTTGTGCTGTTTGGCCGTCTGGGAGCTGTTTTGGGTCATCTTAAACGCCCTATCTGCTGGCGACCCCCCCAGACGACGGGGTATGGAGGAGGGGTCAAGCTTCCCACAACCCGCAAACCGCCTCGCTCACTCCTCCCTCCCCACACCGATGTAGCATACGAGTCTCCGCAGATTCAGCGTTCGCCACTGGATGTGCAGACACTGCGAAACGGTACAGGCGCCAGGTGTGCGACGTTGGCGAGGTGCGCCACGGGTGCCACGCGCGCGCCATGCGCACCAGTTGCGCCAGGCGCTCCGGGGGCCCAAGTGTGTCAGGTGCGACTGGTGCGCCAGATGGGCCGCGTGCTCCACATGCGCCAAGCGTGCCGCGTGCTCCGCCCACGCCAGGTGCGTTAGTGGACGTGACAGCTCATGTCGGGAGCATGTCGGCCCCAAGGGAGGCGATGTGGCCATCATGGTGTCTGGTATTTGTACCCCGCGATCATTTTGCATGTGCTTTCGACAGGGATGGTGTTCCCGCGCGCGCCAGATAATGTGAGAGCCCTCCCCCCCTGCCCCTGTGAAAATAGGATACAAACAGCATGACCGCCGGGCACCCGCGCATAGTCCAGTAGTTGACTGTGTGTACTTTGTGTGTCGTGTTGCCTCTGACGCTGATGGTTCGGGGGGGGGCAGTTCGGCACGGTTTTGGGCTTGCCGCTGGTCGGGGTGGGGGATGGGGGGGGGTTGTGAATAGCGAGCAGACATCAGCCCTCCCTGATGGGGAAGGGGTTTGGAAGAGGAAGCACTTTCCACCTCTGCCTTGGTGGCCTTGGTGGCCTTGGTGGCCTTGGTGCCCCTCCTCCTCCTCCTCCTCCTCCTCCTCCTCCTCCTCCTCCTCCTCCTCCTCCTCTTCCTCCTCCTCCTCCTCCTCCTCCTCCACCTCCGCCTTGGTGGCCTTGGTGGCAGGTGGGATTTTCCAGAGGCCTCGGTGCGGCGGGGATCGGGGGTCGCGACGCGGCCCGCCCAGGAGCCAGCAGAGGCTTCGACTACCACGAGGCCAGCTCCAGCTATTTTCTCTTGGGCTGGCTTGCCTGTTTGTTTGTGTGCTTGTTTGGTTCATTTCCTCCGCTTGTGTCAACGGTTTTCCAGTTGTTGCACGCTCTCTCAATCCTCTGAGAGGGGAGCGATGGTGAGGAGAGGGGGGAACATGACGAGGAGTAGAAGGGAAGAAGGAGGGGAGAAGTGATGGAGGCAGGGAGTGGGGGGAGAAGTGGGAGAACGCGAACGATGGAAGCTGCTTCTGAGGTAGATCTCCGGGGGGAAGGCAGGGCCATCTTGACTGCTGCCTTCCGTCCCCCTCCTCTTCGTGTCCTGTCTTATCCCGTTCCTCTCGTGCGGCGCGCGGCTCCTCTTCCCTCTTCCTCCTCTTCCTCGACCTTCCTCTCTTCCCCTCGCCTTCTCCCTCCTGTTCCTCCCCCCCCTCGCCGTCGTCCTCCCACCTTCTGCCCCTCCACCAGTCTCCTCCCTCCCCTTTGGTGCCTCCCCCCTCTCTCATCCCTTCCCCCTCGTCCCTCCTCCGCTTCCTATCCCCGCCCTGCATACTGCGAGGTGAACCTCAATAAGCTATCGGAGAGCGAGATCAACGAGCACAAGGCTCGCATGGACGTCGTTTTCCTCGCAAACCAGAAGAAACCGGGGGACCCCGGCTTCGTGTACGACAAGCAGGCCTAGGGGACACCAGCTATAGCTAAAGCTCGCCACCAGGATGCAGCGCTGCATCAAGGGGACCCCATGCGTCCTTGTCTCCCCTGACATTCGGCATCGTGACTTTTTCGCAGCGTGGCTCGCGAGAGGTCCGGACCCTTCCCCAGGGACCGGCTCCTCATCCTCAGTCGTTTCTTGAGTGTCCCAGGGCCCAGCGAGGGCCCAGCGAGGGCCCCCCCAGGCTGAAAAAGGGCTCAGAAGCCGCCCTCGTGGCTCTTTCACGACGCGAGGATGTCAGGGTATCAGGGCCGCCCTCTGCATCCGTGCCCTCTCGGCCCAACGCTCAGCCACAGAGCCCAGGGCTGCGACCCCTACGCCGCTGCAGTTGCTTCCGGCGCGGACGGCCACGACCCTGCCTCCCTACCGTGGGTCGGGGGCGGAAAAGAGGGGGGTGGTGACTAGGGGGGGGTGGATATCATGGCGTGGGCCATGATATTTCCCCAGATTTCATGGCACCTCTTCTTGTTTCATTACGTCCCTGGCTCCCCCACTGGGCCGCGCACATGCCGCCAGTCATGATTTGCACCCCCCCCTTTTGGACACCCCCCTCTTGGCCTCTCCCTACCGTGGGCTTCGACTCTGCTCGCCCGCGCCGTCCCTGGCCGCGCGGGCCCTCGACCCTGGATCTCTTGACACGCTCGGCCCCCTGGCCTTATGTCGGGCGTGTCCCCCTACAGGGGGAGTTTCGACGACAAATGAAAAATACCCTAAAAATACTCCGAAAAGGCCAGCAAATATTCAAAAACTAGTCCCCAGACAATTTTTGCATCATTTTTGGACTATTTTGGGGGTATTTTTTCTTCTTCGTCGAAAATCCCCCTGTAGGGGGACAGGCCCGACTCAACCCTGGCCTTCGCAGGGCGCTGGCGTCTCCGCCGATGCTGGTGCCCAGGATCGGCTCGGCCGCAGTAGGCCGGCGTCGAGGCCGGCAGCCAGGTTGGTGCCTCCCGGCAGGTGGACTTCGAGACCGAGTCCCAGGGGTGCGGCTGGGATTCGGACGAGGACGACGCCTGAGCGACTGGCATGTAGTCGGCGCGCTTTTCCTTGAGACTGCCCTGCCCCGGGAGCGTCACCGCCCCCTGGGAAGCCTGACTCCTCCGCCTCCCCCGTGGCTGCAGCGTCCGAAGCGGGGTGGGTGCACGTGGGCTCGGCATCGCTCGGACGGGTGCACTCTTTCTCGGCGGGGGCCATGAAGCAGCATCCTGGCTATCGTCCCGCGAAAAAGCCACGCACGAGACCGAGCAAAGACACAGGGGAGTGGACGAACGCGCCCGTCCAACGTGGGCGCCCGTGCGGCGAAGGCCCTCGACGAGGTGGCGCCCGTGGGGGCGTCTAGGCCACCCCCCCGGGGGCGCGAAGACCACCGCGCGGCGCGCGCCGCGGCTCGGGCCGGGGCAGCTGCCCTGCCCAGAGGGGCCGGCGCGAGGGCGCGAGCGTTAATCGCCACCCACCAAGCCACCCCAACCCAACCCGAAGGCTCAGATTTGCCCTCGATTTCCAGTGGGGGGGGGGGTCGGGAAACCTCGAAAAAACACACGTGGAACCCTTGGCCCCCCCAACCCGAAATCCGGGTCTTCGGGTTGGGTTGGGGTGGTCTGGTAGGTAGTCAGTTAAGTCGGGCCTGTCCCTCTGCGGGGGGTATATTCAGAAGCAGTCAAAACATATTCAGGGGACGGTTCGTTTTTGGACGCTTCTTGACCATTCTGGGGCATCTTTTGGGGTATTTCTTACTTCTCGTCCGACGTCCCCCTGTAGGGGTACAGGCCCGACCTAAAAAGAGTGCCAGGAGGTACAGCCGCACTCCGCGCACCGCTGGGCGCGATGCGCGAAGGTTTTTTGGAGGTTGATAGACCTCCTACCCTGACACGTCGATTAGCGAACTGGCCGTTTTCGGTTCGCGAGAGGGCGTCGCGGTCCTCATTTTTGCGGGTCCAGGTCCGTCGGTGTCGGTCCCAGGCCAATTTCACTAAATGGAGGTTTGCTAAAGGGAGGTTTGTCCACCGCCGAGTTTAGATGGCTGGGTTGCGTGGCGCGGTCTGTGGTGTGCCGAGGCGGCGCAGCCCGCACCGGTCCTGGCCGGGCCAGCCCTTGGCCCAGGACCGGGGCGGGCACCCCTCGCGGGCGAAGCTTGAAGTCGGGCCTGTCCCCCTACAGGGGGATTGTTTGGACGAAGAACTAAACACAGTCAAGCATACCCCCAAACGGCCAAAAATACCCCAAACATCATCCCCCGACGATGGTTTGACTATCGCACGTCGTTTTCGGCACCGCCTGATCCCGAGGCTTTGCCTCCTCCTGGCCTGGCCGTGAGGCCGCGCTCCTTCTGTCCCCCCCCTCTTTGCTAATTCAAGCTCCGCGCGGCCCGCTCAGCTTCGGCCGGAAGAGGTGCGCTCTCGACCCGCGAATCAAAAAAAGAGTTCTTGAGTCTTCCCCCTGCAGAGGGACGGGCCCGACTCGAGCGAAGCTGTGGCGGGGGGTGGCGCCTCTGTGGATCCTGGGCCCACGGCCGTCACCACCCACCAAACCACCCCAACCCAACCCGAAGGCCTCAAATTGACCTCCATCTTTCCAGTGGGGGGGGGGGGGGGATCGGGGAACATCGAGAAAACACACATGGAACCCGTGCCCCCCCAACCCGAACTTCGGGTCTTCGGGTTGGGTTGGAGTGGCCTGGTGGGTAGTCGGGCCGGCCGAGCGGGGCTTTCGCGGGAGGGCGCCGCCGCGCAAGAGACGCGCGCGCCGCCGTCGGGGGCCCCTCGGCGCGCTGCGGTCTCGGCCGTCCTCCCGGCGCTCCACGGCGGCACGCGGGGGGGGGGGTTCCCCGCGGGCGGCGTGTCCTGAGAGCTGCTTTTGCCACCGTTGCGTCGGGCCTGTCCCTCTGCAGGAGGAGTGTCCAGACAATGGTCAAAAAAAAAAGTAGTCCTGGGACGATTTCTTAGTTCAGGGGGGAAAAAGCCCACACACAGACACAATTCATCGACGATCCCCCGGAAGATATATGGGAACATATGGGAAGTGGGGGGGAAGACGAGAACCCGGAAAATAGGAGCAAGTATGGGGAATCCTGTTATTTGTGTGTATTTATTTGTGTGTCCCAGGGCCTCTTCAGTGTCCTGAAAACTGTTTTTGCCACCGTTAAGTCGGGCCTGTCCCTCTACAGGAGGTGTATGCAGAAAGTGGTCAAACAATAGTAGTCCTGGGACGATTTTTTTTTAGTATCGTCTCAAATCGGCCTGTAGGGGGACAGGCCCGGCTTAATGCTACTATTGCCCGCTCGGGAGGGGTCTTCCTTCTCCTCCTCTTGCCCCGCCCTCGTTGCGCGACGGGGGCCGGGCCGTTGCTGCAAGACCTGTGCGAAGCGGACTGGGGCGGTTGCCTGTTCCCGCAGGTGGCGGCGACGGCGGCGGCGGCGAGGACGGCGACGGCGGCGATGGGGACGTCGATAGCGGCGGCTACGGCGGCGACGGCAGCGGCGGCGAGCATGGCGGCCGCGGAGGCGACGAGGACGGCGGCGGCGGCGGCGGCCGAGCTGCGCGGCAGACCGCTCCGCAGCGGCGCTTGGCCGCCCAGCCGGCGGATCCTGGGCCTCGCGCCGGCGGCCCCGCGATCCGTGGTCGAGTGCCTGCCTCTCCTGCTCGGCCCGGTCTTCGGGGAACGAGCAGTTGCATAAACAGAAAGAGTTGGAGGTCCGCGCGGGTTCCTCGGATCGGCGCTGGGGCCCCCTGGCGTGGGCGCGTCAGCACGCCCCGTCGAAGAGGCAGCCGTTGGCGATTTCGGCGTCGAGCTTCGCCGTTGGGCTGCCGCTGGCGCAGCATGTCCGTGTGTTGCCGCCTTTGCCTTCGGCATTGGGTTGTGCCACTGGGCTGCGAATGCTGGGAAGCGCGCCTCCAGCGCCGCTCCTGGCGCGCTCCGCGCGCCAGGGAGTGGGGTCCAGCGCCGACCCGAGAGCTCTGCGCGGACCTCCGAGTTTGTACGTGTATGTTTTGCTTGTTTCCCTAGTTCTTCTCGTGCTCGTCGTCCACATCGTTCCACTCATCCGTGGACTTCCACGCCACGCTGTGCGCGTACTCCAGGACACACGTTCAGGATCCTCACGCTCTGAACGTGCTCCCACTCCTCTCACCGAGTGCTCCGCCTCTCCCTGCGCGCTTGCGGTGCCCAACTCGGCCCCGTTGCATCCCACGGCTGCCCCCCCCACGAACGCGGTGAGGACCCTCGCCGCCACGGACCAAACAAGGTCCTCGTCCACCTCCCCATGTCCGCCTCCCGCCCCATATCCTGATACTCTCTGCCCTTTTCTTCCTTCCGTATTTCTCCACCCCGATCTCTTCCTCGCCCTCTTCTATCCCCTCACCTGGATCCCCCTCTGAATCCGGTCCTGCCGCGCTAGGATCCACGGATTCCAGACCCCATCGCGTCGCGGAAAACTCAGGACGGAACGTATTCGGCAATGTTCGGCTTCTGGGGGCCTTCGCCGAGCCTCGGGGCCGTCGAAAACGACTCGGGATGAAAGCCGGTCTCACGGTTATGATGTTCCAAACTACTTTAGCCTTGATCACCATAGTGAGTTTCGAGCACCAAAAAAGTACCGATACTCGAGGGTTTTCACGTGTCGGGCACTGGGATACATTCGTCCGACACTGTTTCGACACTGTTTCGACACTGTGTCGACACCTTTCCGGGTGCTCGAAATTATTTTTGGCATGTGGTCCTTAAGTACGATGGGAGCAACATACTCCCAGGGAGACGGTCCAGAGTTTTTGGGGGCCACGTTGCGAAGAAGCAACGACGTCGAGGGTCCTGGTCCGTGCACGCATCGGGGGGGGGACTGTCGGCTGGATCGCCTCCGATTCCCCATGTGCGGCACCTCGGAGCTTAGGGTTGCGGCCGTCGTCCGTCGTCCGTCGTCGTCCGTCGTTCAGGGCAGGCCTCGGCCCGAGCCTGCGCCCATCCCTCAAGCGGCCGCCCGCGCGGGCACATGCCCCGGGCGGATGCTGGACGAGGCGCCCACCCTCGCCGCCGGGGCGGCGCGGGTCGCCCCGCGCGCGCCGCTGGCGGGCGGCGATGGGGCGGTTGAGCAACGTCTGTGATCATCAGAGGAGGGTCGGGTGAGACAAGGGTGACGTTTTTGTGTTTTTTTCCGCCTCCGAGGGGTTTCTTCGTCGCCGCGGCTGGACGCAGCGTGAAGCATCGGTGCGTTGGGACCCCGGGAGGGGTCCCGGGTCCCATTTTGAGCCGGTTTGGCCACCGTTGTCTCACGGCCGTTGTCTC